>OW569339.1:602445-1204891 GCA_937595015.1 Polyommatus icarus | reverse complement strand
GCAAATCACGAGAAACCCGAACCACGCGGTTTAACCGTTGCTTTCGCCGCTCAATTAAAGCTATTATATAAGGATTATTGGTAAGGTTCCAGGATATAGGATTTTTTTAGGAAATTTCCTGTTTTTTAAGGATCTGTTTTCAAATTTTGATTATCTCAAATAATTTCGAAATATAAAAAAAAACGAAACCCTTCTTTGTATGTTTACTTAATTGTTTATAAATTATAACTTTTGCATTTTTTTCAGCCCCTCTTGGAATTTTGATAGAATGTTGTAGATGGTATTCCGAATCGAATGAGACCAAAATTATAATTTTCGGTGCATGAGATCAGGTTTTGACAAAAATGGCACTTGATAACCAGAGTATACGTACCATCCAAGAATTTGATTCATAGTCTTGTGTGCCTTTGAATCAACTTATCTGATAGTATCTATTTATACGGGCAAAACTTGTATCGTAATAATAGGTATATATAATATTATATATTATATATGTATCAGAAACAAAAACGCCTCTGAATCGATAGTCAACGTCAAATCAATTTTAATCTCACGAGATTTCAAACGTCGCGCCCAGGGCCGGTTTGAGAACTAGAGATAAACTATGATAACATGGCGCGCCCGTTGTGTGCGTTGTCTTGCTCGGTCAGCTAGTTATGATTAGTTGACCAACAATTCTTTGTAATAAGTTATAAGTTAATAACCAATAACTAATAAGTGACATTAAGTGAAATATTACGCGTACGGTTGATTGGTTGAATACTTACTACATACAAACTCTTTCAAAGGATGTGACTACACACATTGAAACAGTAATTTGGAGGGGCGCGCCATGTTATCGTAGTTTATCTCTACCAGCGCCCTGCCTTTTTTTTCCGGAGGGGGAAATGCATTACGCATACCACCCAGGGGCAGGGGGCGACCCGAGCGGTGATGTGGGACTCCCGTAGCTAATGAGACCACGGTATACCCACTAAAACCCCCCCCCATCTTCCGCCACGCCGCCTTTTGACGGGGCCACAGGAACGATACACACATCTGCGACCCCGCCAGCGGCCCGAAGACTCCACGATGGGCGCACAACACGTGCGCCCTCCTCCTCGGCCCCCACCAGGGCTGTAGCAGACACCACCAGCGCCCTGCCTGCCTAGCATACGCCAACGAGATATATCTCGTATCTCACTCTCGAGATAATTAAAAACTACTCGTCTCATAATGTCAAAATCTCGACATTATTTCGACAAAACACTATAAAAATGTGTTCTTGGATGATAGATCTACACGAGAAAAAATGTTTGTCATGCTAGGGTCAATAGAGATGAAGATACAGACTATCAAACATCGAGAAACATGTAGAGAGAGATATCTCGTTGGCGTATACTAGGCAGGCTGGGCGAGATTTCTTCTGCTGGTAGTGCTAAAAAAGGCGGCGCACCTTTTGTTTGCGTTCAGCGCTCCTTTGTATCCGGCGCCCTGGCCGGTCGCCCCTTCCTAAGGCCACGTTTCCACTGACGCGGAGCGGAGCGGAGAGGAGAAATTTAGCGGTGCCGAATTGACCAATCACCATGCTCGAAACCTTCGCTCCGCTTCGCTGTCATTCCGCCGCGCTGGAATAGCACGATTGGTCAATTCGGGCACTGCTAAGCTCCTCTTCGCTCCGCGTCAGTGGATACACGGCCTAACGCCGCTACTGGCCGCACCCAATATAGGAAATGAGAGTGTATATCTTGCTTGAGAGATACGTATAGTCGGGGCATTTTAATAGGCCACATTTGACAGTTCATCAAAATTGCACCACCTAACCTTGTAGCGACGTGCATAAAAAATAAATATTTTCGTTTTGTTATAACTGCACAATTGATTAACTTTTTTCAATTACGATTACATATTTATTGTAAACATGACCGATACGAATTATTTACCGATTTGCTTTTACTGATAAACAATTCTAAACGTAATAAACAAATTCTGATCTTAATAATTGCACGTCGTTACAATGTTACGTCAGCTGACCTTTTTTCTTTTTAAACTCTAGGGATGTTACTCTAAAAATCGAAAGCTAATAAATAGTATCGATGTATTTATTACTTGTAACGAAATATCCCCATAAATCAATAACCACGTTGTGAAAAGTAGCACATATTTATGGGAAATGAATAATGATAATACTAAATTTAACAATTTTTATAATTCAAGCGAATAAATGCAATGTTTTTTATAAATTATGTACTTGTCTTATTTTGGTCCTTGAATTTGCAAAGAAAAAGTAATAAAGGGACAGGAATTTGTTTTTGGTTTTACAAATAACGTATAAAATTCAAATATTTTATTTCAAGTCCGTATCGATTTATTCGTTTTGGTCGATGTTTTTACGCAGTTCACCTCACTATGGAGATTAATCTGACAGATGTCAAATGTGGCCTATTAAAATGCCCCGACTGTAGTAGTAGTTTGTTTGTCGCCTATCTGACAACAAATAATGCTGTGATGCTGTAACATATTATACAGTATACACATTGTGTTCCCAAATGCTGATAACAAAACAAATTATGTTGTAGTTGAAATATTTTTCTATTTTATCGTTGTAGGTATAACTTAAAGTCGCATATTTTAAAATCTTTAAAGCTGAAACTAAGTATATAATGTTAAAAAGTTATGTAAATATGTAGAAGTAAAAATACCTAATAATTTACTAATTTTGACGTCATCTCGAGTCGTGACGTACATGCTAAGTGCTATGTAGCGCAGGCACCGCTAAACGACACAAGGTCAGGAATGTACTGTGTCACCCAATTTTTACCTAGTAATAGGTAGATTTCTTCCATAAAATAGTTTCCATCTAAAAAATCTTATGGCAACTTAAGATTAATCCTTCGATCGGGGATTCTTGGAAATGCTATTGTCTTCTATTGTTGTCGCGATCACCGGTGCTAGTACAGGGATTGATAGGTTAATAAAATCAAAACTTATAAAGCCACAAGTAGCAATATTATATAGTCAAGTGTGTCTGGTATGTTACTCACATTATTTTTTTATATAATGGCGGTCTAAAATAAATAGTAAAATTAAAATAGAGTGCCATAATAAAATCCACTCTGCTCGGTTCAGCCTGCCTTGTGCCTACACTGTTCCTTAGTGGCGATAAGTAACAAAAATTTCATTTTTCTTCCTCTTGCATGCTTAGTATGGCCACAATAAAAATTCGAAAGTATATAGAAACACTGACAGATAACAGACGAAATCTGTCAGTTTCTCTTGTAGCTCCAAAATATTATATCATCCTCAACGACCAACTAACAGATAATATCTTTTGATATTCTGTGACTGTGTCTACTCTACCGCTAGACATGTGTTTTTGAGAACCAATAGATTCGCTACATTGACATGACCTTTCCGTGGCCTCGCTCAGCGCAACGATTCTATTGGATCTTAAAAACACATCCCTCTGAACACATCTTAACAGGCTTAAAGTATAGTTTTCACAGAGCCAGTACTGGCTGCCAATGAGACTGGCAGCCAGTATTGGCTTGGTATATGCCGCGTGTGAACAGTTTGGCCCGCCTTGAAAAACTGTTCACACGCGGAATATACCAAGCCAATACTGGCCGCCAGTCTTATTGGCAGCCAGTGCTGGCTCTGTGAAAATTATACTTAACGTAATATTAGAAACGGGATAGAATTGACATACTAACGGATTTTAGTGGTAAAATGGCGGATGGATGTCTTTTGTCTATCTGTCACTTGTCTATTCTTCTGAAAGGAACCGTTGACTATGCTAAGCCTACATGTTACCCCGCAGAGCATATTCCCCCGCTACGGCCTGTACGTGGTCGGCTCTACGATGTCGGGCTTCGGTCTGGAGTCGTCGGACATGGACCTGTGCCTCCACGTGCGGCCGCCCGCCGGCGCGCCGCCCGCCCTGCCGCCCAGACATCACGCCCTGCTGCACCTGCACCACGTGCTGCAACACATACGCGGACTGGACCCTGGTGAGTTGACAGATTGGTTGTGTAAGGCCGGCCATAGACGGGACCGCATCTTACTGTTGAATCCGACTGCAAAAAGGAGTTGCTGCACATCAATCTGCAGTTTTCATACTAAATTCAAATTCCCATTGTGGAATATGAATTTATTTATTTATTTAATCATTTATTGTGCTCAAGAAATATTCACAATATAACAATTTACACATAGTAAGACGACACAAAGGGTCTGCTTATTTCTAATAGAAATCTCTTCCAACAGCCCTACGGAGAGAGATTGGATTAGGATAGCAGATACGACGTGCACAAACATGAATATAATATTGTATCAAAATAGAATAATAGGATAATGACAAAATAAATAAATTATAAATACATTTTATATACCGAGTTCTACAACAACAACAAACAATAAAATATAATAATAATATATTATATATAATTATAAAATAAGTAATGTATCTAAGATATATAATATTTATTGTGTTTTTCTGCTTTGTCCAATGACTTAACTATAAAACTGCCTATTTCTAAAGTAATAGAACGCCTGATTTTAAACAAAAACAGGTAGTTTTTAAAGCAACCATAATAAATATTGTGTTTTTGTACTATGTCCAACCTAGTACCACGCTAGTACTGTCCAATGACTAGTCATTTACTTGGTATCGTGTGGACAGCAAAGATGTCAGAAGCAGAGTCTTGTGTCTTTACAGCCACTGTGTAAATTAGCTTGAAGTTGTGTGTACGTTAAAATGGCATTCAGGTTATTTATTTCATTGTGTCTGTAGATGCTGAGCTGATCCAAGCGAAGGTGCCGATCCTGAAGTTCCGCGACGCGCGGCACGGTCTGCAGGTGGACCTGAACTGCGACAACGTGGTGGGCGTGCGCAACACGGGCCTGCTGTACGGGTACGCGCGCGCGGACTGGCGCGTGCGGCCGCTCGTCGCGGTCGCCAAGCTGTGGGCGCGCGCGCACCACATCAACGACGCGCGCAACCGCACGCTGTCCTCGTACGCGCTCACCCTGATGGTGCTGCACTACCTGCAGTGTGAGTATACCTGTCTCTGTCTACACACTCGACAGCTAGTAGCGACGACGCGGTGGGCGTGCGCAACACGGGCCTGCTGTACGGGTACACGCGCGCGGCAGAAAGTTACGGAGAAACGCACGGTGGAACAGGGTGGAAGAATGCCATTCATCAAGGTGATGAGGATGGTATGTTTTTCGCGTGGGCACTCCCCGTGATACAACCGATAGATGATGCAGAGTGAAGCTACATCTCGGCATAGTTCCAAGGGGTCCAAGCTGTTTGAAACACTATGGCAACAACAATACGAGCGGCCCCTGCCCAGAGATGAGAACAATATTCCATATGAGCCCGAACCTGCGCCTTGTAGAGTTGTAGGCGCTGGTACGGACTGAAGTACTGTCTCGCTCTGTTCAAAACACCAAACTTCTTCGAGGCTAGCTTGGCCTTACTCTCTAGATGGTATCGAAACTGGACTTCGCTTGATATGGAATCGCCAAGTATTTCAATGCTAGGGGAGATGATTAAAGATGTGCCCTCAAAACGAGGACATCCACTGGTTCGGGAACTAAGTTAGTTCCCACTAACCCGGCAAGAAGAACCTTTGTGTTTAGACACTTAAAGTCTGATTTTCTTGTTACTTTAAATTTAAGATTATTTAATCTGAACTTTATATTATGTTGACACCAATTATTATAGGAATCGTGTTATATTATGAGTGTTGCATCATTATACAGGTGGCACATCGCCCGCGGTGTTGCCGCGCGCCGGCGAGGCGGCCACGGGACGTCAGAACCGCGCGACTCTGGCCGAACTGTTCCTGGGACTGCTCAAGTACTACGCCGAGTTTCCGTAAGTCCATAGTGGTATTAACACCCCCATCGTGGGTATCGTAGACGCAATAGATTTTCAATTGCTATGCGGCAGGCGGCTGCCGCTTGGGGATTGATGAGTTAATAAGACAGAAGCATTTAAGGGTTTCGTTTAACACATCTCTGTTGTGAGTTGTGTATGAAAATCTATGTTATGGTTGGGGAGGAGAAGAGGGGATTTCGGGAGTAGCTCGAGCGTGTCAGATTAAGCTTGTATAGGCTTCCGACACAGGGCTCGAAAAACGTTATATTTTTCGAAACGTTATCGCCTTAAGTACCTAAAGAACGTTATATTTCGTTTTCGTTCGGAACAGAACGAAAACGGAACTCTATTTGAGAACGTTATGATTTTTTCGTTTTTGATCCTTAAAACGTTTTTAAACCGTTTTTCCCGTTTCCTCGATGAAAAGTTAAATATATAACAAAATTAACTATTATTTTTCGGGCATTCGTTTGCGGCGAGCACGCCGAGGCAATTATAGACCAAGTGCGAGTCGGACTCACTCATAGAGGGTTCCGTACCGTTACAGAGCAAAATAAGGTCAATAATTGTGTTTTTTCTATGGGATTAATTTTATTAATTTTATATTGGTTTTATTAATTAATAAAGAACTCATATAGTCAAAGACTCTATGACAAATTTCAAGAGCCTACCTATTATCGTTATTGATATCGAGCAAAAAAGCAAAAATCGGTAAAAACTGTGAAACTCGCGCCAGATTTTCGTGTTGATCGAAAAGCCATACAAAACGCGTAAGACAAGTTAAATGTTACAACACTAGTAACTCTCCAACCGGAGAGTTACTAGTGTTGTAACATTGAAATTAAAATTAAATGATAATTAAAATTAAGTAATATTTAAATTTAAATAATAATTAAAATTAGTAATAATTATAATAATTAAGTAACATTTAAAATTAAATATGGATTAAAATTAAATGATAATTAAAATAAAGTAATAATTAAAATTAAGTAATGATTACAATTAAGTAATGATTAAAATTTAGTAATAATTAAAAGCGAGACAGTATTTCAGTCCGGACCAACGCCTACAACTCTACAAGGCCTTATAATATGGAATATTGTTCTCATCTCTGGGCAGGGGCGCCAAAATACCAACTGCTCCCTCTGGATCGTATTCAACGAAGGGCCGCTCGATTGCCATTGATTGCCATAGTGTTTCAAACAGCTTGGACCTCTTGGAATTACGCCGAGATGTAGGTTCGCCCTGCATCCTCTATCGGTTATAATCACGGGGAGTGCTCTGAGGAATTGTTCGGAATCATAAAACCTGCAACTTTTCGCCATCGTCCCACGCGAAAAACATACCATCCTCATCACCTTGATGAGTGGCAGTCTTCCACAGTGCGTTTTTCGCGTAACTTACTGCCGCGCATTGTAAAACTCTGGAACGAACTGTCACCAGCAGTATTTCCGGACCTATACGACCTGCAAACCTTCAAGAAAAGAGCGTATTCCCTCTTAAAAGGCCGGCAACGCACCTGCAGCTCTTCTGATGTTGCAAGTGTCCATGGGCGACGGTAGTTGCTTACCATCAGGTGACCCGTTTGCTCGTTTGCCCCCTTATTTAATAAAAAAAAAATAATAATTAAGTAATGATTAAAATTAAGTAATAATTAAAATTAAGTAAGGTCAATGTGTCGAAGTCAAAATAATACAACAATACTTTTCTAAAATTAAAGTTTAACATAATTTATTGACTTGAGATTTGCTTTTTAAAGTAACTTGTGTCATCGGAAATTATAGGCGATATATTTATTAGACCTATAATGATTAATGATCTAAAAATAATCTTAATTGCCCTATTTTTTACTTACGTGGTTTTTTTTAAAAAACTCGGCGTGTAGACGGACTTCCCTTATAGTTTGAGGTAAGTCCGTCTAGCAGCAGTATAGCCCTAACTTGTGAAGTAAAATGCATGGCGACGGTTTCTAGTAAAGCCGCAAAACGGCCATTCAAATATGTGTTTAAGGTGTCGGTAATAAGGTTCGCATTCCAGAGAAAATTAATTTTATATCATTTTAAGGCAAGTCCGGCATATCGTAAGTCTGAGTGGTTGCAAACATTTTCATTTCGCCGCTTGGCGCTCAATTTTAAGGGTTGTTGGTCCGGGAGGTAGGATTTTTAAGGAAATTTCCTGCTCTAGGGTCTTTTTTCAAAGAACAATGGCCAAATCGTACCAGGTAGGTGGTGACGTCCCGATATGCCATTAGTAGCACAAATTCCCTAATATTTTAAGGCATCGAAAATCATTAGAAAGGTCACTATAAATAGCCACAAAAAAGATCAATATATTTTAGTTTCGTTATGTTCTGACAGCCGGCGATCATTCGCATTCGTTCTATTTTTTGGGTAATACTCTACTTAAAATTGAAATACATAATTAGAAACGAGATCGCCGAATATACACTTGTAGGCTACACCGCAGTCGGTTAAAAGGTAGTTCTTAAGTCTAACCTCAAAATAATTGTAAACGTTATTAATTGTTATAGAAAATCGTGGCTATTTAGACATAATTCTCAAACGGAATTATGTTTAGAGCATAAGAACAACAAAATCTAACTATAGTTTATTTTGGGACATCAAAAATTAAAGTCGAGTCCAGGCTCCTATATAAATTTGGCCATGATTCTTTTGATTATTTCAAATAAATTTTGGTATTTGGAATATTTAAAAAACCAAACCCTTCTTTTTTTTACTTTATTGTTTATAACTTTTGCAATTTTTATCAGCCCCTCTTGTATGCTCTTTTCGTACAGTAAAATTTGGGCAATGCTATGATTTAGTAGTCCTAAGTTGAAATGCAAATTAACAATAAATACATGTATCTGATTCGACAAGGTTGACACTATCTGATTCGAGGCAAGACCGGCATATGACGGCCTTTCCTTATTAAGACTAGACGGACTTCCCAATTATTGCAATTTTAGGTTAGACACATGTTGCAGGTGATAATAACGAAATTAAAGCGATATTAACGAATCTAACACCAGTAATAAGTAAAAGCATCACTAAATTATTTATGTAATCCAAGAAACTCCAAAAACTCCTTCGTATTTCCACTTTTTTTTTATTTTTTTTGCAGAGACTTACACTCTGACTGCGAGTACAAAACGGGAAAAAAATTTGAGATCATTTTTTTCGTAACAGGTAGTTAGTAGCGACACATCTGTTTCTTAGGTCAAACAAACTTTGCAATATTGTTTTACCCACTGAGCCATATGAAACTAGTCGTTCAAATATGGAAGTTATTGCCGCTAGACGGACTTACCTCCCAGACGGACTTCGACACATTGACCTTAATGATTAAAATTAAGTAATGGTTAAAATAAAATTAAGTAATGATTAAAATTAAGTAATGATTAAAATTAAATAATGATTAAAACTAAGTAATAATTAAAATTAAGTAATGATTAAAATTAAGTACTTAATGATTAAAATTAAGTAATGATTAAAATTAAGTAATGGTTAAAATAAAGTAATGATTAAAATGAAGTAATGATTAAAATTAAGTAATAATTAAAATTAGGTAATGATTAAAATTAAGTAATGATTAAATAATAATAATAATATTTATTAAGTAATGATTAAAATTACGTAATAATTAAAATTCAGTAATGATTAAAACTAACTAATGATTAAAATTAAGTAATGATTAAAATTAAGTAATTATTAAAATTAAGTAATGGTTAAAATTAAGTAATGATTAAAATTAATTTTAATCGAAATTGATTAATCGAACAATCGATTGTCGATATTTCTTTTTATCGATTGTAAGGGTTTCGATTAATTAAAAATGGTTTTTCAAAAATGCACAACGTTAATAATCAAGTTTTCACTTCTGCCGGCACTCCCGGAGTGCAACCCGTCTTTTTTTTATTATAATATAACTACATACTAGCTTTCTCGACAAAATATCATGTTGTTTTGCCATACAAAGTGTTTCTACTTCATCACGAATTAAATAAAAAAACTTATTTTTATAAAAAAAAAGCTCTGGGAAATTTTAATCGAAATAGAGTGAAAAACATAAAAAAACCATTTAAAATTAAAATAATATAAATATTTGAGAGATTTGATATAAAACATAAAAAACATTTTTTGGCCTATTTTTGCTCTGTAATGGTACGGAACTCGGAACTCTTCGTGCACGAGTTCTGCTTGCACTTTGCCAATTTTTTGTATATTAATAATTACTTGCCTAAAAATAAAATACGTACGTTTTTGTTCCCAAAAACGTTATTGCAGTGAACCGTTCCGAACGAATCAAAACCGTTATTAAAAATAACGTTTTCGAGCCCTGATCCAAACATCCAAACATTTCGGTTTTCAAAACGTTCTCAAATCGTTCTCAAATACGTTTTTGTTCCCAAAAACGTTATTGCAGTGAACCGTTCCGAACGAATCAAAACCGTTATTAAAAATAACGTTTTCGAGCCCTGTTCCAATATGTGTATTATAGTTATCATGGTATATAAATCAGATTTCTCACGTGGTGGGTTAATTTTTTTTTATGTTGAAATGTCATCGGATCTGTCAGATTAAGATAGGGGATGTTCAGTATACCCCAAAGAAGCTTCCATATAAAGCACTGACGATTCAAAGGTTAGGTAAGCCTGTAAGGACATTTTGAAATATAAAAAATTAAGCTTCATATTTTCCCAACTAAGCTTCGCAGATATTTTATTTTGCACTAAACTAATTGATTTAGTCCTTGTTGTCTAAAATATATTTATAATTTACCTAAATAAGCAATTTTCTGAATATTATATTTTCTTTTTCAAAACTTTAAAATAGCTGCAGTTTCTGAACCCACCATTAAAATAAGAAACGGTCTTATTATTTTTTTATCAGTTTGACCTAATGTAAAAAAACTCCGGGAGTGCTGGAAGTGAAAACTTCATTATTAACGTTGTGCATTTTTTAACCCATTTTTTATGAAAATCGATTATTAAAAAATCTTTTTTTTTATTAATCGAAACCCTTACAATTCGAGTTCGATTTTTCGAGTTTTCGAGTTTGCGAGTTTGCGAGTTTTCGAGATTTCGAGTTCGACACAAAACACTACTCCCCAACCGTCTTACGCTTTTTCTATGGTTTTTCGATCAACACGAAAATCTGGCGCGAGTTTCACAGTTTTTACCCATCCCACAAAAGTGCTCAACGCCGCTAAAGAAGTTTTCACTTCAAAAACTTACTAGGTCTCCATGACGCTCGAGTGACTACAAAAATAGCACCCTCCCCTCCCCTACTATTATGTTTGTCTGTTAAAACTTAAATACTCTGCAATAATGTCGTTTTAATTGACTAGATGTTGTCTGCAACGTATCGCGTCTAAACCCACGTTTATCACGCGTAAATCGTAATTTTTTGACAATAAAAAATATTCATTATCTTTTCCCGGGACAAATAAGCGTGAAGTCTGTCAGTCTGTACAGATGTAACCTGTAGACAGACAAAAAGGCATTTATTAATATTAATGAATTGTTATTGTAACCATGAGTGGTATTTCAGATGGCGGCAGTACGCGGTGTCGGTGCGTGCGCGTCGCGTGCCGCTGTGGGAGGCGCGCGCGCGTGCACCCGATCCTACACGGTGGAAGCTCATATGTGTTGAAGGTATGTATCTGACTATGCAGGCCTCTAGACGATCAATTTTATTGTGAAATATCACGTATTGTGCAATATTATTGACCGTCTGGAGTTGATAATGAACGCGTCCGCCTTTCAGCGGGCTCCTAGACGATCAATTTTATTGCGTTGTATTACAATCAATTTTTATTGAACAACTTATTTGATAACAAGATTAAGGCGGGTGCGCTCAATATTATATTATTATGTTGCCACTCTCATATTGATATCCCCACTCCCCACCCCAAGTTATTACTAGAGTTGACAACCCCAAAAGGTGTTTGACAGAAGTTATTGCATAATATCAAGTAACACTTTGTAGTTTGTTGGTAGCTGTTGTAAAATTTCATTCCTTCCTTTGCCTCTCCAGTTTCAGCGAGCAATCTTATAGTTGTGCTTGGCTTATAGCAGGAATTATTTTAGTATTTGGGCTGTACTTTTTTTACAGAGCCGTTCGATCTGTCCAACACCGCGCACTCCGTGTACGATCCAGACACGTTCCAAGTGATCGTGAACACGTTCAGAGAGAGCCACGCGCGGCTCGCCGCCAGCCTGCAGCTACGCGACGCCTGGCCGCAGCGATGATCGGGGGGCACCGGGGCCCCGGCCGCGAGCAGAGGGCCTCTGGCACGGGGCCATACGATGGTAGCTTCACTAATTGGCACAGAGCCTAACTAGAAACTGTGCCTAGGCAGCCGAGGCCCCAAAAATGAGGCCCCCAGCTTCTATTGTGTGCACCTGTCGTTGACACGCTTGGTCAGCTGTGGCTAGGACATTCTATGCTCACAGCTAGCGCTCACTAGCGTCCCAGTGCCGCGGCTATAAGTCGCTTTACAAGTGATGCTTCGGCTACTAGTGCCTCGTGACCAGTGTTCAAAAACAATGTGAACATACCAAAATGTGTTCCGAGTGATGTTAATGTTAGTCTCGTCCCGCCACTCTGTGAGTGTGCTAAATTGTTCAGTGACTAGGGGTTCTCCGTGACTGGATCGTGCAAAATTACTGTGGAACGTGAACTGATCTGAGGATTATGACTTACATTGTCCGGCAATGTTTGTGTTAAATTGTAAAGTGCGTGAAGATATATTTTTGTCTGTTAGCTATTGAAGGTAGGACAGTCCTAAGTGCCGTAGATTAATACACAAGAAAGGTAGTCTACCCATCTATGCAACGAAGCGTACCCACTGCTCAGTACTGAAGCATCTCTACGGAAATTGGTCAACAAAAGACGACCCCGTTTGGCTGCCTCGTTAGCAAAGATCAGCAGGCTACCCTTACACCATTACGGGCTGTGATATGCGACTGATTCCACTGTACATATATCTTAGACGTAGGGAACTGTCCAAAGATTAAAGTGACCTAAGAAATATTTTCTCTAAGTACTTGTATAGCTTAAATATATCTACATGAAAAGCTTTAGAATGAGTGAAGGCTTTGAATGCTTTAGCACACATCTAACAATTTGTTTTTTTTAGATGTGTGTAGCGGCAGTCACTGAAGTATATTATGCCTTACTATTGTAAATCTACATAACTTGTTAACTCCACTATATTGCGGTCTGTTGTTGTGTTTTTGCTGTTTATATTTTATATGTTTATTGGCAATGCATCTGATACTATGTGAATAATATGTTTGAAAGTCATAGTATCTCGATGTTATTATATTAATAGAGGTATATTTGTCGGAGACTTGGCGGTTTTTTGACTTGAGTCTATTGAACAAGGCATCATAGGAAACCCTTGAAACTTCATTGATAATATGTGGCTTCGTGTAAATATTAAAAAAAAATGATTTTTTTAATTACACTCGGAACTTGTACGAAACAAAGTCACAAAACCAACAGAGTACTCCTATTAAATCACATCCTGCTAGTTTTAAAATGTATTTATTTTTTATTTATAAGTTATTTAATTATCGGTGTAAATAGCGAGGATGATGCGATATTGAGACGAGACGTCGAGGGTTGTATGTGTGTAAATAATGTTTTGTTTTGTAGACAAACGAGAACATGTTGTGTTACTTATGCAGGCTCGGCCGTGCATTGGTTAGGAATTTGTTGGGCTGTTCCTACGGAAAAATATGGTAGGGTTTGTCATTAAAAAGTATTATTATGTGATAACATAATTGTTGATATTATGCTAATATATATAAAACTAAAAAAGCTAATCACAAACTTCAAAGAATATTGGTGCTAATATTGTTATGTTGCCTTTAGCTTAATTCTTATTGAATATTATATTAACAAGTAATTTTAAATGAGCATATCCTATTCATAATGTAATCGGTAGAAAATACATTAAAATATATTATGCGATACATGTGTAACTAAATATGAAGTACTAATGCAATAGAAAAATTACGTAAAGTTTTTATTTTTTCCAGATTTACCATATATTATGAAATATTGAACAGAGGACAAATAATTTTAGTCTTTTATATTTCTTTTTTTAACAAAATAAAACTAAAGAAATTTTTGTCAGCCCACAATAGATAATTTCCCCACTGCATGAGACGAATGAGTCCCAGCAATAAATATTGTTAGTGAGGGTTTTATAATGATTTTTGTCGAGCGTAACACCGCTCAATGCGAAAGTACAATTAATATTATAAATAAATAACATGTAAGAAAATAAGAAAACTGTTAAAAAGTCTCCAGAAATGTTTAAATAAAAATTATATTAAAAAAACTTAAAAACAAAAATCCAAAAAAAATTAAATAAAAAAAAATACAAAAAAATATAAGTATATTTACAAAAAAAAAACTAAAAAAAAAACTGACGTGCACGAGATATTTTTGCATGTATTTCTAAACACTTGGGCATACCAACTGCCAAAGATCTTGTGTGGAATTAAACCACATACAAAATGCACATTATCCCACAGGAGACAGTAAAGTCTTTGTAATTTTAACTCATAAATGCGAGATAATATTGCATCCTTAGATGAATGATTGGTCTCGCTCGCGCGCTTCGTCGTAGCGCGTGCGCGAGACCAATCATTAATCTATGGTCGCATCAGAGTCTCCGTGAGTAATTTGTATTCTGTGATCAGAGTTTTGTCTCCAGGGTCCAGGGAGAGCAAACTGCAAAGCCTAAATTATTTTTTTCTACATCTAATTGCAAGAGACACACCTGACACACAGTTTTTATATTTTGGCAGAGCTCCTTTTAGAAGTTGTGTCAGAAAAAACCTTTAACCGTCACAGGTTTAAAAATAAATGTTTCTTTTAGGTCCAACCAACTCTTTTAAAACCAATTTACAAAATTTCTAGAGTCAGTGGTATCTAAAAACCAAAGTAACTCAAAATTAAAAACAGTTGCACCAAAAAACTAAAAAATGACTTTGTCAAACAAAAAGTGAGGCCGGTTTTTACGCATGTAGTCATACTTGTAGTACCGTACACACCACTACTTATTAAATAACCGCACACCGCAACAGCTTACCTTCTAAAGTAAGGTCTTGTTGTGTTACATCTGTGAGCGTGACACACAGCGAGGCGTAGTGACTGGCCTCAGTATGGCCTGAGTTTTTGGGTGACAGAACTTTATTTTTTAGTTGGTCCGAGTTGAAGGCCAAATTAAAGGCTATTTTCTCAATAAACAATACAAACATACATTTTAAAGCTTCGCCACTGCCAGGTCTATAGGCGTTTTAGGAAAAGGCAGTTTAAGTTTAAAAATAAAAAAATCTTAACTGTAAAATATATCTGACTGACCAATTTGTTAAAATTTTTTAATCATTTTATGTAACTGAGTTGCTTTTTATTATTTTTTTCCGGATATATTTTAAGTAAACCTTATATTGTATCAAAATTATATTGTAATCTTAATCTGTATTATTAAAAATAAAATACAAACTGCCAAATTGATTGTTTTATTTCTCAATGTATAATAATAATATCTATGGACGCGGAGTTTTGGCGGGCATGTGAAAGAGTGCTGTTGTGTTTTTGTATTATTTTCCTAAAATTGTGTTAGCTGGGTTTTTAATGTGTAATATTGGTAGAATATTAACCATTAGATATTCGTGTTCATGCACAAGTGTAGGAAAGTGATGTAATATCCAGAAACGTGCTATTTTGTGTTCCCTCCAAAACTCCATCGAAAGTTTCAGTATAGCGTCTACAACTACTGAATCGACCGACTTGACTCCTTGACTGTATTGACTTTTACTTAGACTTTGACTAGACTTTAGACCTGACGATACATGAAAACGATGATGAAAAACATAACAATAGTACTCAATGATATTCAACTAAATACAGATCTGTTACGTTCATACTATTTTCCGGCTTAAATTGCTTCCGAACAATTTTCAAATAGAATTGTCTACCCATACGCCATCTAGTTACTAAAATGGAAGCTGTTTGACAATCAAATTAAAAAAATAAGAAAATGCCCCATTCCCTCTACGAGCAAGGAAGTCTATGGAGAAGCCGTTGTCAACATATATAAATTTTTACTTATACAAATATCAGGCATTTATGGTGCACAGCGTTAAAAATAACTTTGTCTCTTTCATTCTACAGTATAATTGCATTTGACGAAAGAGACGAACATATTTCAGTTATTGCATATTCTTGGTAAAATTCTGTCAAAAGTTTAGGTACCTACGTACCAGATCCGCGATCTTTTGCAACGAGTTTCATGGTAGTTGTGCTGTCAAGAGGCTGTTTATTATTTGGAAAAAATGAGTTTTATCGATTTAAATACGAGAAAATAAGATAATAATTACGTGGAAGTGAGAGAAAACTGTTTATCCAAATGACTAAATGTTGTATTATGATGTGTGGTGCAAGAACCCTAGGCAATGGCAGCCATTTTATGTAACGAATCTATGGTTTAGGTATGCACGTTTTTTTTGTAGGTATTTCAAGTCCTCTTTTTTCTTTGGTCTGAGCATTCCCTGGTATTACCGATAGTTGTCTTCCCATACGCCATCTAGTTACTAAAATGGAAGCTGTTTGACAATGCCCCATTGTCTATGAGTCTGGCTGTATGGGCAACGCTCCCTTTGCCTCTCCCGACCGGGACGAATTAAAAAACAATGTCTATGAGTCTATGACGTTATACGTCAGCCGCCATATTTTTTTAGTCAAAGACAAAACGCCGGTCTTTTATTTCCCGTTTATCGCAAGGAAGTGAGTGAATTGTTAAAAAGTGGAAAATATAAGTAAATGATGGCAGCAAACAATTATTTTGGGTTTACCCACGGTGGGACCCAATACGGGTGAGTAATTTTCGTATCTATAACTGGTAGAATCGATGAAATGAGTGCGTAACGAAGTCGATGTGATACGCAACCTTGTGCTAGCATTTCTATGTAATCAAAATGGCGTCTGATATGTATTGATCGAGGAATTTTACATGGTGGAGCTTCGTTGAGATGTCGAATGTGTGTTTTCAGGGCGGCAACAGCTAGTGCCGCATACGGCGGTCAAACGGGGTACGCCGTGGCGCCGGCCGCGACCGCTGCGACGTACGGGACCCAGCGTGCCGCGGCTACGGGATACGATACCGCCTACCAGGCGGCGGCCGCCACTCAAGGTAAAATTGCCAAAATAGACAGATCCCTACGACCATAGAAAACTGCTGAAAACAGTAGTGACACCAGTTCAATGTAAATTATCCTATAATTGTGACTCCTACATGCATTTATGTGTTGCTCTAATTTTTGCTGTTCCTACTGTATTATACACCCCATGATATACTATGAAAATGGGTATTGTTTATGTGATTTATATTTACAAATAACATCACTATAAGAATCACAAGTATAGGGATTCTACTCTAAAGAATATAACCTATATAATATGTAAGTACCTATAACAAATGTCACCATATCATCATTGCAACATTTTGTACAAAATTGAGATAATTTTTTGGACTCATGATTGTCATTGTTCAAGACAAGTATAATTTGGGGTCACCGACCTTTATTCAATGAGATGGTTGATTTTTTATATCATACTGATATCACAGTTCAACATTTCAACATTGTTGGAAAAAATCTACACTGTTGTACTGTTAAAGTTGCTTATCTATGAAATGGACTTGTAAATGAGGAGATAGATTGCTTGATAGCAAGCAATTAACTGAACATGGACAATAAAAACCTTTGAGAATTATTTGGATGTGTAGTTCTATTTTGTTAAATAAAATACTGTCTATAAATATAAAGTAATTATGTTCTCTGTTCTCTCGGCCTTTTTCTCTGAACGTCACTTGACTACTGTCAAGTGACGTTCAGAGAAAAAGGCCGATTACAAATAGCTTTTTCGTTGGAACTAACGTGTTTCACAGTAATAACTTACACTTTTTATACACTTTTTCCACTTTTATTAATTTATTTTATTGCAATTTTGTTTGCATGAAGCTTTGATTATTTAATTTCTGTGTCTGCTTCAACTTTGTAAAGCATAACGCGTCAATGACGTGTTCATAATCATTAGTGTCCGACCGAAGGTCTATTTTTGGCCGAAGCCGAAGCCGATTAATCTGCAATCGCCACAACCTTCGGCCGAAGTTGAAGGTTTATAATCATAATCGCTCAACTCAGTCATTATTTTTTAACGGACTTCAAAAAAGGGGGTTATCAATTCAACTCGTATGCATGTAATGATATTTCCAGAACTGCCTAATTTTCGTATATTATGTTAGTCTGTAATCTGTATAAGCATCTGAACAAATGTCCCAAATTACAAGTGTATGTATGTATGTTTTTATGTTTGTGTTCGCATATCTCTGGAACAACATTCCGATTTCAGTAATTCCTTTTTGTTGTACTAAATATGTAATATTAAAATTAAGTATCAGTATTCAAGGTTTACCTCTATATTGACTGTCTCATAGAGAAGTTGATTTAGAGCTATGGTGATAAAAGTTTGTGATTTCGTGATTTATTTATTAGTTAATAATTTGTGGACTACAAATAATTAAGTTTAAGGAATGACTCAAATGTGAAGTTCGAAAATGTATGAGAATTCGAAAAAAGTGTATCTAAGAATCAAAATTATAGAGAATTTAATAAGTTTTTTTTCATCGTAGAATGTTTTTGCTACAACGCATCGTTTTTTAGTTATTAGCCCGTAGTATTAGCCAAAAACCAAAAATTGAGACTTTTGGCACTCTCCCCTCACTCCGACTAACCTTCTAGACTTCAGGAATTTTAGTATGATTTATCCCTAAGCACCCTGAATAAGTTCCAGCAGAAATCTCTCCCGCTCACGCATTCTACAACTACTTTATTGACTGAACTATTGTAAAAAATAATATTTTTATTATTATTTCAGAAATAACAATAATTAGACCAATCAATCAGTCTTTGTTTTATTCGACTAGACTCTAGTCGAATAAAACAAAGTTCCTAGACTAATAAATAAAATAAACAAACACTAACTTCTTTATAAATAATTAAATGATTTATTAAGAAGTTAGTGTTTGTTTATTGTATTTGACAATTGACAGTCACTCCCTGCGGCCTCTGCATACACGACTGGCCCGTTGCTCTCTCACGACTCACTCAGTCTTTCGTAACAGTTTACAGTTCGTTCAAGTTCGACGGTTGCTGGGACCTTCGGCCTAAAACCCGGCCGAAGGCTTCACCAAAGGTGGTTTTTTTGGCCGAAGGCGGCCGAAGCCAAAGCTTCGGTCGGACAATAATAATCATGAAGTGATGGTGTACGATATTGATCTCGATTTTTAATATAAAGGGTATAGTAATCAATATGCCTCTTTATAGATATCAACAGTCATGGCTGTATTTTAGGTAATGTTTTGCTAGACATGTTCAAATAATGTGGAACTCTGAAACAGCCTAAATGCCTAAAAGCGCCATATTGAGCTGTAGAAATTCAAATAGAAACATTGGCCTAGTTAATGTACACGTTTCTTATCATCAGTATGTCACAGTAGGTAAGAAAAAAGTGACATGCTCGTTTTCATACGAATGGAGCGACATGCGGTATCTATGTTCATGTATGTCTGTGCTTAGGATTTAGGTATGTGTGAGTAATGTATAGTGGTGTTTCCAGCGGCGCACGCTCACGCACACGCCGCCGCGGCCGCCGCGTCAGCGTACGACGCTAGCAAGTCTGCGTACTACCAGCAGGCGGCCGCCGCGTACCCCGCCGCGCCGCCGCAGCAGCCGACGTACGATACTGCGCCGAAAGCACCGTACACCGCTCCGGCTACATATGCTCAGGTGAGGCATCCATGTCACTATTGGATTCTAAAGGCCTGTTTCACCACTTCCTGATAGTGTCGAATACGTTATCCTCAACTTTTTTGACAGATTCTCCATACTCTTATTCTGTGAAGTTATGTGTGGTGAAACATGCCCAAAGAGTAGCAACAGGATGTTGTTACTTCTTGCCGGATAGTCTTGCCTAAAAGGTTCATCCATTCGTCAATTTCGACATTTCGATTTGCAGCAGTATTTGTAATAAAGTGGTCTATTCAATTCTGGGACTGTGGCTGGATCGATGCCTGACCTGGAAAAAACATATTACAATGAAAAGAAAAGCTCTTGGTATCCAACTAACAAAAATGTACTCGCTGCTTGGCAACAGATCACAGCTATCATTAGAGAACAAGCTACTAATTTATAAATGTATACTTAAACCAATCTGGACATATGGATTACAGCTCTTTGGAACAACCTCAAATTCAAATCTAGAAATACTTCAACGATTTCAATCAAAAATACTAAGAATTATTACAAAGGCTCCTTGGTTTATAACAAATAAACAACTTCATCATGACCTCAAAATAAGAACTGTCCAGGAAGAGACAAAATATATAATTGAATCTTACAAGCAAAGACTAAAAAAGCATCCAAACATACTTGCAACACAGTTAATGAACATTGATACAAAATTTCAAAGGCTCAAGAGAAAAACCCCTAGAGACTTATAGGGAAAGCCACAATTAGAGGGAGCAGCCACTGGGCTAGCCGACCCTACAAGATTAAAATCCATATTTAAACTTTTGCTGAATGTTCGATGAAACAGATTGCAGAAACACATATTGAAAAAAAAAAATTGAAAATAATGGTGATTGTCATCTGTATGCAGGCTAGGGCATCATATTCTAAAATCGACCTTGCATCACTGTACTTTGTTGACGAAATTTGATCGTATCATACCAAGCATAACAAGTTAGTTTATTGTTTTGTTTTGTGTGATGCAGCAGGGCGGCGCGCGCGGCGGTGGCAAGACGTACGGTGGCGTGTACACGGCGACCACGGCGGCCGCCTCCTACCCCACGCAGGCCTACAGCGCACCGGCCGCGCAGCCCGCCAAGCGTGAGTGTCTCACATTTTGAACAACACATATCTGTTTATTTAGTACTATGAATAATAAAAACTAAGGAAGAGTAACTCCGTCAAAAAAGTGCACCAAAAGGCTACAAAATGTGACCCGAATACATGCACATTTATGCATGTGTTCGGTACACATTTTTCGTGTAACATTCAACCAGGTTGACATGATAATTATTATTGTCAACGGCTTTGTTTCATAACTTTGACAATGACAATAACCGCGCAGGCTGTCGTCCGGCGCGCAATATTATGATACGTTACCTGTGATACGACCTTGGCGAAAATCTGAATTGTCATATTTTAGTTTGCGAAAAGATGCCAAATTTAAAACGGTTGAAGTATGGGAGTTATGTTTCCGTAGTATTTAATATTCGTAGATTTACTACTTGATGACGCCCACAACTTCGTTGCGCCAATATTTGTTTGTCGCGTGCCAACCGTACTTAGATTTTTCAGGGACTAAAAGTATCCTATGTCCTTTAACGGGACTCAAAGCATCTCCATGCCAAATTTCAGCAAAATCGGTTCAATGGTTTGGGCGTGAAGAGGTAACGAGACAGACACACTTTCGCATTTATAATATTAGTATGGATTCATTTATTTACTATCCTATCTTTTACCATCATTGATATCTATACAAAATGTCATCTAAACAAAAAGAGGAAATTACAGATTTGTATTTTTCATCATCGTTATTGTGTCTAGCACAGTTACCTAGTAATATGATTTTAAGATTCATTGATTTCAAGTCAATGAACTTATGATATTTTTATGTATGACTATTATAATGTATTTTGTTATTATATTTGTAAATAATATAATGATAATGAATAATAAGTCAACTTTGGTACCAATATACGCGACTTCGCCATTGTTACCCAACATGAGTGTTGGGTACAAGATTTAAAATCTGTTCGCCGACAGTTCATTAGTATTATAATGTTCAGTATTTCCATTACATTTTAGAACATCTAAAAAAACAGCCAATATTCTGACAGTTAGCACTTTGCTACTAAAAATATCTACATAACAGTTTATCCAATGTTGCTTGTCTTTAAAATGCAACAAGAACAATCTTTAATAATATTAACTTTTTCAACATAATATTATGACAAAGATCCTTACAAAATCATGTTTTTATTTTTAATTATTTATTTATATTACTTACTTAAAATTGCGCATCTTCATTTTATTGATGACAGTTATTATCACAAAAAATATGAATCACTTAATACAATTACATATTTGTATTAAGTGTTACTGTACAAAATAGTTTTACTGTAATTATCTTTAGTATCCTTAATCTGTGTACCACATATTGTCGTCACGACTTACAAAGGATATGGGCGAAAAATCCATAGACGACTCATATTACTTAAAAAAAAAACTTGTCAACTCTTGAACTCGGCTAGTCCTCCCGAAGTGACCTGTCGGCGAACAGACTTTAGAGGCGGGCGCGTTTTGTTGTAGAGACGGCTAACAGGGGGAACTCTGCTTATGATACAGCTCTCTACAACGCGGCTACCATGTATGTGGCGCAGCAGAGCAAAACCGGAGGCGGCGGGTGAGTATTTGTTTGAATTATTACGGATAATTACAGATTATGATAGAATAAGTTACAGAAATGCTGTATAAGATACAGGTAATCTTTTAAAGTAATTTCATAAGTAAAACTATTTCTAAAGTAAAGTTGAATAAATTTTCAGTGTCACAAAATTGTGAGAGCCCAAGTAAAAATGCTTTCGAGATGTAAAGTGGTATATTTGAGTGGTACTTAGTACTTACTAATTATTAAAAATGATCTACTTACTTAAAATACAGGGTGCAAACAAAAAAAAAATCGGTTGTCTGTAAAGTCGGTTTACTGACGATAGTGGAACGTGACAACGTATGACGTTGTCACGTTCAACTATCCTTAAAGCCAAAACCCGAAAGAAATTAGTAACTTGATAAAATTTTAGGGGGTTGTTGTGATTTTGCAGCGTTCTGGGGTGTACGGAAAGGGTTAAAAAAGGGTGAAAAAGGTATTTTGTTAATAACATTGCGTAAAAAATTAGTAACACGCTGCAAATTTGGAATTAGGTTGTTCTTACCGTTTTTTAACGTGTATTAAATTTGCAGCGTTTTGCAACATACGGAACATTGTTTATTATTAAAAAACAATAAAATTTGTTAATAACAGGGGTAAAAAAATTAGTAACACGCTGCAAATTTGGAATTAGGTTTTTATTATTGTTTTCTAACGTGTATTAAATTTGCAGCGTTTTGCAACATACGGAACATTGTTTATTATTAAAAAAAACAATAAAATTTGTTAATAACAGGAGTAAAAAAAATTTGTAACTCGGTGTAAATTTAGAATTAAGTTGTTCTTACCGTTTTGTAAAGTGTATTAATTTTGCAGCGTTTTGCTACATACGGAACATTGCTTATTACTAAATTGCTGTAAATTTGATATTCGTTAGAAAACGGTAAAAACAACTTAATTATATATTTGCAGCGTGTTACTAATTTTGTTACCCCTGTTATTAACAAATTTTATTGTTTTTTAATAATAAACAATGTTCCGTGTATTGCAAAACGCTGCAAATTTAATACACATTACAAAACGGTAAGAACAACCTAATTCCAAATTTGCAGCGTGTTACTAATTTTTTACGCAATGTTATTAACAAAAAACCATTTTCACCCCTTTTACAACCCCCTAAAATTTTATCAAGTTACTAATTTCTTTCGGGTTTTGGCTTTAATGACTGGCCTATATGGACAAATTGCACCGTGATTTTATAATTTGTACTTAAGGGGCCGGGTACCCTTCGAATTTCTCATACAAACGTAATACCAAAATCATTTTCACATACGAAAATATTTAGCATGTTTGAGTTATTTTTCAGTTTAGAATAGTAATTACCTAGGTTCCTACACAAAAATTTATTTCAAAATATTTAAACACAAAAAAAAATGTTTTTGTTTAAAATTTTTTTTTAGTAAATTTACTACTAAATATTGAAACACTAAAAAATAGAGTAAAACACAAAAAATATATAAATAAATAAATTCAGTATTTATTTATATATTTTTTGTGTTTTACTCTATTTTTCTTTCTACTACTAAATATTTAAATACTAAAAAATATTTTTTAGAGTTTAAATATTTTGTAGTAAATTTACTATTTATTTATATATTTTTTAGTGTTTTACTCTATTTTTTAGTGTTTCAATATTTAGTAGTAAATTTACTAAAAAAAAATTAAAAAAAAAAAAAATTTTGTGTTTAAATATTTTGAAGTAAATTTTTGTGTAGGAACCTAGGTAATTACTATTCTAAACTGAAAAATAACTCAAACATGTTAAATATTTTCGTATGTGAAAATGATTTTGGTATTACGTTTGTATGAGAAATTCGAAGGGTACCCGGCCCCTTAAGGTTTTGAATCACTTACTAGATTGTAGAATTTGAACTAAATTTTATTAATACATATATAATACACCAGCGGCTGGAAGAACTACAACAAGAGTGGTGTGGGCGCGGGCGCGGCGCGCAGACCGAAGCCACCGCCGAAGGCTCAGCAGCTCCACTACTGTGACGTGTGCCGCATCTCGTGCGCTGGTCCTCAGGTAATTATTATATCAGTACAGGGTATAATAAAAATAAGTGATAATACTTTAAGGTGTACACGTAAGGTGTACAAGGAAAGGAAAAAGGCGCAGCGCTGAAAGAGCATTTTTTTTTACATTTGTATGGGCAAGTGTCCCAGTGTCATGAATTTTTAACCCCCGACAAAAAAGAGGGGTGTTATAAGTTTGTCCCATACAAAAGTTTTAAAAAAGTTACTCTTTCAGCGCTGCTACTTTCACAAAGAACTCTAGGGGACCCATACACCCTAAACTCTTAAAGTATTATCACTTCATGACAATCACTTTTGTTACACCAATACATAATATGTCATAAATTTGACCAATTGTATTGTATGATGCAATAAAACAGTGTGAATATGCAATAAAGCATTGTACAGTAGGGCTTCGGTAATCCGGACTCCCGCTTGTTCAGTGATCGCTGTAATCTGGCCGGCCGGCTATAAACACTGCTTTAAAATGGGCTGAAGACTGAAGATAACGAATTTGACAGCCACGAATAGATAGGAGATCTGTGGCCACGAAGCTATGTTTCTCCGCCAACTTAGAGGCTGAGCTTTCGAAATGAAGTGCGAAAATCATAAACAGAAGAGTATTACATACTTTTTGAAAAATAATTAACTAATGTTTTATTAACCCCCGACAAAAAAGAGGGGTGTTATAATTTCAACTTACTGATTTCTAACATGGTTGTAATTATTATGAACATGTACATTTTGTCTTATAGCATAAAGATTAAAAATTGGTTAAAGAAACCATGGTTAAACATGTGTTTTATTAACATTAAAATATATTGCATACTATAATCCGGATGCTATAATTCGAAAAGGGTCTTGTTTTTGCCTCTCCGGATTAACAAGGCCCTACTGTAATTGTAAAGTTATAATATTATTATGTTTTAATTCTCATAGCATTTCACAACAGATGAAATGAGAATAGAAAAGAAAGACGAAAAATCAAAAATATGCTTCACTTGAATTCTGCTGCATTTATCTTTTGATAGGTTCAACACTAATGTTTTATTTGTCACGAATTTACTATCTCTAGATGTTTTTTTTTAAAGAAGGCAGGTCGCTATAGCCCTGGCGTCACTGCGACCCATGAGGATCTATTGTGACTCCTTTGCACATCATCATCCCCAACCCAATACTGCTCATAAATTGAACGATATGGTTGGGGTTGGTGCCATGAATTTCCTCTGTGGATGAGTATTCGTGGCGACCAAGGTGCCTGTTCCTGCTCTGTAGTAGTCAGTAGAGCAGGACAGTCGAGGAGAAGGTGAATAGGTGTTTCATCCTCTTCCTCACAGATCTGCAAGTCGTTATGCTACAAATACCCATTTTGTTTAGGTGTTTGTTGAGCTTGCAGTGCCCAGTTAGGCGTCTGGTAAGGATTTTTAATTGGTTCCTACCCAAGGTGAGCACTAATTCTGATAGTTTCTTGTTGAAGCCAGGAATTAGTGCCTTGGAGTGTTCAAGGCCAGGGGTCTCAGCTCATTGCTTCCTGCATAGTCTGTGACCCCATAACCCATTCCTTGAGCACTTGCTTTGTGGTACTGGGAGTTATACCACAGACTGGTTCTGGGCTTTATTGAACATTTTTTTATGTGCTAAATGTACGAGTCTAAAAGTGCCCAAAAATTATAAAAGAATTTAATAAGTGTTGGGGACGGTGATAGCTCCGTACCTTGTGATGATGAGGGTTGAGATGGACTGGCGAACCTTTTCCAAAGATGCTGAGTTTTTGTGCTTCAATAATTACGACACCGTGAATGTACTAACAAGTTTTAATTGACTTTTACATAAAGTTTTACATAGTTTTATAAAGTTTTTACATTGTTGAAGTGTGAACCTGCGGATGACTTGCGGCCAGAGGCGGGAAGCGCCAGAAAATTTTCATTTGACATTAGGTTGTCAAAAAATGCCCCGCGCTAAATCCTTCTTCTTCTTCGACAATAAGAAATTACAAATCATTTGTAATGTTGAAAACTTTTGGAGAAAAGTTTTGGCCATTTCATTTCCTGTCTACAATAAATGGAGATAATGTATAAAACTGATGTTATAAGTGAATTATTTAAGAAAATTTATTTTACAAATCTTTCTAGACTTATTCTTATTATTTATGTACAAATAAAGTTACATATAACGAGCGCGATAATTAATAAAAGATATTAAATTACTATGAGGATGACGTCACATCCAAATCGGAAGTACCGCAAAAGCGTTTTCGTAAAATATGTATAATTTTTCATAAAATTATATTTTCAAATCGACTGTATCAATCATAAGCTTTTATTTGATGATAGGGGTGAAATACGCTTTCCTAGGCCAAGTTCTACTAGAAATATGCATTTGTTCAATGAAATTGAATATAGGTCAAGTAGCCTATTGAAACTCTATTGTGTCTGCGGTTCCCATGATCGAGGTATTAACGAGACACGTATCTCACAGACCTACAAGGAGCACCTCGAAGGCCAGAAGCACAAGAAGAAGGAGGCGGGCGTGAAGCTGGCGGCCGCAGGGGGCGGGGCGCGCGCGGCGGGCGCGTCCGCACTGCGCTGCGAGCTGTGCGACGTGACGTGCACCGGCGCGGACGCGTACGCCGCCCACGTGCGCGGCATCAAGCACCAGAAGGTCGTCAAGCTGCATACCATGCTGGGCAAGCCGATACCCTCAGCTGAGCCGACTAAGCTGCAGACAGGTGAGCAATTTCTTATTGTACAGTTTCAAATACATAAACCCCGCGTTCCACTTTGCGTTAAAAACGATCAAAATGCCCCCTATTTTGATCGTTTTTAACACTAAGTGGAACGCGGGGCAAAACTTAAGAGGTGTCAAGAGACACCCGGATGGAACGAAGTTGCTTTCTATGAGAGAGAGAGACAGAGAAACATGCGCACGCCGCACGGCTTACAACTATATCAAAAAGTGTCGTTTCAACTTTTGGTCTTAATTTTTCCGTCTAGCCCCCTTTCGCAACGCGCGATAAGGAACTTCGTTCCAATTAGTTGGTGCGTGACAGTGTGTCGCTAATAGTGCTCGGCTATCGTTTTTTCTCCTTCAAGATTTATTGTTGGAGAACAGAGATTAGCATTAGCTACCGCTGTCTATATGCATGACGTGACAATATATAAATGCCCATTTTTAGACACCACACAAACAACTATAAATGTATAGAATTTATATTTACCTACATATACCCACAATTTCTAACCTAAAGATTTTTATCCTCAGGCAAGTATAAAAGGGTTTGAAGTTTAGAACCCCAATAAAATTGCAATAGTTTTATTGGCTTGTATATGCTAGCGAGTAAGAGCTACTAACCACAATAAAGTTTGATACATTTTTGCTTACTAATAAATGCCTTAAATGTGTCTATCTATAGAATTTAGGTTTTGCTATTTCTGTTTTGTTCTGGCATACCCTTTTATCCTTTCCCACTTTAAATTTAGGAGTACCTTCACAACACAAAAAGTATATTATATTTTTCGTGTACGTTCTCAAATATGCTCTACAAGATTTGACATCTTGAAGGACATATCCGATTCCATCGTACGCCACAGCATCATATCTGTATTGGGGCGCCTAGTGGCAGTTTGAGTACCGAGTCAAATTTCTCTCGTATTGCACAAAAACACTCGATACAGATATGGAGTTAGTAGTCAATACGCACCCTTAACGTTGCGGGCGCGACCGCGATGACCATTTCTGTCGACGAGTCGAGATTTGACGACGTTTCGTTCTGCCAGCCAAAAAGACGGTGGCGGGCGCACCCAAGATCAATTTCGTGGCGTCCGGTGGACTCAGCACAGTGGGGTCTACAGGAGACAAGAAGGAGGAGGAAGACAAGGAGGAAGACACGGAAACGGAGGCCGAAGTCCAGCCCGTCGGCCAGGACTACATCGAGGAGATCCGCGCCGATGACGGCAAGGCGGTCAGCTTCAACTGCAAGCTGTGCGACTGCAAGTTCAACGACCCCAACGCCAAGGAGATGCACATGAAGGGACGTAGACATAGGCTGCAGTATAAGAAGAAGGTGAGTTTGTACCATTGAGGAAATTGATCCCTTAGATGCATTAGAGAGACCAACGTCATTTGGTCGATCATGTCAATTCAATGTTAATTATTGTGATCTGTCGGCTGAGTTTGACGTAATGCGACCAAACTATGTGCCCCCCCCCCCCATCTGCATATCTGCAATCAACTTCTCTGATAGTACTTTGTGTAAAGACTAAAATAACATAGGCACTTAGCTGTTTACGTATAGAACTTTGGGTGAAATGGTACTTTTCATATTTGTGTATGGCCGAATTTTCGTCGAATGCAGACACACAAAGATTTTTTAACAAGCTGTTATAAGCTTGGGCTGTATGTATGTAACGGAATATTTGAGCACGATTTTAACCTATCTCCAGTAGTCAAATTCATTAGAAACTTTGCATACGTATTATGAACCAATCACAATACAATAATTTGTTAAAATTTTTAATAAAAAAGCGTGTTTTTTCTAATACAAATTCAACAAACTCACAACTATTTTTTGCCCAAATCTATACATTAATAATTATTAATGTCGTTAGTTGATTTTACCTTCACTTCTTATAACATTGTTGATCAGCATACTATAAAAACAAGTCCAGTGATTACTAAGTAAAAGGTTTGAGGCAATCGTCGAGCCTGGTGGCTTCGGCCGCCAAGAGATCCGAGGGCTAAATGATTACAACTCTCAATGAGGACAACACACGCCAATACACACTATATAAACTGTAATATGCCGAACTACATAGCAATATGTTGTCAGGTCCAACCGGACTTGGAGGTCAAGGTGAAGCCATCGATGCACCAGCGCAAGTTGGCCGAAGCGAAGGCCCAACGCATGCTCGTACGCGACGAACTGTGGGCCCGCCGCCGTATGCATGAGGTAACTACTAATTAATATTAAAAATGTAAAAAGCTTACTTCACAAATCACAAAATTCTAACTATTGTAATATTATTTCATTAGCTTGTTTTCATGTTTTGCGTCTGTTACTAAGTACTATGTAAGCGATTTCCAGTAATAGAGGTGCTTATTGGTATATTATTCTTTATATAAGCGGCCGGCAAACGCCGGATCGCAAATGTTTTGGAATCAATATTAATATTAATAATAAATTTGAGTTTTCAGTTGCGGTTACCATCTAAGCCTCATGTAGACGTTCTAAATGTTTCAATTTTTAACCAATTTAGAAATAAAATATATTCATTACATTTTCATCTCGCTGCAGTTTACCTAACCTTTAGTGAAGCCACCAAAGGAAGTGTTTAAGTCGTGTTTAATGCTTCAGGGTCTGGAGGAGGAGGAGCGCATGTGGTGGGAGGGGGCGGAGTGGTGGCGCCACCACGCGCCGCTGTACGCGCGCCGCCCCGAGACCGCGGACGACCGCCACGTGCTCGCCAAGCACGCAGCCATCTACCCGCCCGAGACGCAGCTGCAGGACATACAGCGGGCCGTCAGCGCCGTCGAGCGCTCTCTCAAGTCGCTCTCCGACGCGCTCGCCGATCGCGCCAGGGTATGTCACTAACCGCGTACCGATAGAGCGAGCAGCCTCGCGAGGCTGCTCGTGAGTCAAATCTACGGTCGGTCAAAACGTGCCTCGCCCGAGCGTGCCGCGGCCCGAGCCGAGCGACGCTGCTCGCTTGGTCAATACGCGGCTAAGATATTATAGACAAAACCTTTTTTTTACATGGGGAAATGCTTTGCGTTTCCCCAACGAATTGGAGACATTGGCCGAGGAGGAACTCCCCGTAGGATCTACCCACTGAAACCATGGTGCTCTACTCCCGCTTAGGCATAGTAAAAGATGAAAGAAAGTATATGTCAGTGCTTATTTACATATACAGTTGGAAGTTGCTGGACATGCTTCCATTGATATATAATGGATAGATAATGGCTCCCGTTACGAAAGTCACAGATGTGGAGAACTTTTATCAAAGAACCAGACTTCAATATAATTACAACATGTCTGAAACTGTGTAATAGTATTTTATAGGATAGTGAACATACAGAATGATCATATTTGCTCGTTGTTACAGACTAATGTCGCTAAAACGCCACAGAAAACTGAAGATAAGAAAGATGAAAAGGCTGAGGGTAAAGAAGATGGCCGTGACAACCAACTGTGAGTTCAACCATTCATAATAATTGTAAAAATCTGATATAATTAATTTACAATATTATTATTGTGTATTATTAAAAAATGGTAGTGCTTAGGTCCCAAAGTTTCTGCGAATAACAATCTAACACTTGATATACATAATGACTTCTTAAGTTTTCGCGAGTATCACTCATGATATTATAAGTTTAAACACTTACGGATTTTGTCGCGAAGCACTTATATTAATCCCGACGTTTCGGCTGCCTTACAGCTGCCGTGGTCACGGGCGGACTGAGGTGACAGGTGTCCAATCTCTTGAAGTTATTCAACTACCCTACGATTCATCATTTTTGTTTGCGTTCCGATCTACGCAGAACCAACTCACAGTGTCTTGAAGCCGAGGTGTTATGGATTTGTGCTTGAGTTTGTTTGTTACTATTTACTGGATCCCAACTAGATGGCAGCACCCAACCATCTTCACGGTTAAAATTAGGGTGTTTTTTAATTTCTATGGCCTCGCGTATCTCTCTTGGGCGGTATCGTGCTTCTTTTGCCAGTACTTGTGGCTTATCAAATCTTATGTAATGGCGAGGTTGATCCAGTGTGTGTTCACAAATCGCGGACTTGGTGTTTCTACGGTGTTTGACATCTGCAATGTGTTCCTTGATCCGGGTTTTGATGGACCTTTTGGTTTGCCCTATATAAGAGAGGCCACAATCACAGTCGAGTTTGTAGATTCCTGCATCTTGAAGGGCTAAGTTGCATTTCACTGATGGTAAACATTGGCTGATCTTTTTGGGCTTAAAGTATGTTTTTATTGAAGCTTTCCTTAGAATGTAGCTCACTTTATCAGTGACTCCCTTTACCATAAAGGGAGTCACTGATAAAGATGCAGGAATCTACAAACTCGACTGTGATTGTGGCCTCTCTTATATAGGGCAAACCAAAAGGTCCATCAAAACCCGGATCAAGGAACACATTGCAGATGTCAAACACCGTAGAAACACCAAGTCCGCGATTTGTGAACACACACTGGAGCAACCTCGCCATTACATAAGATTTGATAAGCCACAAGTACTGGCAAAAGAAGCACGATACCGCCCAAGAATGATACACGAGGCCATAGAAATTAAAAAACACCCTAATTTTAACCGTGAAGATGGTTGGGTGCTGCCATCTAGTTGGGATCCAGTAATAAACAAAACTCAAGCACAAATCCATAACACTTTGGCTTCAAGACACTGTGAGTTCGTTCTGCGTAGATCGGAACGCAAACAAAAATGATGAATCGTAGGGTAGTTGAATAACTTCAAGAGATTGGACACCTGTCACCTCAGTCCGCCCGTGACCACGGCAGCTGTAAGGCAGCCGAAACGCCGGGATTAATATAAGTGCTCCGCGACAAAATCCGTAAGTGTTTAAACTTATAATATCACTTGATATACAGTTGCTATTTACCTGACAGCCTTAGAAAGATTGTGGTTTTTTTTTATGTTTGTAACTTTGAAGGTGTGTTTTGGTACACTCTTGTATTGTGGGATTTGTGCTTAGGAGGTGTCATCTTATTCGTGAGAATGACACTGGGTACATAAAGGAAGCAAGTCGTAACAAACGATCACATGATTGCATGCACTGCAGCTGTGCAACGCCTCAGTGGTCTAGACTCTAGTGGTATAGAGCGCGGCTCTTGACTCGGAGGTCGTGGGTTCGATTCCCGCGTTGGAAACATGATACGTATTTCCAAGTTTGGTTAGAACAATGCAGGCTGATCACCTGATTGTCTGACAAGTAAGATGATCCTTGCGTCGGATGGGCATGTAAAAAGTCGGTCCTGCGCCTGATCTCTCGCCAGTCTTGTCGGTCTGCTGTCCGACTGGGTTATGAGAGTAAGAGTGCTCTTGTGTACTGCGCACACACTTGGGCACTATAAAATTACTCCTACGTAGCTGGCCTGGTTTCAATGAAACCGGCCACCGTCACCGAAACCGGTGTGGGAGCTATTATTATTATGCAATACTCGCAGGTTCTCATTCGGCGGCGAAGGTGAGGGAGGCGAGAACGCGCGCGCTCTCAAGGGCGTGATGCGCGTCGGGCTGCTCGCCAAGGGTCTGCTGCTGAAGGGAGACCGGGACGTGCGTCTAGTGGTCCTCTGCCACGACAGACCGACCGTCACGCTGCTGAAGCGTGTCGCAGCCGATCTACCAGCACACCTCGCCAAGATCAAGGTGAGATAGTAGATATGTGGTGGAGGTATATAATATATAGTTAAAAAGAGACTGAGCGACGACTTGAGTTTCGTTTCTATAGAAATTCGCTGGTATATACGCTCTACAGAAAACATTGAATGTTTTCTGACATCAGTTTAATGTAATAACTTACATATACAACGCATTTTGGTAATACCTTACAGTTTCGCATATTTTGATAGGAATTCATAGTTTCACGTATAGCACAGTATTTATTTAGTCTAGAGACTACAGTGTATTGATTTTTATTGTTTAGAACCCTCCGGGGTCCGGCGAGGAGCCGAAGTACAAGGTGGAGCTGCAGCCCGCCGAGGGCGCCGTCCAGGTGTCGGACGGCACCGTCAACGTGACCGTCAGCCTGACGTCCGCCGTGATGCGCGAGCCCGCAGGTAAGCCGCCCCCAGCCCCCATCACGAGCCCACAGAACAAACTATCTATTACGAAGAATATTACAATTTCCCAATTGATCACTCAGACTATTGTGTATCTCTACTAAAGATAATTTGTTCATCCCGGCCCCGCCGGTCAATGTGTTGAATGCTTATTTTTAGGTGTTAGTAGGGCAGGCGAGGAGAAAAGGATTTTTGATCATCCGTTCGTATATATCACGTGCGTTGGACTCCGCAGTGGTATATTTATCTACTGAAACGGAGCAAACATCCCATTAGTAGTTATCTCCTAGTTTCCCGAATGTTCTATTTCTCCCGATACCGTCGATGGACGCGCGTCGAGTCGCGCAAGAGTCACATGCACGCGTGCACGCACCACGCGTGCGTGTGGCGTGCGCACGCGCGTCCATCCGCGCGCCCGCTACTGGCGTCGGGGGGGCATTGCCGCCGGCGTAAAATGCCCCCCCGACGTGCGCGGCGCCCGCCCGCCATGTTTGCCCCGTTTTCGTCGATCCGTCGATGGTCAAACACCCTTTGTATTGTCGCTAGAGGGTGGCGACATAAAGCGAGACGACAAGGATGTGCTACCCCGGCAGAAGTGTTTGGACGCGTTGGCCGCCCTTCGGCACGCCAAGTGGTTCCAGGTACATCGCCTATATTAATTGTAAACTCGTGCGCACTCTATCTGACCATCTTCTCTACTTTGAATCTACTTCTGTTTATTTTAAAATGACAAAAGAGTACCGGTTGAAAATTTTTGTTCATTCTTAAAAAATATGAGAATCAACACTTGCGCCCTATCGAAAGTCCGTTTTTTAAGCTAGAAAGGTTTACGCATAATGTTTTAAATTCTTTTTATCGCCTAAAGCAAGTGTTGGTGATTGTGAGAGGCCCGAAAGCCGAAATCTCTATGATGATATCGAGTTCTTAAAAAAAGAATAAACAAAATTTTAGTTTGGAATTTTTTTATCATCATAGCTCTCTCGAATTTACTAACCTCGTAGTGTAGAGTGAGTGCGCACTTTTATTATTAGTCACATGTTTAACTTTTTACTTTTTATTTATTTATTTTATTTCACCGTGCAGTAAGTATTTTTGCTTTTGTATTAAACGAATGAGAGAATACAATGAACATGTGGCTACGGGCGCTACCGAGCGGTAGTGGTGTGTGGCATGCGCGGGGGGCGTGGTCTGACCGTGTGCGTGTGCGCAGGCTAGGGCGGCGAGCCTGCAGTCGTGCGTGATCATCATCCGCATCATGCGGGACCTCTGCCGCCGCATACCCAACTGGACGCCGCTCAACCCATACGTGAGTATCATTGATTTATTGTTTCAAATAACTAACAGCGTTATCGCCATCCAAAACTGTCAAAACTCATTTGATAAGATTTTTACGAGTTGTAAGTTGTAATTTGGCTGCATTGACATTACTGCAAAGGGTAGTTTATAATATTTTCCAATCACAAATTACGATGCAAATTACAATGCAATGATGGTTACTCCGTTTATTTATTAAGTATAATTTACACATAGCCAGTACTGGCTGCCAATAAGACTGGCTTGGTATATGCCGCGTGTGAACAGTTTTACAAGCCAGGTCAAACTGTTCACACGCGGCATATGCCAAGCCAATACTGGCTGCCAGTCTTATTGGCAGCCAGCACTGGCTCTGTGTAAATTATACTTTAGTTTATGTTTGACATTGGGCAATCAAAACCGGCAGAAACGGCACAAACGGCCGCAAAAAATCCTCAGATATCCTTAGTGATTTGTGGAATTTATAATTTATTTATTTTATATTCAAAAGGCTTACAGACTAATAACTTAAATAACTAACACAATAATTTAGATAAACAAATAGCTAATTACAAGCCTCCACATATATGTAAAAAGATAATACAAGTCAGCAAAAATGTGGCAACTATATTAATCTACTAATTATCGTTAAATAAGCAAGTGACCATGTGGAATTCGCAGTTTTTGTGAATTGACATGCTTATCAGGCGATGGAGCTGTTGGTGTCGGGCGTGATGCAGTCGGCGGGCGGCGCGCTGTCGCCGGGTGAGGCGCTGCGCCGCGTCATGGAGGCGGTCGCCGGCGGCCTGCTGCTCGACCACGGCCCCGGCCTGCGAGACCCCTGCGAGAAGGACCTGGTGGTATGTGTAAAGCTGGCTTCCCACGGCCCGATTTCTTACAGGTCAGGCCGCGCCACGACAGACCATGGGAACCGTCGCATCTGATGTGGCCTGTGGTGGCCTGATGGCGCCCGTTCGATCCATCAGTTCGTCGGTAAGTTCAAAGGCGTGGCGCGGCCTGTCGCAGCGGCGCCTGTCGCGGCCTGTACGGGCGCGTCCGCGTCGGTTGTAATCGTTTATCGTTCATTAATTCACCACAGCGGCTGCACACGCAGCCAAGCGCTCCGTATCACTGCTCATGTTGGAATGTCAGTCAACAGGCCGTGGGAAACGCTCATAACGTGACCATACGTCCCGCTTTCAGGCAGTATGTCCCGCTGTCCCCCGCGAGGCCGAAATTGGCCCGGTTTTGCAAACAGACCAAACGACAATTTTAAATGATTTTTTATGTTGGAAATGCCTGGAAGTAACACACTCCTGTACGGTTCACTAACACGTACAGTGAACTCGTACGGCTCGGTATGACATTGAGCCGGCACGTACATTGAACCGGCACGTCTGCCTACTCAGCATCTAAACTTGAACGGATCGGTATGACATTGACCGGCACGTTTGAACTTGTATAAATTCATGCATTTAAGACAAAATAAAGCAGAGCATTAGCAGATCATTAACAGAGCATTATCAAGCATCAAGAGCGTATCATTTAACCCCTATCATCAGCATCTCTATTAGTATCAGCATCATCCAGCATCCAGCATCCAGCATCTATCATCCGTAGGGGACAACCCCTACATATGGTCCTTCGAGCAAAGGAATCTACGCATCTGTGGATCATCAGGAACATCGCCTATCAACATCAAGCATTGAGAAGAGACTATAAGGAGATTCATTGTCAAGATCACAGCAGCTCAAGACGAAGGTACAGCACAACATCTTTACTTCGAAGAACATCATTTATCATCATTTATTATTTTGAGTGTTTTGTTGTCTTGATACGGTAGCGAATCGGCTCAACCGGTCTCCCACCAGCGGGTCGCCCCGGAAGAGTTGAGATAGAACGCACATACTGTAAAGACTCTTAACACCCTCCATCATCATGCAAGAGCTACTGGCACGTCAGAGCGCTATAATTAAGGAGATCGAGAAGATCCACATCAATTATAAAATGGACTCCACAATTAGAAAAACGTCGGAATACTTTCAAAAACGTATCGCGGCAATAGATAACTTGTGGGGTGAATTTGAACAAAACAACAAAACACTGCAGGGAGTCGAAGACAAATCATCAGAATATTTTAAGAAAGAAATCTACTCTGAGGTTAAGCAATTTTACACAACATTAAGAGCTACCGTGACAGCGGATTCCGAAAGGCCTGCGACACCAACAATCTCGCAGCTTTCAACTCCCTCGACTTCCAAGGAAAATGCAGGAACTCAATTTCGAATTCCAATAAGTCATTTTGAACAAGTCAAACCTCGGCTGGACTATCAACAGATTCTGGCACAACAATATGCCAATTTTCGGGCACTAGAGCGGCAACTAAAACGCATCAGTGAACAAGACATCGAAGAGAAGTGGGAGATTGAAGAAGAGTTACGCAGTCTTCAACAGCGATGGCATAAGATCGACGAACTTCACCTGCGCATAGACATTTTATCATCGGGAACCGACACCCATTACGAGGAAGCATTCACCGAAATAGAGTCAAAATATATCACCGCGAAAAGGAGTTTAAATCAAAAACTATTGTCTAACGCACACCTACAACAGTCTCTACCACAAATAGATATACCAATCTTCACTGGAAATTATGAAGAATGGCCAACATTTCAAGATTTATATACCGAAGCAATACATAATAACAAATATATCACCGACGCGCAAAAAATGCAACATTTAAAATGTAAACTGAAAGGGGAAGCCGAGCGCATGATCCAACACCTTCACATATCAGCAGAAAACTACGAGATCGCCTGGGAAATATTAAATCATCGTTACGACAATCCTCAGCTGCTTTTCACCAAACAAGTCGAAATCCTTCTCAGTCAACCAACCAGTCACAAACAATCATCATATGAACTGAAGAAGCTCTACGACACCACTACCGAATGTATTCACGCCATCCATAATCTGGGAGTGGATACCAACAGCTGGGATCCGCTATTGGTCCACATTCTTTGCAAAAAACTGGATGTGGACACCTACACCAACTACCAGGAGTCTCGCAAGGAGCCGCGCTCTCTCCCGACACTGGAGGAATTCATGACTTTCATTGAAAGCAAGTTTACAGCCCTAGAGCCTATTCAGCACAGAGAAAAGGAGGTCAACAACACAAGCAAACAAGTTTATCAAGCACCGACATCGTCAAACTATAAAAAAAACTCGACATGGTCGCAATATCAAAACGAACATTCCCAGAAAAGACAATATCAAGCCTTTGTAACATACAGACAAAAATCATGTGTTGTATGTAAAGCATTCCACGATCTCTACATGTGTACAACATTTTTTAACCTATCAGGCAGAGAGCAAATAGAGATTTTGCAAAAACATAATATCTGCATAAACTGTCTCTACACGCATCATAATAGACCATGTATATCAACGCGGCGTTGCAAGCAGTGCAATGGACCGCATAACACGAAAATTCATGAGTCAGTCGTGTACTCAAACAGCAAACTGCAAACATCGCAGAACGTAGACGTGTGGCGGTCAACATCGAGTACATCGCTCTCAACAACAGGCGCTCCAAATTCCAGCAAAACACCTAAACGTCACTATTCATATGCAATATTAAAACGAGAAGAAAATATATCCAAGAACTGGGAAATCAAGAACAACAGCAAAGAGTCATCAGATAGCCTCAAACAGTTTATTCATCAAAATGAGTCACTGGGTCACATACGTAAAGAAAATGACACCACAAACAGCATTATTGTCCTAGGTCAGGACTCGACTGTGAAAGGAGACACCTTTACGTTGCTGGGACGTCACAACTCGAACAACATCAATATCAAAATGCAACATCAGCAAGGAATTATGTTTCCTACAACATCAACATTAAATAAGTTTAATAATACATCGGTCACCGTACCTAACACAAGAAGAGACGATGGAGTGTACGGGACCATACAGCAACAGATTCATGGTCCAAAGAAAGCAACCATCAATGATTATCAAGCAATCGGGAGACGCCGTCATCACATAGCCCAATCGCTGACTATCAAGGATAAGGCGCAGGCCGGTACCGCGCCTGCGCCCCCGCCTTCGCGCTGCCTGCGCGTCTCTGCCGGAGGGAGGACAGCGCGCCTCCACTGGCGGCAGCAGCGACCATCACCAGCCGCAACATCGACGGTCACATTCCCCAGACTTCCCCGGATAGACTAAATCTTTCCTTGTACATTACTTAGTTTGTTAAATGTTTAGTTTTCTTTATAGGTATCATTTCTTGATTTAATTTACGTTTATATTTTTTAGATTCTTTCTTTCTTTTAGAGTGGCAAGATGTACGGTTCACTAACACGTACAGTGAACTCGTACGGCTCGGTATGACATTGAGCCGGCACGTACATTGAACCGGCACGTCTGCCTACTCAGCATCTAAACTTGAACGGATCGGTATGACATTGACCGGCACGTTTGAACTTGTATAAATTCATGCATTTAAGACAAAATAAAGCAGAGCATTAGCAGATCATTAACAGAGCATTATCAAGCATCAAGAGCGTATCATTTAACCCCTATCATCAGCATCTCTATTAGTATCAGCATCATCCAGCATCCAGCATCCAGCATCTATCATCCGTAGGGGACAACCCCTACACTCCTATTCAACAAAATAATATGTTGTTATTCTGAGATGCTTATACAGATATACAGTGTCTATCTGTATAAGCATGTCAGAATAACAACATATTATTTTGTAAGTCAGTAAAAAATGGAGTATTTAGTGGATGTCTAGTGAGACATCCACTAAATACTCAATCAATTGTTATTACCTCTATTTAATTAATAATTTATCGTTATGTTTTGAAAAGTTCAAGCATTAAAATTGTGACCTTATCCAAAGTTCGTGTTAATCAAAGTTACTTACAATGGGGGGTTACTTAGTAAGGGTGATCCGTGATTGAGGAGTTTCTAAAATTTTGATTTTATAGCCTATGGACACTTACAAATAATGCTGCTGTCAAATCATTTTAAATTTAGTTATATCCATCCAAAGATTCCCCCCTGCAACTTTTCTCTGCGGCTGATAAATTTGAATTAATAACTAATGTAATAAAAAATGCTTACTAAGCTATTATGTATATTGTATAAGCAACATCCCAAAAACTCTAATAAGTATAGCACAATTAACATTAAATAGTTAATGACTTCTAAGAAAATATTTAAAGTTTATTTATGGAATGTTTTACAGGACGCCCTCGGAAACCTGCCACCACAGAAACGTGAGGATCTCACCGCGTCCGCACAACAGTTCCTAAGACAGATTGCGTTCAGACAGATATACAAGGTAAATTAAAAATATTATTCTTGAACTAGAACAGGGCAGTTTTAAAATGCAGCTGTTTAACGACAACACGTCGTAGTGTGATGAAATTATCTTGAAATAGATGATGGGCGCAACTTCGGTGCCCCCAAAACTCGTTTATCGCACGGGGACCGTACATTTTCCCGGAATAAAAAGTATGCTTTGTCCTTTCTCGTGACCCAAAGTTTCTTCATACCAAATTAAAGCCAAATCGGTGCAGCGGTTTCGGTGTGAAGAGGTAATAGACAGACAGACAAATAGTGAACAGACACACTTTCGTGTTTATAATATTACTAGCTGTCCCAGCAAACGTTGCTTTGCCATAATATATTTGCCATATTATTTTATTGAAGTGACTAAATAAGTATGTCACCATGGCAAGGTCCATCGTTACCCCGTCGCACAAACAATGGTCGCCGTCAGTCTCAGATTGTAATAATTTACTATTATTTATTCAACAAATGCACTTATCAATATAATATATAAAAGTACCGAGTAGCCGATTCTCAGACCTACTGAATATGCATATAAAATTTGGTAAAAATCAGTAAAGCCGTTTCGGAGGAGTTCGTGGACTAACATTGTGACACGAGATTTTTTTATATATAAGATTAAGTATGGATGTGGTACATGACGTGTTAGTTTACGATATATCGTCAAACAGGTGCTGGACATGGAGCCCCTGCCGAAGGTGAAGCACCCGGCCGGCGGCAGCGGCGCGTGGAAGTTCCCGCGCAAGCGCAGGCGCTCAACCGCCGACCCCGAGGGCGACGCGCCCAACGGTACGTTACACGCACTCGATAAACGTAACTGTAGCGTAGTTGGTGTACGTAATTTGCGTGCACGTATACGTATTAGTTACGCCGCAAACTGGGCAGTTCGCAATAAAATGTTTTTATACACGTATGACGTACATAAATATTGCCATGATTTGAATTTTAAATGGATTGTATGCTATGGCCTATGAGCAATCAAGTTATACAAATAATCTTTGAATTATAAATAACCTAATGTTGTATGTTTTTTTCAGGTGAGGGTAAGATGGTGAAGACGGAGGAGAAAGCCGACGCGACCGAGGCGAGCACTCCCGCCAAGAAGTAGAGGCTCCGGCGAGCGAGCTAAGGACGTTTACATTCACTCACCACATCTCACACACGGTGTTTACACCTTTCAAGGCTCGGGTACACCCCGGATGATACACTTTATACGGAACAATTTTCTCTCGTTCTAGACCTAGGTAACTCTGTATAAAATGCTTCATCCCCAGATTTACCGAGTCGGTACTTGGGAGTACATAGTCTTTATATTTTACTTGCGTAAACATATTTTTTAATATCGCCACATCCGAATTGACGGTCTCGCATGAGACTTACACCCGTGTATTATTTTGTGGTGTCTACCGATCTGTCCAGAACGTTATAATTATATAGTCCAGATGTAGTGTAGCGTGTACTGTAACTGTAAGTAGCTTAGACCTCGTACATTAGTCTAATATATTATTGAATGTCGAGAAGCGAGAGGCGGGCGTAGTGGTGGGTCTAAAGTCGGATTTGACGTAAGATTTTTTAATAAATTGTAGGATTTACAGTATTTTGACTTAGAGAGGTTCCTCTTTCAGAATATTGTTAGAAGTAGCGTTTTTTATTATTAAGGTGTACTATACGAATTGAAAACACTTTCACCGAAGTTTAATATTCTGACACGTTAATTCTAAATTAACTATCCGTGTGATGTAACATTATTTATTAGGTTTAAGTTTTTGAATACACAGCGTAGATAGTTTATACAAAGATAACCCAAAAGGAAAATCATCTGTAATTTTGTCTGCGTTTTTTCAAATAAGAGAAGAATATTGTTTTGTATCGTCATATAAAACTACTTTAAATATAAATGTCAATAAAATTATATAAGTAAATGTTTGGGACTTTTATTTACTATTTTGTAGTCACCTTATTCCTTTTCACACAATATGTATCATTATAATATTCGCTATAAATAGCAAATTTGACTTCTATAAATAGTGGCCAAGAAGGAATCGACGTTTTTAGACAGATCACCGTGCCGGCACAAAGCAACTTAGGGTGGGTTGCACCAACTTTAACATACGTAGTATCCCTTAGTAGTCTGTGACTTTAACTATAGTGCAAAATGTCAAATCTTTGGTTACCGTTAAATATGGCGTCCGACGCCATATTTAACCATAACCGCTCATTACTAATTGTATCTAAGTTTTTTCGTGATTATTTTTCCGACCCAAATATCGACCAATAGAATTGCACCATTCGACGTCACGTGGTACAACCTACATGGTATTATACCATAAAGTTAATATACCTATCGGAATAGAGCAACAATCTCGAGCTGTCAAACGTAACCAAAATTGGTTTTCATCTGTGTGAAAAATATGTGTACGTATACACTTACACAAGCATGATTGAACATGAATTCTATGAGATTATATTGACAACATGCGGCACGTGCCGACTGGACGTCAAAAAAAGAGTGCTGCTGTCATGTATCACACGTCTCTTTTTACCACGCGGTGTTACTGATAGTGGCATCTCGCTTGCTCAGGCCTTTGTTTCTCTATTCCGCTAGGTATATTAACTTTATGTATTATACTGATAATTTTTTGAAAATTTTCTCTGGTTACCACGTGACGTCGAATGATGCAATTCTATTGGCCGACATTTGGGACGGAAAAATAATCCCCCGAATACCACACGAGCTTCAAAATTATCTGGCATTTCCCTCAAGGTTCGTTGCAAACAAATAAAGTCGTCAAGTTTTTCAGGAAAAATCACTCGCGCTTCGCGCTCGTGATTTTTTAACCTGAAAAACTTGAATCCTTCATTTGTTTGCAACGAACCTATCGGGAAATACCCGATAATTTTGAAGCTCTTGTGGTATTATAAGTGAAAATTTACTGTTTCACGGTGTTATATTTTTCCTGACGATTTTTACGGTTAATGGGATGTTTTCTTTTTATCATCTCCACCAGACGGCGCGACAGTAGACACTCACTAATTTTCTATTGGTTCCCCACCGATTTGAAATTATCTGCAGGTTGGCATTACTGACTACATGTTGGTCGTGTTTCTAAAAAATATCAGTGTACTGTCAAGTGTAATATCAATCAAAATATCATACTCCTAAGCGGTCATTGGCTTAAGCAATTAGGCCAGTATACTGGTAACAGCTTAGGAACACGCTTGCACTTGTCAAACTGAAAACATGATAACTGAAAGAGTTTTCTACTTCTACTTTTTATTGTCGGTGTGGTTTTTATTATTTTTCCCCAAATTGTGTTATTTGGATTTTTGATGTTCATTATTGGTAAAATATTAGCCACTAAATATCTGTTATCTTGCACAAGTGCAGGTAAGATGTTGTCAAAACCAAAATGTATTATTCCTGTGACATTTGGTGTGAACAACGATAAATAGGGCTATTTCTTCCGCGAGTTTTAACTAAAACATCGTTATTATAACTTTATTATCCTATTCATTGGAATATTATTGTGTCTTTTTCAAATTGAAATGTATCAAGTTTTACATGCTTTTGCCCAGTTATGTAGCAATTATTGATGGTATTCCCTGGTATTACCGATAGTTGTTTACCCATACGCCATCTAGTTGCTAAAATAGAAGCTGTTTGACAATCAAATTAAAAAGCTAAGAAAATTCCTCATTAAATTTTTATACTCACAATCCCATTACCTGTAGCTTTTATAAAAAAAATTTAACGCAACAGACATCTGTCAAAGTTAATGTTAAAGCTAACTAGCCTTAACTATAACCATAACTTTAACCACGCCTCTGGTGCAACCCACCCTGAATAGCTATGTCCACACTCCACAGTGTGCCTCAGTCAACAGCGCACGTGAGGTATGCCCGCGACGCATGCCCTCTGACCGTATCCAAAACTAGCTTTGTTCTTTATTGACAATGTTGGCGTTGCGTTCGTTGACGCATTCAATTATTGAATGCGCCAAAACGAAAGTTGAATGAGAAAAAATGACAAAAATAATTGAACACAGTAATAAGTAATAACTTACACTTTTTATACACTTTTTCCACTTTTATTAATTTATTTTATTGCAATTTTGTTTTACACGACCGGTTTCGATAAAATCATCATCATTTCATTTATCGAAACCGGTCGTGTAAAACAAAATTGCAATAAAATAAATTAATAAAAGTGGAAAAAGTGTATAAAAAGTGTAAGTTATTACTGTGAAACATGAATTTCCACCAAGAAGTTACGGTACGTTCGATATCAAAAATAATTGAAGATTAAAGTGCACAGTTTGGTCATAGTAGCCAATGCTTTGTTCCGTTATGGTGCTCCCACACCGCCGTTAGAAAATGTTTGGTAACGTTAATAAACATTTGTTGATTATTTGATCAAATAATCATTTTTGATTGGATCCTATAATATATGATCCTATAAATGATCCAATATAAATGATAATGTAATACCCTCCTTAGTAAACATTTAATCACAAATGTTAAAAAAAATTAAAAATGTTTTCATGTTAGGAAATGTTTAGTAAACGTAAGTTATCAAATTATAACAAAACAAATGACTTATAACAAAATAAAACATGCGTTACCTTTTGTTTGTAAACGTTTTATAGGTGACAGCGGAGTATGCGGTGAGCCAGTTCCAGATTCAAATGTTATAAAATGTTAGTAAACATTTTCTAAGTGTGGGAGCACTTATAACATGTAACAGTTCCTAACAAAATGTAACAGTTGATAACATTTGTTAGAAAAAGTTTTTATGTTAGATAAGGTTTACAAATATTTTCCAACGGCGCGGCGGTGTGGGGGAGCACCATAAAGCCGGCTGTACACTCTCGCCGAGACACAGCGAGGCGGCCCGAGTGCGAGAGTGTACATGGGTGCGCTCGCCTCGTCTCGCCTGTCTCGGACCCTCTCGGTCCGTTGTCGGTATTTTGCGCCCGAGACAAAGGGTCTCGCGAGGAAAACGAGCGCACTACTGTACACTCTCGCGTCTTTCAGTACTAGTCCCGCCATTGGACAGTGTAGAATAGAAAAATAACAATAATAAACGACATTATCAGTCATCATCTATGAGAAATAAAATTAAATATGATTATAAATCTTCGGATTACAATGATATCTTTCGATGCATGGTGAATGGTGAATGGTCGTTTTCGTCCATCTTCTCTGAGTTCTTATCTGCGATTGAACTAAGCGAGAATGTACATGATCGCACTCGGGCAAGGGGCTCTCGCACGAGACTCTCGCCCGAGAGCTCTCGGCGAGAGTGTACAGCGGGCATAACAAAGCGGACGGCGCTAATGCACCGAAACTATGTCGTCTCGCTGTAAAAGAAGCGCGCAGTCTATTGTATCTATCCATACTTACTGATACATATTATAAATTCGAAAGTGTGTCTGTCTGTCTGTCTGTTACCTCTTCACGCACAAACCGCAGAACCGATTTTGCTGAAGTTTGGCATGGAGATATTTTGAGTCCCGGGAATGGAGATAGGATACTTTTTGTCCCGGAAAAATATACAGTTATAAACGAGTTTTGGCGCAACGGAGCTGCGGGCACCGGTCGTCATATAGTTCAAGATAATTTCAACACCCAACGACGTGTTGTTAAACAGCCGCATTAAAAACTGCCCTGTTTTTGAGGAGAGCTAGCCGTAATGTAAAACGGCGGATTATACAATCCGACTGAGGCATTAAATAATGACGCATTAATTATTGTGCTAATGTAGTCACAAATATTATTTTTTAGTTTTTAAGAAGTTTTGAACTATACATACTACAGCTATTTTTTCACGAATATTTATTTTGGAAATCAAACATTGTATATTTAAAAAAATATATATTTCTTATTGATAATATTTGTATAATTAACCCATGTTCTTATGAGAAAGTTCTTTTCGAACCAATACAGCTTCATTCTTCTATTTCATCCTAATATTAATTTAAATATTATTGTAAGTATGTTTAGGAATATCAATGGAACTGAAACAAAAAAAAAACAATAAAACAGCAGTAACAACCACACGTCTTAGAGACATTCAATTTTTATAGTTGAGTAATAAAATTAATAAAAGATGTCTCTGAGTGTGGCCCTAAGGCCCCTTACACACTGCGAGTTTAAACAGTGATGCAGTTGCGATGCTGTCACGATGCAGCATCAATGCTGTTGCGGTGTAGAAGCTGGCCATTAATCATCATTGCTGGTGTCGCGCGTGTGTATCGATGCTAACGCACAACTGTATCGATACTAACGCACGACGGCATCGATGCAAAAATTGCTAGTGTCGCGATGCTGTCGCGGCTTTAAAAACACGCTACTGAATCGCTGTTAAAAGTCGCAATGTGTAAGGGACCTAACATATTTTTAGATCTTTTGTAGAAGAGATTCACCCATATTGCAAATTGAAGCCCTTAACTTAACCCCTATGGTGTCGACTGGCTTACAATACTTCAAAGATATTCACAATACGAGGGCTCTCAGAAAAGTTCCGGCCTACCATACTTCTGCATTATGTGCAAGTTAAGGCCATCCTTAACTTTCCATTTCAATGACCAATCCTATACATGGTATAAGTTATATGCCTGTAAGCCGCGAAGAAATATGTAAGGCTGAGAACTTTTTAAACAACACTCATAATCAACAATGACAAATTCATTATAACTTTGTCGAGTTGTAACAACTTGGGTTTAGGTTTTTTGAAAATAATAAGTCTTACCCAAGAGTCAAATATATTAAAAAAAAATGTAACCAAAATACATTTACATGAGAAAGTTCGTACTTTCATACTTGCTAGTAAAATTAATAAAATAAAAAATATGTAACCAACTTACTTCTTGTTACTGTTCTAATTGATCTCACTAAATTTAGGATTTGAAACTTTATTGAAGATTGGTCCTCGTAGCCTTGATTTGCACTGTGTGCACCCCAGCCCACTGAAAAATAATAAAAATAATATAACCTTTGATAGTAATAATTAGTTTTCATAACCTACATAGTTACTAATAAGTGATTTTACTAATTTCTGGTAGGAGTCAGGGGAAAAGCTAATGTTTTATTATTTAATCTCGGCGAATGTTTCTATATCTCCTTGTTGAAATATAATTTAAATACAGATACGAGGTAAAATAGGTAGACTGTGGCTACTTACTTTTTTGCATAAACCTTTCTTCATGTAAAACACATACCGCATTCAAGCATAATAATGTTGCCTCGAATAAATTCCAAAGCGTGAGCATTTTGATTATTTAATTATCATCCAAATAAATTTAATACACCGACGAATTTGATATTATTTCGGAATGTTTTTATTTTTTATTAAATGTTTTTTACTCAGCAGTCAGCACTCAGCAGTCAGCTGTCAAATGACATCAAAGTTTAATGTCATTGTCAATGTCATTTGACACTGACATATTGTAGTCTTAAACTTTTGGCTTATAAAAGCAAAGTTTTAACGGGTTAAAGAATCCGGTAAACGAGTGAAACGACCAGATCGTTGCCTTATACTGCATTTACACATTCGCGTTCGCCATTCGCCTCGTCGTCGACGAAGCATTCGACGAAGCATTCGTACACGAATGCTGTCGCGAACTACCGTTCACACATTCGTGGGGTGATTCATTTTGACATTCGCACACGAACATGGAGGAGTGAGGACGTGTTAATATGATAGCGACGTTGAATGAAAAATATTTTGAAATTTATATATGATTGCAATATTTTGGGTTCCAAATGAAATCTTCCTTTTTGTAAAATTCTAGGAGTTCTAAAATTCGGCCTTCACTCCACTCCATTTTTATTACTTACATAATAATAATAATACTAAATACTAATAATTAATCTGTATTGAAAACCAAAATATATTTCCTTATTATAATATTAGCCCGCCAAACTGCAAGTTTGTCGGTGGCGATATAATATTTTTGTATAAGTATGTGTTTTATGACTTAAGTTTACACAATGATACACGTATGTGGCATTTATAGTAATAAAAAAAGAAACGACTGTAATAACTAATAAGTAATAACATTATTATAATAATAACATGCTAACATTATAATATACAGTTATACACTGTACTAAATAGGCTAATTTTCAGTACAGTGTACTTAAGAGGGAGACCTATGAGTCAAATCTGGCGGTGAAGCGCCAATGTGGTTTTTCTTAAATATCTTAAAAAATATAGAGAATATTAAAAATCCGCTAGAACGAATCCTCGGTGATAGAATTTTATATGATGTGTAAAAATATCAACTCAGTTTAATGCATGGTTTTGGCAATATAGGAAAAAATTCGTCAAAGTTAGAGTATTAATGCATATTTGTGTTTTTTTTCTATCGAGAAAATTTTACGATATCATGTTTTTGCTCAGATTGAATTCTTGGTAATATAATGTAGTATCTATGTTTTGAAAATTAAACGATTCGGGGCTTATTATCAAGTGCAAAAATGATTTATAAAATCGTCAATTTTGGGTTAGTCTCCTTCATAAGTTGATTCCGGACCTAAGTAATTTACAGCTAACATTGAATTGACAAGCCGACAAAATGACCTGGGTCCGTCAACTGCCGAGGAATGAATATTACCTCGATGGTACCTAAATAGTAATCAGATAGGATAGGTACTACTTGCAAGCTGCAAGATTTCAAGTGCCTTTACAAGTATTGTATTAGTACATAAATAATTTATAATCATAGACAAGTGCTTCTCAGGTAGTTATCGCTCTTTGAGCACCTACTTGAAGTAGTTACTTGACTCTGGAGTCCTGAAACTGTTTAATCTACACCTACAAGGAACACTTAGGTACTAGGTACACATCACAGACTTTAAATTATTTCTAAAACTTTTATTATTAAGCTCATCTTGAAATCGCACCATAAAATTGAAGCTACCACGCTCGCCTCAAGCAGTTAACGACAATCTACTAAATAGCTTGTAGCGTCGCTGATTGTGGTAAAAATAGCTGATCCATTAGGATCTAGGAGTTCATTAGGAGTGCACAGTGGCGGCCTTAGGGGCGGTGAACAGGGCAATCGTCCAGGGCCTCGCTCTTGCAGGGGCCTCTCGTCAAAAGGTCATAAGTGGCATTTTATTTGAATTTTTGGTGGTGAGGTACTCCCGGTATTGTAGGCGGTGGATAGACGACCAAAGGGCATCACAAAGACCTGCTGCCCGGGCCTCTCAATGGGTAAGGCCGCCACTGGAAGTGCATGTGGTCTGCATCGCACGTGATATGAATGGCACTTCAGCTGATGAAGATGGAGCGTTATGCTATTATATCATTACCCGACCTACATGCTCGCACCTTAGATAACTATTTGCTATACTGATCCGACGTGCTATTTTAAATTATACCTAATATTTAGCAATTTGTATTTACGTAGAGTGTGTCTTTTGACTAATAAATAATAATGTATTTGAAATAAGAGAAACTATACTGATCAGTTATGTCTAAAAACAATTTTACACCCAAAAAGACAGGTATTTTTTGGCTCAGGCAGGACTATAACTGTCCCACCCAATTCAATGCTAGCAGCTGTGATCTGTCGGATAGGTTTGGCTTAACGCGACCAAATTACATTAGGTATATTGTCATTTGCCTTCCTTCCAGATTCCTGAGCGTGAAAAATTAATGTGAAGAATACAGTATTGTTCAGTAATATTACTAAGAATCATCACAACTGACAACAGGCATTGCATTATTTAATATAATGTAAATATCATCACCTCCGCTTTTAGCCGATGATGCGATGCGATGATTGTCATGACAATTGCAGCAGCCAGGTGTTCCGCGGGGGAGTATCCTCCGCGTGATGCACCGGCGCTATTTGTGGTGTAAGTGGAGGTAATGAGGGTATGGATTAGATCTCCCAGATGATGCTGTGGGCGGCGAGTTGCTTAGATAGCGCTTGTTGCCGTAACCCACATGGATCAAGGATGCCATGGCGGCGTCACTGGAAGTATGCAGTTAACTATGATATTATACTTGCATTAATTGTCTGGTAAGTTTGGCGAGGTCTGGCAAGTTTGGCAATGCACAATGTCTAGAAAGTTTGATAATGTCTAGCAGGTTTGGTAATGTCAGGTACGTTTGGCAATTTCTGGCAAGTTTGGTAATATTTGGCAATGCCCAGCAAGTTTGGCTATGTTTCGGGTCTTAGGTCTAAAGTAATAAAAAGTTTGAGCTAGGTATTAGATATGTTTCTTATCTAAAATCACAATTAATAGCTAAAGCTGGTGACTAAACAGAAGTCATCTTATACAGATTATGTAGAGCGAAAGCTCTACATACTTGCCAGAAAAGCTTTACCTACCTTAACCAGGGACAGGAATATGTAGTACATTTTTCATTGAAAACAATTTTTCTGCAGTAAAGAATCTTCTTTAGTGATTAAACTTGATAAGGTATAAGTTATAACGTGCTATTTAAGGTTTGTGTGATGAACAAACAAACAACTGGGTTATACTTAGACAATATAGAGGCTACGTGCCAACGTACGTGAAAAACTATACTCAAACTCATCTTCTTTCTGTTTTATAATAGTACGTAGATAATAGTACATTACGCACCTAGGTACATGTTTGTTGACCTCGGCTTCGCCTCGGCCAACAATTACATGTGATCTGAGACATTTCTTATTTACTGCCCGTGGTGTGTATACAATTTTTCTCATCGACGGAGGCGGAAAACGGCAACATCGGTAAGCGCAGCGGGAAGAAAGTTGACGTGTTCCGTCCGGAGGTGAGAAAATAATATTCAATTAGACAAAAACTACAATTTAAATAAGTTTACATTATGACAGGTGGCATCAGCAAGTCGAGTTTTGTTTTACAGTGTATACTAGGAAACGAACAGCCAGTTCACCTGATGGTGGGCCAGATCCACTGCTCATAGACACTCGCAACCACGCAACACCATAGTGTACTGACTTGCATGCATTATTATTGTAAGATGTTGAGGTACCTACTGCAAGTAGGATATCCTTCGATCGCCAATTCTTGGAAATCTTTTGTTATCGCGGCCCACTTGGGCCTTACGGGGATTGATGGGTTAAATTAATAAATAAATAAATAAATAAATAAATAAATAAACGTTTATTCAACAAAAAATTTGAACATTACACAAAGTACCTACATTTAAAATAGAAGAAGAAAGATACGACACAATACATCAAGATTTTTAAAACAATGTTACAGGATACAAACAAATACTATGATGGTAGGTAAAACAAAAGCACAAAAAAAAAACAACAAATTGAAAAACAAAAACAGAAAAAGCACAAGGCGCATTTAGAGATAAATTGGTAGGTAGTGTAATGCTCAAACCGTCGAAATGGAATCCGCTCAGGTTCATGACCGTGGGTTTCACAGCCCCTGATACTCTGTGGACCCATTTTTGTCATAAGCACAAGAGTCGACCTCCAGGCTCCATGGCCGCACTTGTATAGTATAGGCCGCATTTAAGCTCAAAGTGTGTCTGTCCGTCAGTTACCTCTTCACGCCCAAAACAATGAACCGATTTTGCTGAAATTTGGTATGAGTCATGCCAAATTTCAGCTAAACCGTATGTCGCGGACGATACTTTGAGTCCCGGGAAAGGACATAAGATACGTTTTATTCCAAAAAAAAGTTCAGTTTCTCGAGCGATAAACGAATTTTGGCGCAACGGAGTTGCGGGCGTGATCTAGTAGTAGCTTATCGCCCGAACAAACCTATCACGAATAAATTAAGATATGGTTCATCTCGATAACCGTAATCTGTCAGAGGTTGCGAATTAGTTATCAGAGACAATTAATTAGCGTGATAGCGGCAACCGGGTCACAGGCAAACACAGATTAGATATGCGCCCGCGCACCATTATACATCTCACAGTATTTCGACACTACAGTAGGAAATTTACTGTTCCCTTTATCTCTTTTAGGTGTTTTGATACTTAAATACTTTTACAGCTCGGCCGAATTGAGAGATATGATTGAACTCTAATTATTTATTTACGTAAAAGAAAACATCTAGAAAACTTAATAAATATCTTTTCGCTCTTAAATTAATTTTCACATCAGTACCATTATTAATAACTAATATTTTATAATATGAACGAAATAATGTCCTTAGTAGGATGGGCACGATTTGATAGAGACAAAACGAACTAACCGCCACTTAGCAGCTTTTACCAGTCCAGTTAATAACACTTTTTTTTTAAATTCACATTTTATAATTAATGTAAGTATTCATAACATTATTTTTTGGAATACGCCAGAAAACACTATAAACAAACAAAAAAAACAAAAAAAAACAAAGTGTTAATTGCTAATTTTTACATCAATTTAACAAAGTTTATCGAACCATTTTCAGAACCATCACAAGCTGTACGGCGCGGTACGCATAGTAACTATATTCGCAATCTTATCGCATTCCATAATAATCTCAGCAATATACGATGCTGGAATGTCTACACTACCATCAACAGAATTGTGGCAATTGTAATTGTCGTCATTGTAGGGTTTAAACGAGATTTAACAATGTAACTAGGGTTTTCCTCCTTTACTTAGTCTATACATATAATAAAACTGTAGAAATGAGAATTCTGTACATTAACACCTTCACTGCGGCAAGTAAAAAAGTGCGGCGGCGGGCCAAAGTGTGCCCCCAATGACTTTTCCGCCAGTGCGGGGTGGGCCTTTCTCGACCCACCAGCACAAGGTTAGATTAAATTACTATAACTTTGCGAAAACATAATGTAGGTGTACAGTTTTTGGACTGTTGGAATAACCTTGAACCCAACTACTTTAGATTTGATTCGCCCCGGGATCTGCCAAACAGGAAATGAGAAATTAACCAGGGAAAGTGGCGGGCCGATTTCGACCCGAACCGCACTAGAAAGTATTTTTAGTAGAGATGGGAAAGACAAAAATAAGGGGATATCGAAAATATATATTTTTATTCATATATTTAAATTCCTGTCTTTAAAACACAAAGTCCGTTTTTGTTTGCACATTCTGCAGTATGTTTTATTTTTTTTAAATTTTTTTTGATTCGACACTCCTCATGGTTTCTCCCAGTTTCTAATATCATCCTGCACAATTTCGCCGTTTAACGCTCATCTCAAGGACATTATTTTTTTGTTTCCTGCTATCGTGCGTTGTTAATTTTATAAAATTAATAATTATTGTATTTTAAAAAGATAAAACCGACTTCAAAATCGTACGTAATTGAGAATCAAAATTACCTATTTTAAACCTACTGAACCGATTTTGATGAACAGTATTCCTGAAGTTAAACAGTACCCAGTACAAAAAAAGGAATAATTACTTTAATCGGACTAGTAGTACCGAAGATGTACGAACACAAACATAAAAACATACATGAATTTGTATGTCACTTTAGAAATTTGTCACATTTGTTCAGGTGCTGATAATATAGACTAAAACATATTAAAACTAGGCAGTTCTGAAAATAATACATACAATATACAAGTTGAATTGGTAACCTTTTTTTGAAGTCGGTTAAAAAACGCGACGTACGTCAGCTACGACTTACGATAGATTGCACATCACTAACTGGCGAGGCGGACGCTCGGTGCGGTATCGGGTCGCCAACCGCCTGCTTGTACGGCGGGCCGCAATAGGCCCACTGCCGCACTGAATTGATTTTTGACACCTCCAGTGCGTGGTGGGCCGATAACGACCCCCCATAATTTTTTTATAGGAAAGACCTATAATTTTGAACACAATCTCAAATATATATTTGCCTTTGTCGTACCTTTCCAAACACCTGAGATAATCGTTCAGCACCGAGTGAGAGAACACAGTTTTCTTCGTCCGCGCCAGCAGAAATTCCGCGGCGGGCCGATTTAGGCCCGATACGCAGTGAAGGTGTTAAAGATATTCAAAAAATAATAAGTGGGGGTGTCACTACATCGCTATAGAGCCCAAAAATGTGGTTAGATTTTTGTCTGTCTGTCTGTCTGTTTGTCTGTCTGTATGTCTGTCTGTATGTCTGTCTGTATGATTTGAATGCGGTTTTCGCAGATATATTTGTCTTCTTCCAACTTAACATCTGGTGTATACATTTTTCCCTCCCACCCCTCTAAAGGTACAAAAGAGGGGGTCAGATTTTGTATCAAACTTTTTTCTTTAACATGAAAACTACTGATCCGATTTGCAAACGGTTTTCGCAGATATATTTCTTCGAACTCAACATCTGATACAAAAAAATCCCCCCCACCCCTCTGAGGGGGGTCAAACTTTTTTCTTTAATGGACTTACTTCATATTATTTACTGTGTTTTTCAACTCAACATTTGGTGTATAACGTTTTTCCCTCACCCCTCTTAGTGGACAAAAGAGAGGGTAAGATTTTGTATCAACTGATGAAGTAAAAATACTTTATATGGCAAAACAACGTTTGCCGGGACAGCTAGTAGAAATATAAAATTACAATACTTTTAAAATTGAAGAGATAACTTTGTGTTAGGTGCTCCAAAACTCCAGAAAAAAAGGTTATAGGTAAAGAAACAATGCTTTTCAATAATTTTACTTTAATTTTTTCAGCGGAAATATCTATGGATAAAAACCTGTATAACTTCTAGATAAACTAAGCTTAAAGTTCTTAGATATTGTGTTATCTGAAAGGTTAGAACTTAGAAATGTTTCTAGGAAGGTTTCGGTGCTAAAATTTAGTTTAAATAATAGTTTAAACTGGTAGATATAATTAGCTGAGCTTAAGTTTAGAACTTAAATAACTTTTAGAACTTAAAACTTTTTGACCTTTTAAAGCTGAAAGCCTTACTTACCTTATAAAGGTCAAAAAGTTTGAAATATATTTAGAAGAGGTTTTAAGAAAACTACTTAGGTATGTGTTTTTACTTTTAGAAAGTATTTATATGTGGATTTTTGTGTGAATTTATTTATTTATTTATTTATTTTATTCTTTATGCACAAAGTTACAAAGATACATTTAAATGTTATAATAATGCATCGGCGTACTTATCTCTTTAAGAGATCTCTTCCAGCAAACCTTATATAAATAGTGGATGTATTTGTCACAGATGGGCCATGTACACAAAGAGACAAAAAAAAAAAAAAAAGTTAAAAGAGAGAAAAAGAAAACAAAAAACATAAACTTATGCTAACTTAAATACTAACAAACTAAAACTATAGATAAAATAATACATGATAATACTAATTAATAAAAAAAATACTTACATAAATACACAAAATACGATATTATACTACATAATACTATAAAATATACCTACATATAATACATACTAATATAATTACTAACAACCTTTACATAAATATAATACATACAATAATATTTAAAGCAAAATAATATATAACAAAAACGGAAGAATAATGTGAAGACAGATGTACATTGGTGAGAAAAAAAAATAAATAAAAAAAATTAATCAAATTTCTATAATGGAAAAAAAAATGTATATATAAATAAAGCAAACACACATTTAAAGAAGCCACTCAAGAGTCAAGGCAAAGCTAAAAAGTAGCGTTTTAATCTTGACTTAAATGTGTTGACAGTCTGGGCTTCACGAACGTAATCCGGCAGACCATTCCAGAGACGCGCTGCGACAGTTGAAAATGAGTTCTCATAGAATATTGTGTTGCAGTGTGGTAATTCAAGGGGTCTCTTCACTGTGCATGATCTAACAGGTCTCTCGCTTGGTGGAGTAAACCTAAACCTTTCATAAAGGTATAGGGGAGAACGAAAGCGAAGAAGCTTAAAAAGAAGAGTGAGAATGTGTGAATTTCGACGCAATCGTATCGGGAGCCAGTTCAAGCGCTTGCGAAAATCTGAGACGTGGTCATATTTACGCAGACCGAACACGTACCGGATGCACATGTTTTGAAGCCGTTCCAGTTTATTAAGTAACGCTTCAGACACATCTAAGTAGACAACATCAGCGTAGTCAATAAGCGGGAGAATGAGAGATTGTACCAGTAACAACTTAGTTGGGATTGGGAGGAAATTCTGTAAACGTTTAAGCGCATTCATAGCTCCATTAACACGCCTACTGACATTGCTAACATGAACCGTCCATGTTAGGTTAGGGTCAAGGTAAACTCCCAGATTTTTAACCTCATCTGTAATTTTAATGATATTACCATTGTACGTAATGTTATTAAGGTTCGCAAAATCTATTCTACTACGCAACTGTCTATTACCTATAATGATAGCCTGAGATTTATTAGGGTTTACAAGCAGACCGAAGGTTTCCGCAAACTCCCTAATTCTCTCTAGGTCTTCATTGAGCTGGTGCACTACATTATTAATGTCATTTAACGTAGTATGCTTGTAAATCTGTAGGTCGTCAGCATACAGATGGAAAAAAGAAATTATGAACCGTGTTATTTCATTAATAAATAATGAAAAAAGTGTTGGTGATAAGACACCACCCTGAGGAACGCCAGCAACCAGGTTCATCCAATCAGATATGATGTCGGGTATATAAATGCGCTGCTGCCGATCCCTTAGATAGGAGTTGAACCACGCCAGAGCCGAAGCCGATACGCCTACCGAGCGAAGAATACCGATAAGGACGTCATAATCCACTGAATTAAATGCAGAACTAAAATCGAGGAGAACAATTATTGTCAGTAGCTTATTATCCATGGCTTGGCGAATGTCTTCAGTCACCTTCAGTAATGCAGTAGAGGTGCTATGATCCGTGCGAAAACCAGATTGGAAGTGATTCAGTAACTGATTCTGATTCAAATATTCCGTAAGTTGCTTATTAACTGCTTGCTCAAGGATCTTGGACAGGATGGGTAAAATCGAAATAGGACGGTAGTGTGAAGGAGAATTAGGAGTGGGAACCTTAGGCAGAGGTATAATATGGGCTTTCTTCCAGGATGACGGAAAAGTGTTAGAAGTGAGAGAGTGATTTAGTATGTGCGTAATGATGGGAATAACTAGGTCTGCTATTGGTACAAGCATGTCTCTACTGAGCTCATCGCTTCCAAACGCCTTACTGGAAATATTTAGGAGACTATTGCGAACTTCGTCTTCAGTAATATTCGCAAAAGAGAAAGATGTATTGTGATCTCCGATGGTGCGCTTAGATAATAGATGAAGGCATTTGGATTTGCTTTGAGGGTTTAACAGTAAAGGGGGATCAGCAAAATATTTATTTAATCCATTGACGTCTTTAAAGCTTAAGGGGGAGTCTTTAGAACTAGATGATTTTCCAACCCCGAGGGAACTAAGGAATTTCCAAGTGTGAGACGGAGGAAGATGCTCTATTGAAGAATGAATGTAACGACGTTTAGCATCGCGACATTTTTTGTTACATAAATTGCGTAGTTTTTTATAACCAGCAATGTTAGGGGCAGATGGAAAACGCTTACATTTCGATTTGGCTTTGTCTCTTTTCGTCATCAGTTTCCTAATTTCTGCATTGAGCCATGGGGCTGGCAAATGTTTAGTTCGTATAGCTTTGACGGGAGCATGTATATCATAAATTCTAGTTATGACAGAGGTGAAAATGTCGACCTTAGCATCTATTGTGCTTGCTTCACGTAAAAGAGACCAATCGATATTAGCAACATCATTACGAAGTGCTTCTACGTCCAAGCGAGCAAAACTACGCTGCATCCTTATTTTACTTACCCGTCTTAGTTTTCGTAGGTTATATGATAGGTAAATAAGATCGTGGTAGGAAAAGGGGGAAGTCAGTTGTCCATGTTTAATAACCTTAGAGGGCTGAGAGACAAACATTAAGTCGAGTAGAGATGGATCATGGTTGGGAGAAAAATGCGTAGCAGAAAGGGGTAAAATGTGACAATTAAAAGATGATATAAGCGACTGTAATTAAATTAATTAAAATATTATTTTTTACTATCTAATAGTGCCTTTTTCCGAATTTGGCTAAACCTCAACTATTTCTGTAGGTACTCAATCTTCATAATTTTGAAGTCAGTAAGTTTCAAATATTCTGTCAGAGGACTGAAGATTCAGCTATCTGGTACCGACTTCAAAATAATGAAGATTGAGTACAGAAATAGTTGAGGTTTAGCCAAATTCGGAAAAAGGCACTATTAGATAGTAAAAAATAATATTTAATACTTTTTAGTTCATAATAATGTTATTATTGTTTTACCTTGAAAGTCGGTTTTAATTTTTTGTTAAAAATAATAATAGTAATTAAAGTGAGAATAATTTAGTAAAAAATATTATGAAACTTCGTTTATCGCCTTTATCGGGATCTTCTTCGTAGTCGTATTTGGTGGTCACGTCCCTATCATGGCTGAGGGACGTGACCACCAAAATTAGCTTTCTGGGATAGGGCTCTCCACTTGTCTCTGTTTTTGGCCTGATGAAATGCCTCCTGGAACGTGCAGTCAGCAGCCTTGACAATTGCGTCTGTTCATCGTGTAGCCACTCTGCCTCGTTTCCCCTCTAAGCGGTCCATATTATGTCCTACTCAAAGTATCTTGATATACAAAATTTCAGCAAAGTTGGTTCATTTTTTTAAATTTACTTACGTTATACTTTCACGGGACGAGTAAATTTTTTATTTGTCTCGTGACTCTATATTTTTGTATTTTTGCTGAAAAAACGATGATATTATATTTTAGCAAATTAACCAATACACCTGTCGTCCGTGAGATAGAGTCAACAGCGATATAGGTCACAGAACATACAATTTACAATCATGGATAGAGTAGGCACGAGACAGACGAACACGATTATGTCATAATTTATTTGCAAAAATATGTACAGCGCAACTTACGTCAGTTTTTTTTTGGTACTTATGTAAATAAACCCCTCGATAAATTTATGAAAGTTTAATATTTACCTAATCAGGGCGAGCAAAGCGAGCCCAAGTATATCCCATATTAAACAGCACTTTTGTGGTACACTTTACGGAAAAACTATCACGCTTATTGATTTGTACTTTAATCACAGAATACATAGTACAACTTTAACATAGTAATTTTTATTTATATTTATTCAACAAATGAATCTGCTCTACGTCTTAAAATATCTAGAGGCATCCGATTTTAGGTAACACTTACTGCCGCACTCAGAGACATTTTTAGGGTTCCGTAGTCAACAACGTAGGGTAGTAGGGTTCCCCTTATAGTTTCGGTCTGTCTGTCCGTCTGTCCGTCTGTCCGTCTGTCTGTCTGTCTGTCCGCGGTTTTACTCAGAGACAATAGGACCTACAAAGCTGTAATTTGGCATGAATACACATATTAGTGATGGCAACAAAATGGTACATGAAATCGTAAATTTTTTTTTATGGTACCTCCCCTACACATCAAGCAGGGATGAATTTTTTTTTCGCGCCCACCCCATCGTGTGGGGTGTCGTTGAATAGGTTTCTAAAAAATATTGCGAGTATTTATAGATCATTTTCCGATTTAGGGATCCGTTTGTGAAATATTAAGTTTTAAAGTGGAAAAAATCGTTAGAGTCCAGTGTCCCCCCCTTCTACCAGCTAAACGGTTGGTTCTGGAAATGTCAAAAAATTCACGGGAGTAGGAAATATGCTGAATTTAAAAGGAAAACTATCACGGCTAAGAAGACTTCATAAGTTATTGAGTAATAGTTGATTAACTATTTACAGCTCAAGCCGGGGGTTGCGGGTTCGAATCCCGCCGACGGAACAAAAAGTTTTTCAATGTTCCCGGGTCATGGATGTGTATTAAATATGTGTATAATATAATAAAAATCTTAAATATATGTATAGTATAAAAGTATTAAATATGTTTCCGTTGTCTGGTACCTAACACAAGTCCTTCAGGTACTTAGCACGGGGCCAGATTGACGTGGTGTGAAGCGTCCATAGATATTATTATAACTAAAAAAAATATTCGGCAAAGTATAAAGGACCTTTTCGTTCAAATTCCTTTGAAAGTAACTGTGATGATGTTGTTATTAGTGTAAAACACGCTTTAAATGTACGTTCATTGACCATAAAAATTATCTATAACTTGCGGTACTATACGGAACCCTATATTGCGCGTGGCTCGACACGCACTTGGCCGGTTTTTAAATCATGAATAAACTTTAATGAAGAGTTTGACAGATAGAATTGAGGCTTATGTCAAAATCTTCATTTAATTACAGTTAAGTATTATTAATATGCATCTCTGAGTGCGGCACTTATACATTCTGTTACATTAATCTTTGTAAAATTTTAAATTTGCCAAAAAAGAATGCAAAATTCAGTAGCGTGACGCAGGTGTTACACATTGGCTAGGAATCCACAGCTGATGAAGGCTGTTTCAGGGTCGTTTTTATGTATACAAGTGAACATTTTTTTGAAAAATCATTGAATATTTGGTGGATTGATAATAAATTGTCTCTATGTCCCAGTCGGTTGAAAATGCTGTATTTGTAACATTTATTCAATTCTAAATAATTCAAGAGACAAGAGTACCGGATGCAAAGTACTGTTTTATGATGGTTAACTCATATTTTATTAATTATGATATAAGTATTTAATTGCTGTGGTAAATCAACCATAGTCTCTACATAATTATTTAGTTGGTGTTTTTACATCAAATCAAATTTTAAATTAAATTACGCTCGTTTGGCTTCACCCTTTTGGGTGAAGCCAAACGAGCGTAATTTGTGAGTTGTGAGACGCAGAATTTCTGCCGCGTAAATATCTTTTCATACAAATCATGACTCACAAAATTACGCTGGTGTGAATCAAAGAGGACTTTTGTATGAAAATAAATGCAGCAGAATTCTACCGAACCGAAATTCTGCGACTCACAACTGACAAATTACGCTCGTTTGGCTTCGCCCAAAATGTGCAGAATTATTGTGGGTGCAAACCAATGTACCATGAAGGAAATTGATTCCTAGGCAGTTAACAGACCAACGTCATTTGGTCGGATCGTGTCAATCCAATGCTAAATTTTATTGTGAATTTGTGAAATGTGATCTGTGGGCTGTATTTCACGTAACCCGACCAAGCTACGTAGGTCCCCCATCTGTCTATAGGAATCAACTTCTCTGATAGTACTTACCTACCGTGTTTTAAATTTTAATAAAATAATTATAGGAAAAAAGACGGATAACTTAACATTAAACCTAAATAACACAATAATATAAAAATAACAATTAATGTTCACTTGTTCTATTCTATGTTTTCAACTTACAAAATCAACTCTACATTTTTATCTAAAGTTTCAAGAATTAAAAACTTCACAGTAATTAATTAATCGGTAATTAATAAAAATTGTGTAAATCATAGAACGTCAAAGTCTTCTTTTCTTCGTACAGCTTTGAAAGTTAAAAAAAGATACATAACAATGGTATTGGTCAATAAACAAAGTTGTGTGCGCGTGCGCCACTTCATGCGCGTTTTCAGCCAGTTGAGTGCGCGCCGCCGAGCTGAGCGCTCGTGCCGTGTGTTGTGATCTCTACGTAGAGCGCCCCTTCCAATGGTAATTGTGATCTATTATTTCAGCTTCAGAACTCCACTTTTAGGTGATAAAGTTTCTTTAATAGCCCCACGTCAATTTATAACCCGAATGATGATCTGGTTTGTCTCTTGTTTTACGGGATACGGACATTGAAGCTTATTTTGATCGAATAAACTGCTTTATTAAAATTATTTACAGATTTAAGGTCCCACGTTTTGTAAATTATGGTCTATTTTTTATATAATAGCTTTGAAAAATTGGGAGATATCAGATAGAGTTGTAAATTGCATAATTATTATTGAAAGCTCTAGCGCTAAAAGTTTGATAAGTGTACTGACAAGATATTGTGTGCTCTACATTGGCTGTAGTAGTTGTTAAACAATGGAATTAATTTTCTTATTATGAGCATTTTCATACAATTTACACTTATGACATAAAATAATATTATATTTAATATTAATTTGAATAAATTAATTCACTTTCAGATATATTTCAGATTTTAATTGGATTTTTATTTTTTAACTTAACTATATTAAAATTTTAATTTTTGTTGTGAAAAAATGTTGTCCTTCTACTAACTTCTTTCATATTTTCTATTCATAGAAAAAAGAGTTAAGTAAGTATTAAATATATTCCTGTATTTCATGCTCTACCTATAGAAATTACAAAAATATATTTACTATTTATTTTATACAAACTATAGTATAAAATCTTACGTGAAACATTGTTATAGTTCAAACGTCACACAAATGAAATGAGTACGAACTCAAATGAAGTCATAAGCGCTCCCGACGATGTTGTTCGTAGTTATCTCTACAATATTTCATTCCGCGGTAGCGCTATCGCGTTGGACGCTTTTAACTTTGATTGACATCATTTTAAATCAACATCATCATTATCATTATTCTTGACCATCTAATCTGATTAATGCTAGCAAAACTAATTTATTGTATGTGTCGATTGATTGAATTGTAGAGTCTAGAAATGTAGCAGTTTTTATGCAGCTTTTCTTTCAGTTTTAATGTCTACGTAGCATAATATTAGTGATGTGACAATTTTTACTTTATTTTCGCAATATAAAAGCTTACTTTTTTAGCTCCCCAACGATGAAAGGGGTGGTTACGTTTGATATTTCTTTTTGTGTCCATCCGTGGCACTGCAGTTCCTTTAAGGATAGACTGAATTTGGTTAAGTTTCTCTGGTTTGAACACACATTTAATCAAGAGTGTTTTAGCTAATCATCATAAATTTTCTTAATACTTTAAAAGTATCGGGGATATTAAGATTTATGTGTTATTTAAAACTACGCTCTACCATATCAGAAACAATGTGACCCAAATCATACAGTGGAACATAACATCTACTAGGTAAAGAGAGAACCAGTAAGTAAATAAATGTAAGACAATGTTTTATCAAACTTATCTCTCATCTCTTCGTATTTTATGTAATGAAATATTTGCTTTATGTTTAACGTGCTCCATATTTCGTGTTTGTATTTAGTTAATTGTTACGTATATTATATGTAGAGTTCGTACATAACTATATTCTATAGCTTAGTTGAGTGTAGGTATTTTAGTCAGAAATAAAAATCCGCAAAATATCACAAATAGGTATGCCAAAACTTAAGTAAAATGTACTTAGTCTGACAGCGCGCAAGAGTATTCAACAATAGGAAAAATTCTAGATTCTTGCGTTTATTTTTTGGAAATTTTTGCGGTATTTAAATATGTACGTACATATTATTACTATGTAATATCTATGGACGCTTCACACCACGTCAGTCTGGCCCCGTGCTAAGTACCTAAAGGACTTGTGTTGGTACCAGACAACGGAAATATATTTCATACTTTTATACTATACATATATTTAAGATTTTTATTATATCATACACATATTTAATACACATCCAGACCCGGGACATTGAAAACTTTTTGTTCCGTCGGCGGGATTCGAACCCGCGACCTCCGGCTTGAGCTGGTAGCTCAGTGGTGACTGAGCCACAGAGGTCGTCATATCACTTATGTTTATATATCATCGTATGTATATCATTATTTTTCCTTCGATAGGCGGCATTTTAAGTAGTTATGGTATTGTTAACTATGACACTAACGGTCCGTGGTGAAGAGGCCACCACATGTGGTTCAAACTTTGAATCGATTGGGTTTCATGAGCAAGTATGTTACCAGGTGGTGTGTAAACAGTAAACACACATATCTACAGCTAAACAACTAAAACAAAATATGGCCTATTTTTCTTGATTATTAAGAATATATTTTTTGACTTGAAAATTTTTTGTACTAAAATATTTTTAAAAGGCCTTGAAAATTGTTTATAGAGCCATTTTTCTATTGACTTATTAAATTATTTGCAATTTATAATCTCAATGAATTAAACCAATGTAAATCCAAAATTGCCTTTGTGGCGCTTACGTAATTTTGCCGACACAATTTTTTGACGATTGACAACACGATCTTTTCTTAAAATAATTATATAGAGTTAAATTAAACAAGATAGCAGTCTTTGGCAATTGTATTAAAAGTTATAGCAACGGAGTTAGAAAATATAAAAGTATTTACGTAAACGCCATAATATAATTATGTCGCTTGGCGAGTTATTTCAATGTCTTTTCATTTCCAACTCCGTTATCATAATCATAGAATGCAGTTTGATGTCTAAGTATCCTGATGATAATTTGCAAGTATTGTGTCAGAATATGTATTATAGTATAGTAGTTATTTTTGTGAATGAAAAACTATCGATGTGAACTCTTATCACAGCGAGTCACGCGGATGATAACGCGATGCCAATTACAATAATATAATTATTATATTCTAATAATTAATTAAAGTATTATTATAAATCATTTTTGTTGTACTTTAAGCTTAGGCCCACCTCACATTTCCACCACTATTATGTCTCCAGCAGTATGTGTCTGGTGGCTGGTGTGAACCACAAAAACCCTTTGATATGATCTCAATCATCTCAAAGAGTCCGAGGGACATGCTAAAGTTGTCTTGAGACCCGGAAAGACATTAAAATCAGAGGAAAATAGAAGGGATAGAAAATATTCTAATTTTATTTTTATAAAACTAGCCATCTGTTGCCATAATAATAATCGGTATAAAAGTAAAACATCTGAGACTCTACATAGGGAGCCGGTAGAGTAAGTCGAAAGTGTTGTGATAAAAAAATTGATTTAATTTACTAAAGTACCTGTTACATTACCAGAAAGAAAATTATACACATTAAAGCGGGAGTGGTAATTAAATTGTTGTAAACTACATAGCCTGTATAATCAAAAAATATTTATAAAAAAACTAGCTGTCCCGGCAAACGTTTCTTTGCCTTATTATATAAAGTATAGCGTATTATTTTATTGAATTAGTGACTAAAAAAAAGACGGGTTGCACTCCGGGAGTGCCGGCAGAAGTGAAAACTTGATTAAGTATTAACGTTGTGCATTATTTTTTTAACCCATTTTTTATGAAAATCGATTAAAAAATAAATAAAAAATATATATAAAAAATAAAAAATAAAACAATATAATAAAAATAATAAAAAAAATAATATAAAATTATTAAATAAAAAAAAATATAAAAAAAATAAATGAAAAAAAAAATATTAAAAAATATCGACAATCGAAAAAAAACAATGGATTGTTCGATTAATCGATTTCGATGTTACAACTATACTACTCTCCAACCGTCTTACGTTTTTTCCTTGGTTTTTCGATCAGCATGAGAATCTGACGCGAGTTTTACAGTTTTTACCCATCCCGCAAAAGTGCTCAACGCCGCTAAAGAAGTTTTCGCTTGCAATAAGTATGTCACCATGGCAACGTCCATCGCTATCCCGTGACCCGCGTCGCATAAACAATGGTCGCTCTTTTTAGACAAATAATTTGCAATAAAATAAAATTGCGACATTATTTAAAGATCTAAGCTATCCTATCTCTCAAGTTGGAAAAAAGCACACATTAAAAAAAAAAACATTAAAATCGGCTAAGTAGTTTAGGAATCCATTGCGGACAAACATCGTGACAGGAGATTTATATATATTAGACAATTAATTTCAGCAGCAAAGGAGGGTATTAAATAACTGAAATATTATTCGTGACGTCTTTTTAATAATAAGCATTTTTTGTGCTGTGCTTTTGACCTTTTTAGCTGATTATCGATAGGCGGTGGCGACAGAAGAAAGGTCAGATTTCTGTTAGCTACAATAATAATTAAACGAACACCGTTGAAAGCTTGAACATATTTGTTACGAAAGATAATATGAGTATTTCTAACTTTATTATTATTTTAATTTATGTTACCACTAACTTCATTACCATAGAATTAATCGGGTCGTTAGGTATATTTTTCGGAAATAAACTTAATCCTATGTTTTGTCCAGGGGTGCAAGATAAATATATTATCTCAAATTACTGTGTCTACACAGGGCGTAGAGAAGAAAAAATAAAACTGTCTGTAAAAGAGAAATACGCAGAGAAAATTAAAGAAAACTGTTTCTATCACAAACATCATGTTACTGACGTCCATCATTGACACATTACAAGCAAAACAGTCTATCCGCCAAATTAGACCACAGCACATAAAAGTCCCTCTGAAAAGTCGGTTAGCGTATTTTTTCGCCTACATGTAATAGTGCCAGGGTTACCTTATCGCTAGGACGAAGGCTGACTTGCGCAATCGCGTATCGCGTCCTGTATCCTATGTATCATCCTATATACTATCCATGTTCATAATATAAAACATGTAAACGTTATAATATGTATTTTCCGCGCGTGAGTTCCTAGAAATGAGGGGTGTATAGGTGAAAATATCATGATTTTCTTTTGACTTGTCATCAATGTGCAATCCTGAAACGCGCTTTCGAAGTTTTTGAACTTATTGTGAAATTTGACACCATATATTTTGAAACAACTTACAAGTAATGGGCGACGGTTTTACCAAGCACTGACCCCGTACGGCAGATCTGGAGGCACGGTAGTGCCCCCGCCGAGACGAGCCAAGCGAAGCGCAACCTGGCACTACCTACCATTTCTCGAAGTGTTTCGTCGTTTTTTTGAACCCTCATAGAGTTGGTTTTTATTTTCCTAAACGTGCCAACAGATATTCTCTTTTTCCTGTATATTTTACGATAACTTCTAGATGCAAAATAAACGTGACAGAGTGAACGTGATTAATTTAGACATTTGCTCAGATGACTAACTATAAAGTTAACGCGAGTGGAGCGACGACAGGCATTAGTTACATGCTAGTTGCTACCGATGTGGCTCATTAAGCCACTGGACAGGAATGACCACGAGGTATGTGCTATAGTGTACACTCAAACACGTAAATATCCCCTTATGCTAAGTACCGACATACGGTTTTGCTCGATAGTTTTACTCCAAATCGAGCAATAACCACCGTGTGGACCGCAAAACTGACAGCTCGAAGGCTCGCTTCGAGCCGGCTCGATTGAATTAAATATTATGTTAATTACATGTCATTTCCTTCGATTCGGAGTGAAACTACCGTAAGGTACTATTATGTATTATGTGGTAAAACTATCGACAAAACCGTATGTGAGTACTTAGCATTAGTGATAAAAAAAATCATAAATCATAATAATAATATTTAAGTTAATATTTAAAAACAGATTTTAGATTTATACAATGTTTTACCTTTATCTGATACGTTAGAGAATCTTCTATCACTTCTAATTAAAATCGTTTCACGGGATAATTTAAATCGTTGTGTTTTTTCATGTTAGTGTTTGTGTAAAATTTTATTTCTCACAGATCTTTATGCAATTATGCCGTAAGGATCACGCAATAGGCGTATCAACCGGGGGGTCGTATAGGCACGTCGAAAGACCCACCCTTTTTTTTTTTTTTTTTTTTTTTTTTTTTTTTTTTTTTTTCCGGAGGGGGAAATGCATTACGCATACCACCCAGGCGCAGGGGGCGACCCGAGTGGTGATGTGGGACTCCCGTAGCTAATGAGACCACGGTATACCCACTAAAACCCCCCCCATCTTCCGCCACGCCGCCTTTTGACGGGGCCACAGGAACGATACACACATCTGCGACCCCGCCAGCGGCCCGAAGACTCCACGATGGGCGCACAACACCCTCCTCTTCGGCCCCCACCAGGGCTGTAGCAGACGCCCCCCGAGTCTGCTACTTGGAGGCCATGTGGCAGATCAGGTCTGTGGCTCTGCCACCGACCACACCTCGGCCGCAGAGGATAGGGCAAGCGGCGCACCGTAATACCTACTTGCCTCTTCCTCTGCGGCCCCACCTCGGTGCGCATCCGCAGCGGACTTCTCCAGTCCGCTGGGAGCGCCCTCCTCGGGCCAGGCGGCGACACCGGCCGGCCCTGGTTGCCTCTTTGCTTCACCGCGGTTGTCCAAGCCGCGGTTACTAGAGCCCCACCGCCGCGACAAGGCGAGCAACCATCGGGGGGAGAAAGACCCACCCTAGAATTACCTGACGATAATATTTTTGCTGCAAAAACTCAGCTTTCCTGGCCATCTTTCTCATACACAACCTTCTTAGAAAACGGATCACTTTTAGCTAGAATTCTAAATATTATGTAGAGATTCAATAACTCTTTTTCACCAATTCCGTCAAAATTCATTGCCCTTTGGCTAATTTACACTTACAGTTATAACGAGCGTTACTTAGCACAGTTAGCGGGTTCGTTACTAACATGACTCATCAAATGCATTCACAGGATTATAATGCTGATTGGGAAGTGCAGTTCCATCAGATATAAAACTTCTCAAAGCCACTAAATGCCGCAATTAAAAACGAATATTAATTTTTTAATTGTAATTAAATGAAGATTTTTACAGATCGGTAAAGTACATTTTGGAATCTATTTTTACCTATTTTGACACAATTTTGCACAAATACAGTGTGTTTGTGTAAACACCGTTAATTACGAAACCATCAAATGAGCCCGTGAAAATGAACAACTTTTTCTATGAGAAAAATGCTGGGAACTCAAAAAAAATTCCGTCTTCATACCCGGGTGCCCGGGTCGGCAATTTGTATGGGTATGAAGACAGATTTTTTTAAATTCCCAGCATTGTTCTCATAGAAAAAGTTGTTCATTTTGACGGGCTGATTTGACGGTTTCAAGGACAACGGTGTTTACACAAACATCTTGTATTCTATCTAGGTAGGTATCTATTATAGAAGAGACATGAGAAAGGATATAGCTCTGCTAAAAAATGTACTGTTTCCGTAAAGCTTGTTTACCCAACAAATTAAACTTCTTTACCCAAGTAGTTAAAATTACAAAAAAATGAAAATGTTTACATAAATGTAGAGCTTGAAAGTTTACCTCTAAAATAAAGAATACGTTATTCAGGTACAATTTATTGCCTAGGTCCTAAGCATACTTATTCGAAACCTTGACTTTTGACCTAGAATAATATTTTCAAATTGACTTAACGAAACAACGAAAGCTTTCAGGTAACTTAGGTTGCTCATAACTTAAACAGCAAAAAGCTCTTACGTCGTGTCAGAAAGCTTCGAACATACAATGTAGAGGAAAGCAGAAATTGAAAAATAAACGTTCTATTGTTATATCCTTGTTTTAAAGTATAAACCCTAATACCGGATAATAAAATACAGTTTACAGTAGCAAGTGTTGATGAAGAATATTTTATACATATAACTAAATAATACATTGTGATTGGTTGTCAATATGTCATTTGTTTATTGTCAGCACTCAGCGCCAATTGCTGGCAGGTTATAGGTTAGTTAGGTGCCTGTAATACTGTTATGTTGTAACCTACTTTATACTGTTCAAATTGGGTAAAATTATAGGTTAAATAATAGTTAAATAAGAATGATATAAAAATAAACATTTTAGTGAGCTTTCTCATGAATCATGATGATGAATTCTTACTAAGAACATGTTAGCTCTTTTGAGAGCTAACATGTTCTTAGTCTTTTTAGTTTTGACTAAATCAAAATAGGTTCACCCATTTTTATAATAGGGCACATTTTACTTAAATTACCTACACCTCACAGAGAGAATATCTTACCTATATCGAAGATTAAATTTTGACTCTTTAGTCTATATTTAAAAAGCGTTATAAATTTACAGTTTTCCCCGTATTTCTGAACTCCACTGCAGCTTAAATATAATAGAGATTAAGAGCCTGTTACACTACTTCCTGATAAGTGCCGGATAGGCTATCCAGTATCCACCACTTAACTTGACAGATAGAGTATGGAGCATCTGTCAAATTAGTTGTGGATAGCCTATCCGGCTCCTATCTGGAGGTGGTGAAACAGGCCCTAAATTATTTATGGAGAAGAACTAGGCAAAAGACAGTGCCTGGTCTACCTACCTAATTATAGCAATGAAAGATGCCTAATATAGTGTTATATATAAGTAGTTACTCGTAGTCATAGCGAAAGTAACAGTGAAGCATCAGTGGGGCATATCAGCCGGAATTAATTCGCAATGGCGGCGCTTTGATGGCTGAAAGCTTCCTCATCAGACGAACAGAAGGCCTGTTGACTAGACGTATCTGGAGCATTCCGATCTATGTGTAGTCATACTAGCAGTACCTAGCCAGTATATGAGGACATGTAGGAAATCAATCGGTCTGTCTGTATGTTGCCTCATGCTTTAACATCGGTGTACAAAAAAGTAAATGCCTAATCTGTCTGTCTGTCTGTCCGTAAAATAATGATAGAATATCTTATATATGTCGTAGGATGATTTGATAAATCGAATTATCGCGAAAATTCTAGGGACTTCGCGAAAACACGGATAATTAGACAATGGTGATTACATTTTTCAAACTTACTGGCAAAATGTAGTGTTTTCGCGAAAACACGAGTTGCCCTAGTAACATTGCACATTCTTAACGCTGATTGGCTTGATTTTTACTTACTGGCCAACTCTTATTCTGATTGGTTACTATCTTTCCCTATGCATATTTGAGGTATTACACCATAGACTTTTAAAGGGTAAGAAATGACAACATAGGAACTTTACTTTTTATTTAACCTTTTTCTTGGGTAAATATCTATCACAGAAAAGTTACTAGTCATAATATAAACGCTACTACGACTACGTTGTGTTTGTTTAAGTACATTAGCAGAGTTGAATCCTTTAATTGAAGCTATTACAATATTTATTCGTTCTTTAGTCCATTCAGGTTTTGTACCTCCGTCCTGTCTATTAGCGTAAAACTTTCTTAGCTCTATGTCGAATGTTTCTTAATCGAACATAACCTCAGAATTAGTTTCTGGTTCTGTTGAACTTTCAGCACTAATTTCACTTGTATCAGTCATTTTGTATTTACAGACACACTTTTAGACAACTTTTTGCACTATTTTTAAATCCAACTGCAATTTTAAACACATTAAATATTAAAACTGCTAGTTCGCTTACAAAAAAAACCACAAACAAAACAACGCGTGACAATCAATTGACATTTAAAATGTCAACTCTTCAACCAATCAGAGAAGATGTTGTTGTGAGGCGCTTATACCGACCAATCAGTGATTTTTTTCGATAATAACTAACAATTCGTTTCGCAATCTTACTAAGGAGACGTAAGTTTGGAAAATGTAATCACCACTGTCTAAATATCCGTGTTTTCGCGATGTCCCTAGGATTTTCGCGATAATTCGATTTATAAAATAATTCTACGACATATATAAAATTCTTGTGTCACAATGTTAGTTACCGTACTCCTCCGAAACTGTTTTAATGGTTTTTACCAAATTTTATATGCATATTCAGTAGGCCTGAGAATCGGCTACTGGGCACTTTTTATATAGATAAGTGCATTTGTTGAATAAATAATAATTATTACAACTCGAGACTGACGGCCATCATTGTTTGTGCGACGGGATAGCGATGGACCGGCCAAATAATAATATGGGCGCAATACTTTATATGGCAAATTGTTTTGCCGGGATAGCTAGTAAATATGTAAGAGAATTGTGCAAAATAATAAAGTTTTTCTATTTTTTGATCTTGCCTTGATGATTGAAAAGCTTTTCAAGCAATATTGTAGACATTTTATAATATTATGATAATGTAAAGATTTTGCATGATATTTGTTTTTAAGATCTTTAAGTTCCGGGAAATTGTATGGTTTTCGTACGATAAATGAATTTCTGAGACGAACAGATGACATCTAGTAGCATGCAAACTTTGTTCATACTAAAAAGTTTTTTTTGTTATTACCAAGAGCTGCTTATAAAATGTGCCCAATAAAAAAATCACAAGTAATGTATAAAAATATTTTTCGCGAACTATACTTTGCTAGTTCGGTACTCTTGTCCAGGGCCCCCGTTAGGGCTACTGGCGCCTGTGTGCAAAAAAAGGATTTTGGCGCCCCTTTAGACACATTTTTTGGGTCCTTGGTTTTGGCGCCCCAAAAAATGGCGATTTGGCGCCCCTAGAGGATGGCGCCCGTGTGCATTGCATACATTGCACATATGGTAGCGGGGGCCCTGCTCTTGTCACAAAAAGTGTTTGAATATCTAATTAGTATTAATTTACACTGACAATGTGAATATGATACATATTTAGGTGTAATATTTACTCGCGTCTAGTTTTAATAGCATGTCACTTTTTACACGCTTTTTAAATATTAGGATTAGTTTATTACCAAGGTTACATAGAATTCGCCTGATGATGTCAGCTACTTATACCACTTTTTCAATACACATAAATTATATAACATTTGTCAATTTAAGTCAGTGGCGGATTTACAAATTTGCCGCCTGTAGGCTATTCAATATTTGCCGCCCGTTTGAAATTCAATTCATTAGTTTAGTTCACAATCATGTCCCACCAAAAACATATTTTCTTGTAAATTTTTGCCGAGACGACCATAATATAAGATTTTACCCTGTGAAAAATATCAGATCTCATGTAGAACCAAGCTTCTGAATCTACACGGCCTAACTCTACCGACCCTAACTACAACAAATTCTACATATCAGTAAATATAATATTATGTATGGCTTCGCCGTTTCGCTACCGTCATGGAGGTGACTTTGGTGGGATTTCAGTTCTTTTTGTAAGTTGCTTCTTGTAAGTACTTATTAATAGGTTTTTAAATAAATGTCTACAGATTGCAAATTCTGTGAGGAGGAGGATGAAACACCTATTAACCTTCTCCTCGACTGTCCTGCTCTACTGACTACTACAGAGCAGGAACAGACACCTTGGTCGCCACGAATACTCATCCACAGAGGAAATTCGTGGCACCAACCCCAACCATATCGTTTCAGAAGAGAATTAAGATTCAGAAGCTAATCTACAGTCTACATGAGATCTCGTATCTTTTTCACAAGGTAGACCGTAAACGTATGTGGTCCTCTCGGCAACATTTTACGAGAAATGTTTTTGGTGGGATTTTTTATTTCTATAAGATAAAAAAATGGGCTAAATTTGCCGCCCCTCTAAATCTGCCGCCCTAGGCTCCAGCCTACTTAGTCTATTGGTAAATCCGCCACTGATTTAAGTTATTTAAATAAATTTTAGGCTCATCTCCGCTAGGCTGTGTTTAAGTTAATAATTTGGCATATTTTCATGCATTTTAGCTTCTCTATCATAAATATGAAGAACATGCATAATACATGTCTTTCTTTATTAAGTTACTATGCTCTTATGAAAGTCTTCAGCAGGTCGGTGTGCTATAATTATTCTGCTTATTCCGAGTCATGTGTTTCGTATGGAAATTAGTAGTTTTCATGACAATTGACATACAAAAGTAAATCTAAGTTGAACGTCCGAGCAAAAGTGTGTCAGCACGACTGCCGAATCCTTACAACACCAAAAATCGGTAATTAGTCCAGTTGTGACCGTCAGCCGCGCGTCTCGGGACCGTCATTTACATACACACTTGTGTTCGCGATGTTACACGGACCACTGTGAAAATTGAGGTATGTTGGATATTCTGTCAAGTAAATAAGATTTTGAGTAGGATATTTGTAAGAAAAGTGTTTGAAGTTTCTTTATTCTATAACATTTTTACAATTTTATAATATAGATACTTAGTTATTTAAAATGAAAAGGTTTTTATAAAAACGTTTTTTGCCGAAAAGTACCGAAGTAAAGTACCGAATGGGCTATTAGTTATTACACAACTTTTTTGACAGATTCTCCATAATTCTTAAAGTGCCGAATAGGCTATTCACAACTTTTTTGACAGATTCTCCATACTTGATCTGTCAAGTTAATTGGTGGATAGCCTATTCGTCACTTATCCCTTATCAGGAAGTGGTGAAACAGGCCCTAATGGCCTGTTTCACCGCTTCCTGATAAGGTGCCCGATAGGGTTATTTGACAGATTTTCCATACTCCATCTGTCAAATTAAGTGGTGGATAGCCTTATCAGGAAGCGGTGAAACAGGCCCTAAGTATTTATAATAATCAGAAAGTTTCCTATCTCTAACTTCCAACAATGTTACAGGGTCACTATTTCATTATCTCGCAAGTCGCAACTCGCAACATTATATTATTATTGTTTTTCGCAAATTGGTTTATATTGATAAGTGATTATGTCACGGTTAGTCGGTTACATACAAACATTATACATGTAGTGCACAATATATAACCAAAAGCGCATCTGCTATCAGTTAAAATTAGACCACTAAGGTTATCACTGTTCAAGGATACAATAAGATTTTGAGATTTATGACAATTGTCAAATCTACCGTTTCGATGCGTGCACAGATTTTCTTATTTTCCTCTTCTCAGGTTGCGTGCTTGTAATATATAAAGGTTTTACTAATTCTGCTACACTCAGAGACGAATAGATTACAGTTAAGTAACTCATTTAACCCATCAAGCCCCGTACGAGCACCAGTGATCGCACAACAATAGAATACAATGGCATTTCCGAGATCTCCGATCGAAGGATTAATTAAGTAGGTAAGTACTTAATTATTGTAATTAAATGTAGATTTTGACATAAGCCCCGTACATTATCTGTCAAACTCTTCATTAAATTGAAGTTTAATTATCATTAATTAATATCCCTTGCGGCAGTTAGAGAGACCAACTGCAGTCTGCAATACTTATGTTGTGAGTTGTTGGTTTTGAACTGTGGTACTTGAAGGAAATTATCATGGTGGAGTGGTCAGACCAATAAGTTATTTAATATCAGTGGAATCGGAAAAAGGAATTTAATTTCTACAACATTTTTTTTCACACAAGCTTGACTTCCACAGCGCCTTAGTTGTAAAAAAGAGGTGCCATATAAATATGTTGTTTTGCCTACACTTAACTTGTTTGGGGTGGTACTGGATCTGATTTTCGTACTATTCGAGTAACGAGAATCAGTCCCTGATCTTTTGAAACCATTTCTTTTCGTTTGAAAACGAGTTAACGTTTCGGGTCGGTCACGGTGAACAAAAAGTTACAATTACTTATTACTACGATGGCTCATTCTTCAGCGACCCAAAGTCGATCCAGGAGTGGAAAAAATAAAAAAAGTTACTTTTTGAAATAATTTAGAAAACTTGAAGCGAATATATGGCATCTTATCTGTAGTGCTCCAGTTTCCTAACCCAATATAATTAGAATCGGGGTCGGTGCGCCTGCGCCTATTTGTTTACCTGCAGCAGATGTGATCCATCACGCAGGCTGTAATGAGGTTGAGCTTGTCATTTCATTGATTAATTACGGAAAAAAGCATAGCAATAGCATTCTTATCAATCTTATGCAGTTATAATTCGCACACGTCTAGTCGCACGCACAGTAACGGGTGTGTTAGGTTGTTTTCGTTACGGAATTTTTTGATTCGATCGCCGCGCTCAAAGCTATGCAATAGCAGATCGCTTAATATTAAGCTTTGTTGTGAACCTCAGCTCTCTGATAAACAATAGTTCTTTTTGGGTTAAAACTAGCCTTCATTCATTCAAGAATTGTAAAATACTTTCATAGTACATGCGTATCAAAGTTGGTTAAGCAGTTTCTTTGCTTTGTAAGAGTAACAAACATTTTACGTAAAATTTCTTAGTGATGTTGAGCAATTTGTGGCGATTGTGATATAGTCAAAAATTGCTAAAGCAGTTGGAGTCTAGGCCGCCGGCACGGCGTAGAAGAGGATGTAACATCCACCTCTTATTCAACAAGTGGCGAAAATTTATGCCCGCTTCTGCTGTTAGTTGTTACGTTGTCAGTCAGCACTGCTGAGTGCTGAAGCTCAACCCGTTGTTTTGTTTACGTTTTGTGCAATATTAATTAAAACGTCGTATACAATATTTCTCCAAAACTACAGACAGACAATACGACAGCTAATAAAGCCGTGTTCACACTTCACGCGCGTCAGGTACAGTTATAAGGTGATGCGCGTGACGGATTATTATCAATCTTTCGGCGCCTGCCTGTCTGTCGGTTTAAATTCTTAATCTTTAGTTTCTTTGTTTGTGATCACACAAACCTAGAGTCCATTTGTCAAGTAATTCTAGGGAACGTGTCAGTATGTATCAGGAAAATCGAGTTTTTAAAGATGGGTGTGAATGTGGTCCGGTCTCCAGATCATTCTAAACTGCGCTCTTACCCGTAGCCCTCAGGTAAATACGCCTAAGATACTGGAGACCCATCCCTCTTTTGTGCATTATGGATTATTATATACTCTATTATTACCTATGGTCAAATTATGAGATTCTTTATAAATTAAATAATTTCAAATAGTCGTTGATTTTAGTACTCATTCTTAAATAGTGTTTTTTAATGGGTACTTTACCATAAACATTGTTACTTCCTCAGTAGTCGTTTTGATCTCTACAACAGACCGTAGAGCGGCATAAAAAGCTTTGATGGGCGCATTACGTCATGAACAAGTGACACGTCACACGACGTAAATATACATCGTTTAGGGTAAGAACACATAATTGCTACGTTGCGTCGCGTCGAAACGCATTCTAATTTGTATGCAATGTTTGAGTTGCAACTTACACCAGGCCCGGATTTATAAATAGGCCGTATAGGCCACGGCCTAGGGGCGGCAGATTTCCTACATGAAATGGCGGAAATAAAGAGGCCTACGTTTGTAAAACGTTGGAGCGTTGCGATAACGTGAGCAACGCAAGAGAACAATAATTATTATTGTGGCTTGGATGTAAATTCTGAATCTTACTCTAACAGAAGTCAGACATTATGCCGACAACATAAGGATAACTGTCTCGAAACTCCGAGGCAAAATAACTCTGAACAGAGTCTAATTGGGAGCAGTGTCAGTGTTGTATCAGTTAGCTGTCAGCTCGCGTCAACTCACGTGTAAGAGCTGTCAATGCGCGGGCGCAGGATCGATATCAAAGCTCAAAGAATGTTGACATTTGTTATAATTGCAATTAGTTTTTTGCTGGAATAGCGACTGATTACTCAGATAAGATTAAAAATTACCTACCTATTTAAAATATTGCCGATGTTAGATCGGGCACGATCATGTTTAGTCAAATTGCATTAATTATGACTACGTAATCAAACAATATTATATATATGAATGGAATTTCGCATAACTCATCGCTGAGGGTAGGTTGAGGACACATAGCGCTTGTAATGCAAAAAAAAAAAACAACGTCCTCAAATAACATTGAAATCATTCACAAATAAATCATAATTAATTTTTATTAAACGTCCTATTTCAATATCTCAACAACAGTCCAAGATGTCGCATGTACTATCAGAGAAGTTGAGTCCTAGGCAGATGGCGGACCAAAGTAATTTGGTCTCGTTACGTCAAACCCAGCCGATCGATCACAGCTAACAATGAATTGACATATGCCGACCAAATGACGTAGGTCCGTCAACTGCATAGGAATCAATTTCCTCGATCGTACAAAGAGCCCATCGCTAAGGTGTAATTATAGCTCTTCCCGCTCCGCCCACTAATCAGTGGCGTATTCAGCCGGTTACTACTTATTAACGTGCCTCTCCCTCCCCTTTATCAGTGCTGCAGTGTTACCAGGTCAGAGGTTTCCCCTAAAATTAATAGATCTCACTCTGAGCTACAGGTATCTCTTTTCTCTAGTCTCTTAATCTCTACTCAGATGTCTATGATAGAAAATAACATTTTTTTTTAAATATGTTGTTAAGAATATACATACAGACATCATATTTTTATATGTATTTAGTAGTCACTACGCAATTAATATAAACTTAACTAAATAATATGGTATTATGACCGCCTCCTTTTAGGTAGCTGGTCATAAAATCGTAATAATATAAACCTAGTCAATACAATTCTGTTTAATCTAGCAACATTAACAGACGAATATATTATTTCAATAAATTACTATCGGTACCTACTCTATATTATGTATTATAGAGTTATGAGTAATTATAGAGTCTATAACTTATGATAGAGACTTTAAGCTTTACCTACTTATTGCGGGAGTCGGGACGATCGGAGAAAACATAAATTAAAATTCATAAACTTTACAATATAATAAATTTTGTTGAAACGATGCGAGACTACACAGTAAAATATAAAATACCCACGATTTATTTGGTATAAAAGTATAAAAGTATATTACTTAACATAATATATTTTTACATCTTTTGCCTCTTGGTAGAGTCTTGGTACCTAATCAACTTATCAATAAGCAGTTAAATCATAGGTTAAATCAAGCAAACAAAAGTTAAATAGCATATTGTCTAGGCAAGAAATGTTTACCAGTCCTTTTTTGGGCTGCCTTTTTGACATTTACTGCCTTTGGGCCATTTTGACATTTAAAGTGTGGCATTGACACAAACGGCTTAATTTTTGCACGAATTTGTTATGGCATAACTTCAATTTTGTAATCTTTAGGGCCTTGTTTCACCACTTCCTAATAAGGTGCCAGATAGACTATCCACAACTTATTTGACAGTTGCTCCATACTCCCATCTGTCAAGTTAAGTTGTGGATACAGGCCCCAGGATAGGCCCTTAATGTTTCAAAAGAATTAAAAAAGGTTTAACTTTAATGGTGCTTTAATGTCTCAAAAAACAATAAAACAAAACACAAATGATGAAACGTTTAAAAACAGCAATAAAACGAATGCGATAAATCTCAATAATTTAAATGGTCTAAACTATTCAGATGAGTCTAATTTAGGCAATCATATACTAGACGATCAATAAATATTATGTGATCCAAAAGTCTTTAGTGTTTGAAAGCTGCGTGGGCCTCAACTGTTACAATACGGTCATCAGTTGTCCAAATAAAATATATCAATAGGATATCAAATCATTCATACACCTACCACTGATGTGGATCCAAAAATAAAGGATACTTTTTGATTTTTCATAATATAATATCGTTTGATAGCGTCTGTATCCAGTAGATTTAACCATTGTAGACGTTTTAGGTATGGTACGTCGAGGAAAAAACCGTAGTCACTTGAAAAACCTCACTTTAAAGTAGTTTTGGGGCCATTTTGTCATTTTTATCAAACAACATATTTTGATTGTCCAAATCCTAGTTCTAACAACTAGGACTTTAGTCTTTAGACTTTGTTAGCAAGACACAAAGAAAAAACCGTCAATTTTAACCTCTTCCTTTCTGGTGCCTAAATAATGTATCAGTTATTGTTTTTTTTAAAGAAATAGCGTATCTAAGTCAATGATGTATGTGAACTAGATACGCCCCGAGGATAATATCTCAATGGAGCATTAGCATAACAAAGGGACTAGCGACTGCGCCTTAATTGTTATCCTTTATAGCTGGTATATCACCGCCAGGTATTGGGTTCGATGTTGATTTATTGTTTTAATTGTAAACTACGTATATAGTTGGATTTCAACTTTTTATTTTATTGATAGTAGACAGTTTTATTAGAAGGCCAATTAATGATTTCGAATTACGCAAATATCGTGTGCTATTTTGTAAGGAACATCAACCTTGACTTGTTCAAATTCTGAAGTGTTGTTTAGGAGATTTTCCAACGCAATGAAACATAAAATTTGCCGGCTTTATTCAAATGAACCTTCATAAGCACGAACGTAATAATATGTTATTATTATGTTCTGGATTTTTTACCGGCTATTTAGTTAAATGGACGTACTGTCCGCATCCTTATACCCTCCCTTGCTTTAAGCTGGGAACAAATTATCGGACGCATCCATAAGTCGCGGCTGATGGATGCGGCTTAACAATGTGCACGGTTCATCCGCGGACGTCAAAGACCTAACCAGTCAATGGGAGACGTCCGCGGATGCAAAAACATCCGGCCAGCCAGATTCTGTTCGGACGTCCGAACGCTCAAGGTCGCGTCCCCGACTTATGTCAGACAATGTGCACAGTTTAGTGTATATTGTATTAATCAGATAGAAATAAGCCGCATCCGATGAAAACGTCCGCGGACGTTCGTCCGATAATTTGTTACCAGCTTTAGAGTTTTGACACCTGCAGGCAATGATATTGTATGTTATTTTAGAAACTCATTGCCTGCAGGTCTAAAAACAGTCGCTGTGAGTATAGTCCATAACTCCACACTGTATAAAAAATTATAATGTAATAAAAATTGCGTCGAATTGGATACACTTGATACGTCACTGTTGTTGTTCAATATGAAACCGTTATATAAAGTACTTATAAGTATTATAGATAATGTAAAAAACATATTACAATATAAGAAAGTAATGTTAGTATATGAAAAAGAGATAAATATAAAATATGTTAAAATATTGTTGTAACAAAAATAAACAATACTATTGTAATCAGGCAAAACCTGTAGAAATTGTCCTGTATAATGTACGGGGGAAATTTAAAAAAAATACTTCACACTCCACACAGTCAAAAAGTCCTTGGATCACAACAGCTGTTTATCTATGAATAACAATTATTGTTTTCTCCAAATCTGTCCAGTCATAAGATTGTTGTTGGTGATATAAGCGAGTGTAACAGTGACCCGCGATAATATTCGCGTACTCGATGACCCTGTATGTGGGGCACGCGGCCCACGCAACGCCCGAACCATATGACAGGATTTATGGAAGTTTTAGGGTTTTTTTTACAATAAATAATAACCTACAAGTTTGTAGTGTGTGTGTCTCATCCCCCTCCTATACAGTGTGTACAAAAATAAGTGATAATACTTTAGGATGTGTACGTGTTCCTTGTAGAGATTTAATACTGTGAAAGTAGGAGCTCTGAAAGACGATTTTTATATGGCCAAGGGCCCGAGCGTCACGACTCACGAGTTTCTCCATACAAAACTCAAAAAAAATGGTCTTTCAGCGCTGCTACTTTCACAGTGAACTCTCAACAAGGAACACGTACACACCCTAAAGTATGTATTATCACTTATTTTTGTTACACACTGTATAGGAGGGGGATGAGACACACACACTACAAACTGTATAAGTTAGGCTAAGTAGTTAGTAAGTTCGTTCAATAAAGGTCAACCGCGAACAACAATCTTTTAATTATTGAACTCCCGGAGCCTGCATATTGCAGTTTTGGGATTACTGAAATTTTGAGTGCGCTCTATTTTAACCTCAAATTGATTTTAATTATCTTTGTAGCAGTAGAATTTAGCACAACCGTTTTATGAGAATTATGACCTATCTGTGGCCAGTGGCAGTCATTTACCGTGCGTCTTACCCGAAGTTTTCTGTTACTTTCAAACCTGGGATTGAGTTGTTGCAGCCTACAGCTTCCGGACTTTCACGATTTATGATCTGCAAAGAATAAACCTTTAAGAAAAGAGCGAAGCTTCTTTTAAAAGACGACATCTCACTTGCGTTCCTTTAGTGTGAGTGTCCTTGTGATACGTTCCAGGCAATTCCTTGGCCTCTGTTTCTTTTTTGGAAAAACAAAAAAAAACCGTAATATCTGATAACAAAAACAGACATATGCATACATTTTAATCGTCAAAAGCGATCTTCATCATTTAGCCTCTGCTTCATGAATCAAAACTTCGATTTCACGCCTAATCAAAGCCCGTACTCAAGTTATTGATAAGTCAGGATCTACAACTTCTATTTTAAGTTCTATCTCGTCTTATTAGGGTTCAAATTGAGTACACCCGTTTGATCCTGTAACGTATGTTTATTTTTACCCGATGATGTGGAGAAAGTTCGTTTGGTGCTATTCAGGTGTGTTTAGTCAGGAATCTCTTTTATGTGGTGATAAGCCTTTGAGTTAGAAAAATATACAAGGCCCGGATGGTTGCGGTTTTTTAAGTAGTTATTGTAAGTTTTTAGAAGTCCAGACGCGAGAATAGAATTGTATTCTAGTGACTCTACGTTGGTCGCAACTTGCTTTCTTTAGTCAAATCCCTATTGATAAATAGGGTTTCCGCGCGATAGCGGGCCGCGGGCTGTCAAATTTTGCTGTGTTTTCTAAAAAAGTATTACGATCCCGAAAGACGAGTGACTTAAATGAAATTGAGATTTATTTAATCATTGTATATTTATCTGATATTAGCCTAACGGAAAACACGATTTACTTATTTTGTGATTCTCCGACTGCAACTAGAAAAGCTGGCGTTGATGACATGAACAGATAGTACCTAAAATAGCTTCGGTTTGGGTTTGCTACAATTTAAAAATTTGTTTATTTCTACTTGCTCTACATTGTACACAAGTTGAGTATATCTATTATCTACTCTTGAGTTAGATTTTATTATGATCAATCGTACTGGAATGTGGAAGTACATAATATTATGTACAATAGCTGCGGAGTCCACAAATTATTTATTAATAAGTACATAGCAGTAAGGAAGAGCGGTGGGCGGCGCGGCGGTCGTTCTGACTCATGACGTACAGATTTCATAATCAATTGTTTAATATACAACATACATATTATACTAGGATTACTAGGAGATTCTAGGTTTACCGTATAATAGAAGTTAGGTAGCTGTTAGGTGTTACACATCTATGGGCTAGGAGTTAGGCTAACTTACATCCCGCAATTACCTACCTATATTGTAGTTTTCTATTTAACGAATAACGACACTACATAGGACGTAGGTTTATAAAATTTCTAACCATTAGTTTCGAGATACTAAGGGCAACTTTACTATGTACTGTAAAATAAAAAAAATGTTGCCAGTAATAGTTTATCACCATGTCTCTGGTTTATCCTTACTATAGTTTTTTTTTTCAACACGGCAGATGCATTATGAAGTGCAATAGTGTAGCCTGTAGGGTCGTCGGCCCTGTTATCATTTCGGCACGGATTCCCTGACCGCGTCATAACTCATATCATGCTCCCAAGTCCCAGTGTCTGGGAGTGTTAGTGTCCAAAAGATGATGTCTGGGACATCATTTTTATAGGTAAGTAGTAAAACTAACGACACAAGATAGTATACACAGTAACTTTTGTATCCGTTCCCTAATCCTTGGATGTAATGCCTCTTCTACACGTAGCCCTACGGGCCAGTGACGGATAATAATCGTGATTGAACAGCAGTTAAAGACAGTTTTAAACGTTGGAGGCCACATCAAACTAAACAATAATCAAAACATGATCAATTATAGCTATATCCACATTATGCAATTTCATCTTCAATTTTCGTCATCTTCTTTTTTTCAACTTTCGTTTGGCATATTCCATAATTGAATGCGTCAAAATCCACCCGCGTTGAAAGAAAAGTGTCATAGCGAGCGCTACGATTTCAACGCGCGTCACGGGCATGCCTCACGTTCGCTGTTGACTGCGCTATAACGCATGCCCTTGATGAACAAAAAAAGGCCCAGTGTGGACAAATTATGAGCAATCAAATCCATTTGAACCCAAACAAATATCAATTTGTGTTGCTACGCTAATTGATCAATGTTTGTAAATTGTAATAAATGTCCAGGCGAGAAAAAAATGTGTTCAAATTAGAATAAGTGTCTCAAGAGTACTGAAGTCGATTGATATTTGATAGGCGATAGATATATGTTGCGAAAAAACTAAGAAACAAATTGATTAACTAAAGTTTATTAGCCTACCCATTGCTTTGCTTAGAAAGTTGTTATTAGCCAATAATACGAGTAGATATTCTGTGTAGACTCTACCATAGTAAAAGGAGCCTCCTTTTACTGAGGAGGAGTAAAAGGACCCTCCTGTTAGGTACTTGACTCTACTTTACATGGTGTTCAACAATCCATATTGCATATGCATACTAATATTATAAATGCGAAAGTATGTTATTAAATATTATAAAGTTGAAACACTTACGGATTTTTGTCGCGGAGCACTTTTATTAATCCCGACGCGACGCCGACGTTTCGGCTGCTTTACAGCGGCCTGGTCACGGGTGGACTGAGGTGACAGGCATTGTCGTATATCCTCGTTTCGAGGGCACATCTTTAACCATCTCCCCTAGCATTGAGATACTTGGCGTCAACATATCGAGCGAAGTCCAGTTCCGATATCATCTAGAGGGTAAGGCCAAATTAGCCTCGAAGAAGCTTGGTGTTCTTAACAGCAGGGGCGTCTTTCCTTTATAATAATAATAATAATAATAATAATAATAATATTTATTTGCTAGAGTGAAATGTACAATTAAGGTCTTCCAGAATTTTATAATGCAGGATCATAACACTCAACTAAATTAATAGTATGCAAATGTCATTTCTTAAAACTAGCTAAAAGAAGGAGGATACAAATGTCACTAATATTATGATCATTAATATGTCAGTGTCACTCAGTGCACAAAAAATACCTAACAAAAAGTCAAAAATACGCAACAAGTCAGAAATAAGCACCCACTTTTATGTTAAGATAGTCCTTTACTTCATAAAAACATTTATCCAGAAGCCATTCATTAAGTTTTCTTTTGAAAGTAACTAAGTTATGTTTTTCAAAATCTTTTGGCAAATTATTATAGGTGGAGGGTGTGCGTTGCACACGGGCGCCGCGGTCCTAGGGGCACCGAGAGCCGCTCGCAAATAGGCGCGCGCCCGCGTTGGCCGGCCGCCGCGCTTTAATGACCAACGTAAAAATAACTCCAGTTTGCATACATTTTGTGTAGCATCTCTTCTTATATGAGTATTCAAAAACAAAGCGCGCCACGAGCGGTTCGACTTTTGGTTTCGCTGCTAAACCACAAGATCACAAGCAAATGCACTCTTGACAGCGCCCTTGTGGTCACACCGGGCGCCGTGCAGCCTTCGCCCTCCGTGCCTCCTTCTCATGGGATCTGCGTATTAATTTGCTTCCCGCTTTCTTTATGCAGCCTCCGTTTGCGACATAAAAGTTTCGCAGAGGGTAAAAGCTACTGCCTCCAAAAAAAAGTAGTAAGGTCCAAACCAAGGACGGCGCAAAACTCAGCCCGTTGCTCAGCCCTAGCAGAGCGTATGCTGCGCATTATCTTCTTTCTTATGCTGTGGTGGCACCTAGGCGATGGTTTCCTCCTGTCCGTATGGTCCAGGTAATGACCGAAGGTATGGGCGCTCCTTGAATGTGCCATCCACTGTTGTAGTATCGATCGATTCGCTTTCACAGTTCGGCGGCCGGTATATGGGGACGCCATTCTGGTCTTGCCAGGTGCGTATTGTAATGACATGCGTCTGGCGGTGCCATCGGGTTACCAGGTTTGATAGCACCCGCTCTCCTCGCTTTTTAAACTCGGCTTTGTGTTGATACACCCTCTGACAACCTCCCACGGACCCTGTCAGCGCCAACTCCGTTTCGCCATCTATCGGTTCGATAGCAGCGTAGTATCCGTAGCGCTAAAGCATGCTGCGGGTTTCTGAGCATCTATGTGTTCCGCCCAAACAGGACGGCAGGAGCACTGTATATAGCTGTCTGCAGGTGGGCCCTGGACCACAGATTTTGGCAGTAGGTAGGCGATTCAGGGCGGTGGCTATCTTCTTCAGTTTTAGTGCCAATCGACGAAAATTAGGGTTAAAGGTCCATTCAGAATCCAGGACCAACACCCAAGTACTGCATTTTAGCGCCGATCGGCACATTCTCCTCCACATCTCTGCGATGCGCAGTGATGCGTCCGCGGGAGCGGTGCTTCCGGGGCCCATAGAAAAACATGGCCTACGTCATCGACTGCGACTCGCAGCTCCAACGCTTCTATTAGCGCCACAACCTGAGACTCACCCATACTCGCCAGGCGTATTGTCTCCCCAAACATGTCTCCGAGAACTAGCATGTATGTGCCGTCTGGATAGCGGACCAAACGTAGCCCACGGAAATGGGTCGCTCGCAGGATGCAATGGTAGCCGATGTTCCACAGAAGAAGGCCAAAAACAGACCCGTCTGATCTGCAGACCACTTCAAAGTCATTAGCTTTGAGGTGGTCGGTCTTAAAAAAGTATTAACTTTTAGGCAGTTTAAGGGTTTTACGGCTCACCTCATATTTATTCTGGTCATAAAGAGGTCATCGATGGCATTCATAATATTCTCTATGCTAGAGAGTTGAAATTCTCTGATTTAGAAGAGCGACACTTTTGAAAATTTCACTAGCGGCTGGACAAACTGTACTTGTACTTTGTACCCATTTCATTTTGACTGCGCGCTTGCTAGGGGGCGCTAGGGTAATATTTGCACACGGGCGCCATATGGGCTAGAGACGGCCCTGCTTAACAGAGCGAGACAGTACTTCAGTCCGGACCAACTCCTACAACTCTACAAGGTGCAAGTTCGGCCTCATATGGAATATTGTTCTCATCTCTGAGCAGGGGCGCCAAAATACCAAAGTGCTCCCTCTGGATCGTATCCAACGAAGGGCCGCTCGAATTGTTGATTGCCATAGTGTTTCAAACAGCTTGGAACCCTTGGAATTACGCCGAGATGTAGCTTCGTTCTGCATCCTCTATCGGTTGTATCACGGGGAGTGCTCTGAGGAATTGTTCGGAATCATACCACCTGCAACTTTTCGCCATCGTCCCACGCGAAAAACACACACTGCATCCTCATCACCTTGATGAGTGGCAGTCTTCCACAGTGCGTTTTTCGCGTAACTTTCTGCCGCGCACTGTAAAACTCTGTTACGAACTGTCACCAGCAGTTTTTCCGGACCTATACGACCTGCAAACCTTCAAGAAAAGAGCGCATTCCCTCTTAAAAGGCCGGCAACGCACCTGTAGCTCTTCTGATGTTGCGAGTGCCCACGGGCGACGGTAGTTGATTACCATTAGGTGACCCATTTGCTCGTTTGCCCCCTTATTCAATAAAAACAAGTGCGTGTCGAGCCACGCGCAATATAGGGTTCCGTAGGGTACTACGGAACCCTATATTGCGCGTGGCTTGCGGTAGCAAGTTTTAGATAATTTTTTTGGTCAATGAACGTACATTTAAAGCGTGTTTTACACTACTAACAACATCATCTCAGTTACTTTCAAAGGAATTTGAACGAAAAGGTCCTTTATACTTCGCCGAATACATTTTTTTTAGTTAATCAACTATTACTCAAACTTATGTAGTCTTCTTAGCCGTGATAGTTTTCCTTTTAAATTCAGCATATTTCCTACTCCCGTGAATTTTTTGACATTTCCAGAACCAACCGTTTAGCTTGTAGAAGGGGGGGACGCTGGTCTCTAACGATTTTTTCCACTTTAAAACTTAATATTTCACAAACGAATCCCTAAATCGGAAAATGATCTATGAATACTCGCAATATTTTTAAGAAACCTATTCAACGACACCCTAGCCCTACACGAAGGGGTGGGTGCGAAAAAAAATTCATCCCTGCTTGATGTGTAGGGGAGGTACTATAAAAAAATATTTTTTACGATTTCATGTACCATTTTGTTGCCATCACTAATATGTGTATTCATGCCAAATTACAGCTTTGTAGGTCCTATAGTCTCTGAATAAAACCGCGGACAGACAGACAGACAGACAGACAGACGGACAGACGGACGGACAGACCGAAACTATAAAGCCAGCTGTACACTCTCGCCGAGACACAGCGAGGCGGCCCGAGTGCGAGAGTGTAAAGCCGGCTGTACACTCTCACCGAGACACAGCGAGGCGGCCCGAGTGCGAGAGTGTAAATGGGTGCGCTCGCCTCGTCTCGCCTGTCTCGGACCCTCTCGGTCCGTTGTCGGTATTTTGCGCCCGAGACAAAGGGTCCCGCGAGGAAAACGAGCGCACTACTGTACACTCTCGCGTCTTTCAGTACTAGTCCCGCCATTGGACAATGTAGAACAGAAAAATAAAAATATTAAACGACATTATGAGTCATTATCTGTGAGAAATATAATTAAATATGATTATAAATCTTTGGATTACAATGATATCTTTCGATGCATGGTGAATGGTGAATGGTCGTTTTCGTTCATCTTGTCTGAGTTCTTAACTGCGATTGAACTAAGCGAGAACGTACATGATCGCACTCGGGCAAGGGGCTCTCGCACGAGACTCTCGCCCGAGAGCTCTCGGCGAGAGTGTACAGCGGGCATAAATGGGTGGGCTCGCCTCGTCTCGCGTGTCTCGGACCCTCTCGGTCCGTTGTCGGTATTTTGCGCCCGAGACAAAGGGTCTCGCGAGGAAAACGAGCGCACTACTGTACACTCTCGCGTCTTTCAGTACTAGTCCCGCCGTTGGACAGTGTAGAACAGAAAAATAACAATAATAAACGACATTATCAGTCAGTATCTGTGAGAAATAAAATTAATTATGATTATAAATCTTTGGATTACAATGATATCTTTCGATGCATGGTGAATGGCGAATGGTCGTTTTCGTCCATCTTGTCTGAGTTCTTAACTGCGATTGAACTAAGCGAGAATGTACATGATCGCACTCGGGCAAGGGGCTCTCGCACGAGACTCTCGCCTGAGAGCTCTCGGCGAGAGTGTACAGCGGGCATAAGGGTTCCTTGTTGACTACGGAACCCTAAAAAAGGCGTCCAATTAATTGAAGTTCTTCAACTACCCGAAGATTCATCAATTTTTGTTTGCATTCCGATTTCCGATCTACGCAGAACGAACTCACAATACTATAGGTACTCGCGTAAACTTAAGAAATCATGATGCAAAAATATATATGTTTGTCTGTCTCGCTTTCCCTCAAACGATTGAACCTATCCAAACCGGTCAAAGGTTTTACGAAGCTTTGAAAGACACGAATTTTGTTTATTAGAATCTACTGTTAAGGTGTAAATATTATTTAGAAGTAGTTTTACATTGATTGAGTTGATGTAGCTATCAAACGGAAAAATTTTATTGTGTCACTTGAAAATATATTGTGGTTGTGAGAAGTCTTACTTGCTTTTATTTCAGTATAATTATTAGAATTTGAATAGATTAGAACATATAAAATTTCATAGATTTTAAGAAAACTTTGAAGTAAAGTAGGCTGCATTTTATCCCGGAATTCCCACGGAAATGGGAGCCACGGAGTCCACGCGGACGAAGTCGCGGGCAACAGCTAGTTGCTAATAGGAATCATGTTTCAGGGTGATGGTGGCGCGATGAGGCTGCTGGTCGCGCTCGCGCTGGTGGCGGCGCTGCTGACGGCGGTGGTGGGTGAGCCGCGTCAGCCGACCCAGCGGCCCAGACCCTGGCGAGGAGCCAGGACGCTCGCCGACCGCCAGCAGACGCAATTTGTGGGGTAAGTAGAGTTACGAGATAAGGAGCTGCTGGTCGCGCTCGCGCTGGTGATCCTTCGAAAAAAAAAATACCAAGATGAAAGACACCTCTTAATAAAGTAAAACACTGTTTTTGGCACTTTAACTGTTCATACTACGGAAAATCCTGAGGAAAAATATGCCAATAGTAGGATGACTACCAATTAGGATGTAGGGGTAGTTTCGTTTCGTTTTCTAGTTTTCTTTCGTTTTCTCCTAGAAAGCAATTAAATTTTTAACAAGCAATTTAACTAAAACATAGCTTTCTGCATACTTCTTAATTCGAAAAACTATTTCTTAAAATCCGTTCAAGCCTTAATATTTTTATCGAAGTTTCTACAAGACCAATACTTATGTCACTGGCGGCATAAGACCCTGTCGGCGGTGGTATACTCTGAATTTTATAGAAATTAGAATAAGTATAAGGAAAACGACCTATCATTACCTACACCAGTGTCAACGTGAGAGAATCCCGAGTCATATCTCGCCGACATCGCCATCGCGCTGTGGGATGAATACTGAAGAGAGCTCAATTCTGAATCGTACTCATAGAATAGCACCTTTATTCCAAAGACTTATGGGCTATTGAGAGATACTCCGAGGCATAATAACTTTGAATAACATACGCATAGTTTCTGTTGTATTGTCTATTGGTGTTCGGTCATCAACAAATCCTGTGGCATGCTATGGATCTAAAATTTATCTTATATCTTTTTTGCAGAGTTGTATAAGTGTAGTTTTATTCGGTTATCTGCATTAGTAGATAATACGTTTTTGTTGCCGTATATTATTAAACACGTCGATTCTTTATAAGTCTATATTCTAGAGTCTAGAGTCTAGTCCATTGATTCCCAAAGTGGTCCAGATGGACCCCAGGGGTCTACGCTTGCTTGGAAAAAAATGGGGGTCTACAAGTCGTTAACGGGGCTCTATAAAAATGTATTTGGTGATCCGAATTAACTTCTCCTATGAATATAGGCAGCCGTATATTAATTGTGGAAACGTGCCACTTTTCTGAATAATTAATCAAGTGATGCCATCTTGTTTGAAAGTAACGAAAGACATTTCGACTCTTTCACGTATTTTTTTCAGTCTTCCTTATAGTAGGTAATCAAGTAAAAATGTCGGTATGGTTAAAGCCTTGAAATAGCTAGTGGCTTTGACCTCTGGCTATTGTTCTGGGAGTATCTCCCAAAATACTTGGCCCGTGAAAACAAAGCTCTTGTATCACCTTACAGTGTCATTCGAGATCACAGAGAACTGAGAAGGCCCACTGTTTTAGAGTCTGGCTTTGTCAAAAAGTCGAAAATATAACTCGATTACATTATATGAGCCAGTGATATGAGCCAACTAGCTGTTGCCCGTGTTTTGTTAATTGTTGGGCAGCCGTTAATGTGTAATACGTGGACATCGCTCATTTAATCGCTTACCATCAGGATTCGCTCTAGTTTGATGTCAATATCACGGAAGAACTGAAAAGCTAACTATATAATATATATATTATTTTTCATACATTTGTTATATTTGTTATTTATACGGTCTACTAACGCCAAAACTCATCCCAATTCCCCAAACGATCCGATTTTATGATAATATTATAGACGTGTCATAAGCTTATTATTATGACCCGGGTAACTCTACAATTTGCATGGTAAAGGTGTTTAACTTCAGATTCATCGCTTACCATCAGGCTCTAGTCTGATGTTACCAATTACCATACACAGTACACTCGTTAATCTCACGGAAGAACTGAAAAGTGTCTATTATCAGCTATGTCTATTATTTTTCATACATTTGTTATATTATAACTAGGTACATACTAACTCCAAAACTCATCCCGATTACCCAAATGATCCGATTTTATGATAATACTAGCTGTTGCCCTCGACTTCGTTCGCGTTAACATAGTATAATAACAAAGATGGATAGTTTTCCCCTTTTTTATGGTTTCTTATACAAAGGGTAAAAACGGGACCCTATTTAAGCAAACGTCAAACGCAAACGTCAAAAAACATTCATGTTTCTAACAGACGGACTTTCATCGAAACTTTCTATCCCAATTTCACCCCCTTGGGGGTAGAATTACCAGAAACGCTTAAATACGTATCCAGTCATTTTTAATCAGTAGGACAAAAATAAAGTTTCATGTTTCTAACTCAAGAAATGACGGACTTTCATTCAACCTTTCAAACCCAATTTCACCCCCTTGGGGGTAGAATTTCCAAAAACGCTTAAATACCTATCCTTTCATTTTAAATCAGCAGTCCAAAAATAAACTTTCATGTTCCTAACTTAAGAAATGACGGACTTTCGTTTAAACTTTCAACCCCTATTTCACCCCCTTGGGGGTAGAATTTCCAAAAATGCATAAATACGTATCCATTTATTTTTAATCAGTAACCCAAAAATAAAGTTTCATGTTTCTAACTCAAGAAATGACGGACTTTCATTAAAACTTTCAACCCCAATTTTACGACCCTGGGGGGAGAATTTCCAAAAACGCTTAAATACGTATCCATTCATTTTTAATCAGTAACCTAAAACTAAACTTTCATGTTTCTAACTCAAGAAATGACCGTGGAAATGACGGATTTTCATTCATACTTTGAACCCCTATTTCACCCCCTTCGGGGTAAAATTTTCAAAATTCTAGTCTACTCAATAATACAACCCTACTCACCAAATTTCGTGGCTGTAACTTTAACAGTTTTTGCTTAGCGATGATGAATCGTCAGTCAGTCAGTCAGTCAGGACATGTAATTTTATAATTAGTATAGATAGATTACGTGTCATTAGCTTCTTATTATGACCCGGGTAACTATACATTTTGCATGGTAAAGGTGTTTAACTTCAGATTCATCGCTTACCATCAGGCTCTAGTCTGATGTTACCAATTACCATACACAGTACACTCGTTAATCTCACGGAAGAACTGAAAAGTTTCTATTTATCTATGTCTATTACTTTTCATACAATATTTGTTATTTATCTACTTAATAACGCCAAAAACTCATCCCAAAATGATCCGATTTTATGATAATATCACGCTTATTAATATTATAACCAGGGTAACTCTATATTTTGCGTGGCAGAGGTGTTAACTTCTGATTCTTACTATTGGTGTATGTAATCCAGCTAATGAATGAATTAAGGTTGATGTAACACAAACTGAAACGCCAATAATTGTCACAGTTGCCCAAAATTAGAGTAAGGTCGTTGTTAGTGGGGCACGTTAAGTAGCATAGCTAACGGTTTTACATGCTCCTCATTACATTATGGAATTACACGCTACTTACCCTGGGAACCTCATGTTAGTCTTCATTAATTCATAACTTCATAAATCATAATTATTTTATTATTTAATATTATACTTAAGGCAACGTTAGTTAATTTAAGACGTAGTTGCCATTACGTATTATAATAATAATTATAATACTACCTTTCACAAATTATTTAAATAATAATACTTATAATAATAATGAATAATATTTTTTTATAATTTAACAATAAATCATCCACTTAAATACTCACAAAAATTGAAAACTTGGTGCAAAATTGGGGCAGCATTTCTATAATTTTCCCCAATGGTTTTTCCGCCTTGTTCCCGCGTTATTACTTTTTTTTTAATTTTTATAAGAAAAATACAAAGGTAGAGAATATAGTCTGAATAAATATTTTCTGAATATCGTTTTTCAAAATCATTAAATCCTAAACAAAATCTAAGAAAGTCATTAATCTACTAGTCAAGTCAGTTGATTCAGCAAAGTACAAAAACATAGTGATTATATTATTCTATTTGTACAAAACACAAAACCAATCCTTACTACTATTATAAATGCGAAAGTATATCTGTCTGTCTGTTACCTCTTCACGACCCAACCGCTGAACTGATTTTGCTGAAATTTGGTATGGAAATACTTTGAGTCTCAGGAAAGGACATAGGATACTTTTTATCCCTGAAAAGTGTACGGTTACCGCGCGATAAACGAGTTTTGGCGCAACGGAGTGGCGGGCATCATCTAGTCTTTAATATTCCCGCCAAAACTCCGCCTTTTTAATTGAGACTAGCATTGATTTTTATTTCGCCTTAAAAACACAATTTAAAAAATTGTAATGTCATGAAACTTATCAGTGATTGATTGGTCAAAAATTGACATTGACATTAAATCGAAGAAGAAAAAGAAGTTCTTATTAAATTTAAAAATTTTAGCTAAAGTTCGAATTACAAAGTTTTAAATCTTTTATTTAAGTATGAATAAAATATTACAAAAGCATATATAATATAATATGAAACAATGTTTAAATTGCGGCTTACGTATAAATTCCGTGAGGCGATACCTTTTTAACAGAGGCAAGGGAACAAGTTTTTGGGGAGAGTGTAGTTTAAAGTTCACTGGAGAGAGTAAAGAAATGTATTTATCCGCGGCTCCGCGCCATGTAAGTTGCCCCAAACTTAAATAAAAATCGAAAATTCGACCAAAAAGGCCCAAAAATTGACTTCCACAATGCCTAGGCTGTACGCAAGGCCTCATATGAGGGTAACAGGTTGTCTAAGAACATAAGAATATTAATGGTTTTTGCTTGGCTTATTTATAAGGTAGTTTGTAGTTCGAATATATATAGCAATAATTTATTCAAGGACTCATAATATGTTGCAGATAATGTCCACTGTCTCAAATATTACACTGTCAGACAAAATTATTTATGTATGCCGAAAACAACCTATGTCCACCTGTTTATATATTCAGCTTTACCAGTAGAAAATTTCATTTAGTACTTTGTACATTACTTTTGAAAATGCGATCCAGGGACAGTAATAAAATAAAAATTTTACAAGAATACCTTCCAAGGTGGCTATACGGGAACAAAATGTTCCTTAACATTCTGAAAAAGTCTCAAGAGAAAAGGCTGTTAATAAAAATACATATTCGACCAGTGAGTTTTAATATTTATAAAAGTTTATTTTGTACTCCGTAATACAAAATGTAGCTCTGTAAGAAGTTTTAAATTTGTAATTCTGGCTGATCTGAATTAATTTTTTTAAATGGCCATTCTTTGATTTAGCGCTTAGAGCTTTTATGAACTGTTATAACTTATAATTTTACTTTGTCTGTCTGTCTGTGTACAATATTATTGCATCATAAAATAACTGGAAACCCTCGTAAAAGTTGTTAGCTGTATCTTAAGACTCTCTTGGTTATTTTGCAAATACTGTTTTTTTAACAATTTAGTTCATATCATCTGACCTAAAATAAACCATTTTTTACAGACCGCACGTCTGCCGAAGTCGCAACAGCACGCATTGCTGTCCAGGATGGACTTCTAGACCTAATTCTATGCTATGTGTAGTCCGTAAGTACTCTACTTTGTTTTCTTAGCTATAAATAAAGCTAACTATCATAATGTTATGTAGCAAATTCAGAGAATCGAGTCAGATAGGTATAAGGTAAGTAAGTTCACAAGTTTAAGGTTGCTTGTCAAAAATGTAAGGGAGGCTCAGTTTTAGATATAATATTTTGGTTTTTAAAATTTGGTGAGGAGTAAGCGGGCCTATTCTTTGGCCTATTATTATTGTTATTATGTTCTTAATGTGAAAAGTGATGAAACTTTTGCATTATTCATCTAAACATTAGGAAGCACCAGCAGGCGTATCGTAATAATTATATTAGGTACACTATTTTAAACTGTTTGTCACAGTGACACGCTATAATCGTAGATCCGCCTAAGATCCCTCATTAGTGAATAGTGGTGTAATAAGGCTGGAATTGCTTGCATCCGGGTTGCATCTGTATTCTGTACTTAGTGACCCAAGGTCTCAGACCTGACAAGGTATTCTTGGTAGTGCGACAGGTCAGCATATAATGCTTTGGCTACATCTTTATGTGTTGTACTATTTTGGTGAGTTAATGTAGATTACAATGGCAACTAAACCACTTGACAAAAATAGTTTGTTTTGATAGTTTTTTACTTTAAAATTAACCTGTATTATGGACATCACAGGGCCATTTAAATAATAACCCTCCTGGCAGTCGGGTAAATACTTTTAGTGTGATTTAAACACTTAAAGCATAGTGAAGCAAGCCACACGGCTGAAACGACTGTTCTCAGAGTAATTTAAGGATTACTTAACTTTATTATATAAAGTGACAGAAAATGTATGGATCTCAAAATTTTCATTAAATTAATGAATCAGTGTGTCTGTTATATTGTAAATCATGGACCTATTAAAAAAGGCGGACAGAGTCCCACCATACACAAAACTGTGTCCTTCAGAGTCGGCCAGCTGACTGTATGTACACAGTCCGCACGCACACCTTATTACGCTAGTCCATACCATTTCACAGGCGTCAGAATGTGTGCGTGGCCAACTCTGAAGACACAGTTCTGTGTATAATAATTAATAAGACACCGTCCTCCATTTTATCTACGTTCATGTTGTAAATGTACAGAAAATGCAACCGCTCTTCTTATTATGCATGTCTTATATATGCGGCTCGTCTATTCAGCCCATTACGGCTTAACATAACATGCAAGTGCTCAATGTAAATCATCATATTTCAGCGATATGTCGTCCGGACTGCGGGTCTCCGGGCTCATGTGTGGCGCCCAACATTTGTCGGTGCGCGAGCGGCGTCGAAGCGCCATCTTGCGGCGGTGGCGGACTGTATCCTTACTCAGGTAAGCTTTATCTTGGGAAGGTCTTTGCGAGGCAGTGGCGTAGCGTGCCATCTCGGCGCCCGGAGCGGGAGACCCATTTTGCCGCCCCCATTCTACAGGGTGATTTTGAAATCTTAAACCAAATTTCAACAGTGGCTTCTACTCATGATACTGAAAACTTGCACAAAGAAAAAATTTTTTGGACAATAAAAAAATTTGAACTTTGTATGGAGATCGGTCAGCTGATATGTCAAGGCTCCATACAAAGTCCAATTTTTTTTTTCAGAATTCAGCAAAGTTGTAGAACAAAAGTTGTTCAGTATCATGAGTAAAAGCCACTGTTAAAATTTGGTTTACGATTTCAAAATCACCCTGTATAGGTCCTCAAATTAAATTAAATTTCACAGGCAATGAAGTATCTTTTATTGAAGGTAAAATAGGATGAGCGATTTTACAAGCGGATTCTACGGGCCTTTTGAGCAGCGAAGTCAGAAATAACTTTGTCAAAATCAATATTTGCAGCCAATTCTTGTTCAATCGACAATATAGCCAAGTTTGATAGTCTAGCGGAGCTCATAGCAGATCTGAGGTAATTTTTTATTAGCTTCAACTTCGAAAAGCTTCGCTCACAACTTGCAACACTAATCGCCAAAGTCAAATATATACGAATCAAGATGATTATATTTGGAACCGAAATTCCGAGATTCAGTTTTTGAATGAACTGGAGGAGCTCCAGTGGTCCTTTACCCCTTATATTATCTTCCTCTGATTCAGAACTGGCAACAAACTGCTGAAGACGCTTCCGCTCCATCTGAAACTCGTCTTTGTCGATGTCTTCTAATACATGGGAAAGATCACACTCGTACTTGCTGTCCAAAAGATTCGCTGGCGTCAAAAATCCGAACTTGTCCGATATTTCTTGAATTTGCTGGAATCGAGTCGTCATTTCTTGAATGATCTTGTCAAATGATGCGAACACCTCTCGACGGAGTTCCTGCTCGTGAGACAAAGCTGCATCTTCAAAAGATTCATCATCATGCATGCGTCTTTTCCTGCGAATTCTTCTCGTTTTTAGTTCGATTCCGAGTTTTTCGCAGAGAGTCTTAGCAAAGTCGATTGCGTCTTGGACGAAACGGTCTCTACTTTCCACTAGGAGGGTTTTTAAAGCGCAGAGTTTCTGAGTACACTTATCGACACTTAGTCCTCGTTGCTGCAGGTAAATCTGTGCGTCATCTACTTCAGGTAGCACTGCAGCCCAAAAGCCAAGAAAAGTTAGGAAGTTAAAGGACTGCATGGCTGTCAGGAGAAGACTGGCTCCTGATCTTGTTTCGGAAGTTTGAGATGAATCTGTTAATTCTTCCAGTACCTCAAGAACTAACTCAAACTTATTTTTAAGCATCTTGACAGCTACATGTCTAGCGCTCCAGCGCGTTTCAGTGACTCGTTTCACTGCTTGACCTGTGACGGCAACCAAAGCGTTCCATCGAGCAGTTGATGCAGAAAAGAAGGCAAATAGCTTCTCCAGAGTTCCAAAAAACGTCACGGAATTCACTGATTCAGAAGCAGCGTGTACCCCAGCCAAGTTTAGTGAGTGGTTTGTGCATGCAACGAATGTAGCTTTCGGATTCAGGGCTTTAATCCGGGCTTGAACTCCATTGTGGATCCCTGACATTGTGGCAGCATTGTCGTAAGCCTGTCCTCTCAGATTCTGTATGTCCAGTCCGTCTGATGTTATCTTCGCGATTATATCGTTGCTGAGATCTTCTGCATTTTTTCCTTTTGGTTCAAAGAAGTCGATGAAAGATTCAACCACGGCGACTTTTTCTCCTTCGATATGTACGTATCGCAGAACTTGGCTCATTTGGTCATTGTGGGAGATGTCTGGTGTACTGTCGAAGATTACGCAATAATATTTAGCTTCTTGAATACGACGGATGATGGTGGATCGAACTTGCTGTCCCAGTAAGTTTATAAATTCATTCTGGGTTTCTGGAGATAGATACGAAACTGGGACTCTTGCTCCCAGCTTTATCTTTGTCAGGTGTTCCATTAGAAGAGGGTCATATTTAGCTAGGAGGTGCACTAACTCCAGAAAGTTCCCGCGATTGCCACTATCATCTCCTCGAATGTCTTCTCGATGTCCTCTGAAGGCCAGATTCTGTTTGGCTAAGAACTGGATAATGTTCAGCAACCTGTACAGTACATCCCTCCACTTCTTCACCTCACTTTCGAAAACTTCTTGTTGTTTCTGATCGATGGTTGCTTTACGGTTCAGGCGAACTTCCAACTCCTTCCATTTCAAGAAGCTCTGCTCATGGCCCGGGCTATTTTCATGGTCTCCGATTCTTGGATTTAGCTTCCACCATTTGTTGAATCCTTCTTCAGATGCGAAGTTTGAGTCGGAATTGCCAAACAGCTTGCAACAAAAACAATACAAGGATTGCTTCGAAGGCGAGTACACCATCCATGTTCGGAGAACCTTTTCGCCGTTAGATAATGGTTTGTAGAACCACTCTTTGGTTAGTTTTCGGGTACCGCCTTTCGTTGAAGTCCCTGAGCGAACAACATCGGCAAATTTGCAATCGATGTGCTGTACTAAGTCAGATCCGCGACGTACTAGAAGTGTTCTGACTTCGTCGGTCATAGGAGAAGGCCAGCAACCTACATCGTCGAGATTCACATCTTTGGCTTCGGCAGGAGCAAAAGGCACGATTTCAATTATGTCTTTTTTGGCAACATTCACTTTTTCTGCAGGCTTATGACTAGATGCTTGAGATACTTCTGGTGAGTCGATTTCGTCTTGACCCTGCTCTGTGGTGGGACCAGAACGACTTTCAACTGCGACGGCAGGCACGTCTTCTTCTTGTTCCTGTAAAATAAGTTATGTATTCCCATGAATACAATAAACATCCCCTAATATAAAATTTCATCCGATTTGGTTCAGCGGTTAAGGCTCTAGAGCTGACAACTGAAAACAGATATACTAGTACATACGCACATACATACATACCTACACATTTTGATTTTTTTAGTTTTTCGGACTCGGTTAACGATATACACTCGAGAGCAATGAATCCGGGTCAGGGCCGCCCAAAGCACCTTAAAGAATCCCAAAAATCTCGGAAACTAAGAATGCTAGATTGATGTAATATATTGTGTTTATTAGATCATATAATACTCTCTAAATAACAGTAACTATATCAAGCTAGCACTCCCAGTCTCCGAGACTTTTAGGATTCCCCAAGGCGCTCCAAGCGACCCCGACCCGGATTCATTGCTCTCGAGTGTAGATAGAGAGAGAACCTATCCCAATCAAAATCTCAACTTCGATTTTTTTTACGATTATAAATACTTCCTCTATACTTCGTTCACTAGAAAGTAAAAATTACAACCTTGCAATTTATTGCGACCCAACCCATACTTGTTATGTCTAAAATAAGTAATAACAGGAGTAATTCTAGACCACGCACGATTCTAGATGGAAGAATCATATACCTAGGTACTTACACTGGAATCACTTCCGCTGCTGCAGGATGAGGATGCCACCGAAGACGTTAACGTGGCTTTCGAACCAGAACTGGAACTGAAATATTTCAGTAATGCACCTTGAGACTTCTTCGCATCTGCTTCTTTCTTAGCCCTTTTTTTGCGGAATTTGGCACCGCTTTCTTTGACTCTTTTCATTTTCAAAAACTAGTTCAAAGGTTGGGTGAAGTTCTAATGTTTAGTTTTAGAAGATTCAACAGTATTTAAACGATCGAAACACAATCGAAATGACTTTCGTTCCGAATCTGAAACTCTCGCGAAACAAAAATAATGCGTGATTGCGTAACGGTACTTCACGATGCACTAAAACAAACATAAACAAAAACAATTCACAATTGCACGTGGCCAGCGCGCGTTGTTGCCGTTCCGTTCCGCTGATGCGATGTGCGAAAACAGGCAACGTCGCATTGTGCGTGCTGTTGCTGAGCGAATTCTTTATAAGTAGGTAATATCAATAATGGATGATGGAGGATACTGGATAATGATAAATAACAGCCCTCTCGAGCGTTATTTGTACACCGTACGTATGTACAAATAAATTTCGGGCCCCGGGCGTTATTTGAACACCGTATCTACACTACTATTATAAAGAGGAAAGATTTGATTTTTTGTTTGTTTGTTTGTTTGTTTGTTTGTTTGTTTGGTTTGAATAGGCTCTGAAACTACTGGACCGATTTGAAAAATTCTTTCACCATTCGAAAGCTACATTATTTCTGCTGAACATAGGCTACATTTTATTTTGGAGAAAAATAGGGTTCCGTAAGATATTTGGGTTTTTCGGACGCAAGGTGCAAAAAATCAACCAGAAAAGTTACTTATTTTGCGTACGCTGCCTAAACTATAAAAGATAGAACCGTAAAATGTTCTAAGTAATTGTAGATCTTATAAATATCTACAAAAAAGTCCGCGACACACTATACCTATCTATGTCGAGTGAGGCACAATAACCATTTAATTATTTAAAAATCTTTAATTTTTTTTGGACTACATTTAAACGCGTTTATTTTACTCATGCTATTAATCCTTATCAAAATAAATTATTTTATCACTAAGTACAGTTTATGTAGATAATATTTGGTCTTTGAATGATTAAAATTGGACGTTTCATTTTGAAGTTATGGCGAAATTAAAATATTACGATAGTGGGCCGTGGGCGTCACCAAGGCGGGGGTGCGCGTACGGGAGGAAGACAATAATTATTTGTGTTGTGTGCAGCCTGCGAATAATGACTGCGTCGTCGATGTTAGTGTCGGAGTCTGTGAATTGACCTGGGAATCATTTTGCTGACCGAGTCTTTCCTGGGTAGGCTTTTTGCAGCGGTAACCGACATCCACGCGGGCGGAGTACTTTATATGGCAAAACAACGTTTGCCGGGACAGCTAGTCTATACATATAATAAAACTGTAGAACCCAAATTTATGTACAAACAAAAAAAATGACAAAAACAGAGTCAGGCGGATGTAGGAAGAGCAATGAAACACATCGGGATTTTTTCCAATTCACCGGCGACATTTTTTGCCGCCCCCGCGGACTGCCGCCCGGGGCGGGCCGCCCCCTCCGCCCCACCCACGCTACGCCACTGTTGCGAGGCCCTTTGCGTTCCAAAAAAAAACACCTTGCGAGGCCCCTGCAAGAGCAAGGCCCCGGGCGATTGCCCCGTTTGCCACCCTCTAAGGCCGCCACTGATATTATGGCTCATTTTCACTGGTCGATAGGGCCCGCATGCGGGGTGACGTGCGGGAGATTTCTGAAACGCATGCCACGACCAATGACAATGCGCCATTAGTTGTCATAGACTCCCCGCATGCTGTATACCGCACGAGTTAACGACTAATGAAAATGCGCCCTTAGGGATTCTCATATCGATTTGTAGGGAAGTAGTAGCAGACCTTGTACAGTTATTAGCTGTTAATATTTTTAGAAGTTTATATTATACCACATATCATCATACAGTGGATTTGGATGTTGGCTAACTTAATTTCAAGCTGTAAAGCCTATAAAATAGAGATTTAAAACATGTTTGTATTGCAGGTCGTCCGCGCGGCGGGTGCCGGCGCATCTGTATGAACGGCGGCACGTGCACCAACGGCACCTGCGCCTGCGCACCCGGCTGGAGCGGCGAGTTCTGTACAGAACGTGAGTATAAGTAATAAAAAACTACGTGTGACACTCGGGGACTGTCGCGGTATTTTATCAACTTATGCAATCTAGTCGTACGTACACAAAAACCCTGCCGAAGCCTGGCACCTACCGGTGATTTTCTTTCTTTTTAGGGTTCCGTAGCCAAAATGGCAAAAAACGGAACCCTTATAGATTCGTCATGTCTGTCTGTCTGTCTGTCTGTCCGTCCGTATGTCACAGCCACTTTTCTCCGAAACTATAAGAGCTATACTATTGAAACTTGGTAAGTAGATGTAGTCTGTGAACCGCATTAATATTTTGATACAAAAATGGAAAAATTATTAAAAATTTTAGGGGTCCCCATAGGTACAACTGAAACAAAAAAATATTTTTTCATCTGGCCTATGCGTGTAGGGTATCTATGGATAGGTGTTCAAAAATCATATTGAGGTTTCTAATATAATTTTTTCTAACCTGAATAGTTTGCGAGAGAGACTCTTCCAAAGTGGCAAAATGTGTCCCCCCCCTCTAACTTCTAAAATAGGGGCATGATAATTCTAAAAAAAATATATGTATGATGTACATTACTATAAAAACTACCAACGAAAATTGGTTTGAACGAGATCTAGCCAGTAGTTTTTTTTTATACGTCATAAATGATAAACCTTAATTTACCTTTCATTATATAAAAAATGAAATATTAAAATAAATCAAAAACCTTATAATTTCAAAGAAATAATTCTTATTGCTGCTGCGGAACCCTTCATGGGCGAGTCCAACTCGCACTTGGTAGGTTTTTTAATTTTTTTTCTTCGGTTGCCGCGCTCTAAGCCGGCGATAAAAGCTATGTAATATTTAAAAAACTTTTTGTATTGTAGTTATTTCGACATAATATTTTTAAGTTGTAGACTGTAAAACGGTGTGAGTTCGCCGTCATGCGTCGCTACTTGTAAAGTGCCCGTGACAGATGTTTGACACTTACTGTGTCAATGTTATCTTCGTATCATTTTGCGTGTAGATAAAATAACTATCGATGGTGTTATTTTATGACTACTCTTTCGCATTCAGCCCTGTAATCCGAGTCAACATTCTTGTATCACTGTTTTTTTTTTCAGCGATCTGTCGCGAGCCCTGTCTGCACGGCGGGCGGTGCATCGCGCCGGACCGCTGCGTGTGTTTCCACGGCCTCTCCGGTACCAGATGCGAGATTGACCGACGAACAGGTTATATTCGCTCTCACCGCTATGATTAAACTGAAGATCATTCTTGAATCAATTAAATGTGATTGACTACGAACGTAAACTAGCCAGCTGTCAAACTGTTACTTGACAGTTGACAGGCTGTTTCTTCAAGTGTGTGTGTGTTCCTTTTGCAAATAAATGTTCTTAAAACTTATTAATCGGGACTTAACACGACTTCGGCCGTGGTCATGAAGGGACTGGAGGTCTGGAGAAAAAGTATGTACTCGTAGTAGCATTACTATTTAACTGAGTCGCGTTAAGTCCCGATTAAGTTACTCAAGAAAATGAAATAAAATTTTTAGGGTATTGATACGACCCTAAGTTGAATTTAATATGTGGCTACAATTTCATAATTTGTAGCCTCATAAATGTTAAAATATGTTTTTCATGTAAAGCTAAGATAGCTTTATATGAAAAACATATTTTAACATTTTTAAATAATTTCCCAGGCCCATGCTACACGGACACGCGCGGCGCGCTATGTACGGGCGCGTTAGAGGGCGTGGTCTGCACGAAGCAACTGTGCTGCGCCACGGTGGGCGTGGCCTGGGGACACCCGTGCGAGCGCTGCGGGGACCTCGACTGCCCGCCCGGACATCTGAGGAACTTGGCCACTAAGGAGTGCCAGGTAGAGTGGATTCTCTATGATGTAGTGGTTTAGAGCAGTGGTACTCAACCTTTTTTGGGTTAAAAAATAAATGTTTCCATAATAAACGGTTTAATAAAAGTAGAAAAATTGTCACAACTCTCACGACGACTTTGCATTATTTGCCGGTGGTCAAGACTTTCGAAATGGTTCAACATCACGCGGGCCACTTGTGATAACCCGGCGGGCCGCAGGTATGCAGCTGGTTTAGAGTTTCGGAGGCTGTAAGCTCTTCGTACTCTGTCAACACAGGTATAAGCGCAAACATGCGCGTAACGTGACATTGCGTTTAGCAGTATAAATCACGCTATTGTGTGCGTGCGCAGAATTCAAGGATGTGTCGTTAATATTCCCTTACTTATAATTTATAAACATATTTACGAAACGTGTAACAATTATTCTTGGTCCATCACAGACAGACATAATTATTATACGTATACTTACTGAAAATATTTTTATTAGTAAAGAAATTATTATAGTTTTATCACAGACTTTATATTTCCAGTTGTGAGTATTTTAAGCCGGTTCTTCTCGCCGGGTAAGTTCTCTCACCGCTGGTAGGCCCCATGTAAAAGATGAGACGATGATGATCTTCTCAAAGTAAAAAAAAAAGTAGGTTAGAAACTAACTTCTAAGGTCTAACCTACTTCTACTAACCTTTCATATAATATCATTTAATTCCAGGACATAGATGAATGTCTCGCCGTTCCCGGTCTATGCGAGGGCGGGCGGTGCGTCAACTCCATAGGGTCGTTCTCGTGCGAGTGCCCGCCCGGCCAGCGACGACATCGCCTCACCAATAACTGCGAGGATATCGACGAGTGTGAAGACCCTGATATATGCCCGGTATGTATACTTCAAATTTGCATATTATTGTGTATATATACGTGTGACCGAAATCTCTCATAATTACGCCATGTAAATATGCATTTGCTCTGTCATATCACATGAGTGCGAGTGTGTCATTGTATTGTAAGACTAATTGTAAGGGTCAATTCAGGACCGCAACCAGACGCGTAGCTGCCGTGAGATGCATTTCTAAATTTGTTTGGATTTGACAGACTTCAATTAACCAATGGAATTGTTCACTGTTGACTGCTGAAAAAGGGAATGTATAAAAAAAGTGTGTAGAATGGCTAAATGTTTAATATTTTTATTGAATATGCTGCCTAACTTTTCAGTTATTGAATTCAAGCAATGAAGTGGAAATAAACCGGTTTTATTTCATAAATATTTTACCAATATAGTAATTTATAGTCATACATACATAGATGCTAACTTTGAGTATTTATTTTCTGGAAAAGTCTGCTAAAGGGTTGATAGGCATTCTATCGGTGAGTTCTCCCTGGGTTTTTTTCTTTCGCTAGAACATTTTCGAAATTTAAAAAGTGGAACATTTCCGTGTTCGTAATCTATAACTAAGTATTTCATATTGTTTTCAGAATGGAAAATGCGTGAACACAGAAGGCGATTACTACTGCTTGTGCAACCCACACTTCATCCCGAGCCCTGACAAGAAGTTTTGTATTGGTAAATACTATGATTATTTATTGATAATATTGATATTCTGGCATAAATATTCTAATTAGTTTTATAGAACTGACGTTTTGTTTCACTTAGCGTCGCTGCTTTAGTGCGGCTTACCACATACGATTACATATAGAATATTTAACCGTGACGTGACGCGTTGCTCCGCTGCAGTGTAGTTATGCATAATACGGTCTTATCTTAGGGTTTAAACACACTAGGCTGAATTACGCCGATGTAAATTCCGCCGCGTTTTCGCCGCGTTTCAAATCCATACAAAATATGGGCGGAACGCGACAGACGACACACTATGCCGAAATTCCGTCGCGAGCCGAATTTCCGTCAAGCCGAGTCGAGCGTAAATTTAGCGGTAATGTTTTGTATAGCACACTATACGCAACGGAATTATCAAAACCGAACATAGGAAATCCAACCTTATCTCCAAAGCGTTAACGCACACATAACATCTGAGAATTTTAAATACTCACTTACGCGCGCGTTCCGCAACGGAAATTACGCCGCGAAATTTCGGCTCTTCGCGTAATTTATAGTATGTCGCATCAGACGTAAGCGGCTGAACGTAATTTCGGTCACGTAAATTACGCCGGCGTAATTCAGCCTAGTGTGTTTAGACACTTAAATCTTTTTAATATTTTTTATTTATTTATTTTAAGCTCAATTCAGACCGCAATGCGACGCGTAGGTGCGTTTCTAAAGTATGGATTTGACAGACTTCAATTGTGTGAGACACTCATGTCAGTCATGTAAGTCAATTCAATACAAAATATTTAGAAATGCATCGACGCGTCACGTTGCGGTCTGAATTGACCCTTAAAAGGACACCAGCAGCACCAGACCTTAAGGCTTCGGCCAAACCTACGCGTCACTCGTCAGTAACGCGGGACGTGGGACGGGAGCGTCTGCAACGCGAACACACCTGCGCGACTACGGTGTGAAACCATAGATTATTCGCGTTCTGCCGACGCGAACGTCCCGCGTTTAGTCGCGTAGGTTTGTCCGAAGCTTAAAATTATAATTATACTATGTATGCTCGTTTGCCCCCTTATTTAATAAAAAAAAAAAATACTCCAAATGAAACCGGAATATTTATCTAACATCCCATTATTTTGTTTACAGACGGGCGCGTGAGCAGCTGTTACACGTACGTGGGGGAGAGCGGCGAGTGCGGCGACCGGCTGCCGATGCCGCTGTCTAACCGCGACTGCTGCTGCGGGTACAACATGGGCCGCGCCTGGGGCGCCGACTGCGCGCCCTGCCCGCCGCGCGGCGCAGGTGTGTTACTGACGGAGACTCGACCTTATTACCAGGAGACAGGAGAAAAAAAAAACTTGAGAGGTGTCAAGGGACACTCGGATGGAACGAAGTTATAAAAAAACGACATCTAGTTGACGCCAAGGAATACTATCAACACCCTCCGCCCCTACAACGCAGGAACTAATAAAAATGTGTCGTTACAACTTTTTCCGTCTAGCCTCCTTTCGCAACGCGCGATAAGGAACTTCGTTCCAAAAACAGGACCTATACACACAACTCGGTTACAGGTTTAAGGCAATAAATGTCAGAATTGTAAACTTAAATTTATTACAACTAGATAAGTAACATAATAGCACCTCCTAATTGCAGACGGCGTCGGTACGTATCGACCTTAAGAGGCCGGGTACCCTTGGAATTTCTCATACATACGTAATACCAAAATCATTTTCTCATACGAAAATGTTTAACATGTTTGAGTTGTTTTTCAGTTTAAAATAGTAATTACCTAGGTTCCTGCACAAAAATTTACTTCAAAATATTTAAACACAAAAAATAGAGTAAAACACTAAAAAATATATAAATAAATATTAAATTTACTACAAAATATTTAAATACTAAGAAATATATTTTGTAGTAAATTTACTATTTATTTATATATTTTTAGTGTTTTACTCTATTTTTTAGTGTTTAAATATTTAGTAGTAAATTTACTAAAAAAAATTTTAAACAAAAAAAATTTTTTTAGTGTACAAATATTTTGAAGTAAATTTTTGTGCAGGAACCTAGATAAATACTATTTTAAGCTGAAAAATAACTCAAACATGTTAAATATTTTCGTATGAGAAAATGATTTTGGTATTACGTATGTATGAAAAATTTCGAGGGTACCCGGCCTCTTAAGAACAGGAGACAGAGCTGAGTAAAATAATAATTACTGTTATTGGAAGGCAGGCAGTGACGCAACACCATCTTTATAACACACAACGTTTCTTATGCTTCTTATTTCAATTTCCGATTTGTGCTTTATTAAGGAACTATTTTATTTGCTACGAACTATTTTGGATACAATCAGATTTCTATAATTCGCCACGCTAAGCTACCACAAGAGTTAAAGCTTTATTAAGCTGATGAGAAGTCACCTCATATGGCTTTAACTTTCCCACTTCTAAGCTTAATATTGTTAAAAAAAACTCTCCAGCGGAGTGGACGCACCTGTGCGGAGGCGGTAGTATACCACCGAACTGGCGTCGCAACGACTCGAGCGGCCACGACTACGGCGGCGGCCTCGAGCCCGCGCAGCCGATAGCCAAGATCAACGAGTGTATGCTGAGAAACGGCATCTGTGGCCTGGGGAATTGCATTGATAAGGATATTGGGTATGTTATATTATGTTCATTACATAGTTGGGTATGCCATGTACCTTTTTATAAATCGGTGTCTTGCCAAGATCAATGAGTGTATGCTGCGGAATGGCATATATATGGAAATAGATTCCTAGACAGTTGACAGACCTAGGTCATTTGGTCGGCTTATGTCAATTCAAAGTTAGCTGTGCGAATGGGTTTGACGTAACGCGACCAAATTACTTAGGTTCGCCATCTCCATAGGAATCAACTTCTCTGATAGTACATACATACTGACAAATTAAGTCTAATTGGCCGTTTAGGGTTGGACCTCATCTGGCAGCACGGAATCGCCTTTTTCCGTCGCCCTTTCTCTTTCTGTCGCTTAGAACTGCTATTTGCTAGACCGAGACAGAAAGCATAATGCGATTGCCTCGAGGATTCCTCCGCGTGCTATCGCATTATGCTTTCTGTCTCGGTCTAGCAAATGGCAGTTCTAAGCGACAGAAAGAGAAAGGGGGGCAACGGAAAAAGGCGATTCCGTGCTGCCAGATGAGGGCCAACCCTTACACTGCCACTGCCGCTGCCGGAAATATTTTTCTGGATTCTTGTGCGGCAGTAACGATGCGAGAGAGTGTTTACACTCAGCCTTCTACTCACTTGCTGCGTTGGACAGCGGCAGCTGCATGACGAGTGGCAGCGCGAGTGACATATTATTTACATTATCACGCTGCCCATTTCCCTGGTCATTTCTCTACCCAACAGGGCTGAGTGTAGATGTCGCATTATGCCTATTCGATGCTGATAAACAAACAATTTCATTCCATAAAAATCACATAGTCGGAAAAAAATCATTGGCGTATAAACAGATACCGGAGGTCTACGCTATTTGGGCAGGTTCTATTAGGTCAATTTTAGTTGTAATCTGTCGGCTGGGAATGACAGAAACCTGAACAAATTACATTTGTTTCTTTAAAACCTTTTTATACTGTACTCTCAAGTGTATATTGCTCTTGTGCCTATGTATTTTTTTTTCTCCAGCTACCAATGTCAATGCTGGGACGGCGCGGAAGCGGCGGAACAGGACGGCAACCCCACCTGTATCGACATCGACGAGTGCGCGCTGCAATACTGCCGTGGGGGAGAGTGTGTGAACAAACCTGGTGGTTTTGAGTGCAGGTTTGTTTCATTTTGGCAACGTCTATAACGTCATCATCAAGCATGCAAATATTATTAGCATCTAAGACCAGATTTTTAAGGCATGAATATTTGAGAGAGATTGTGTGCGAGTGTGTCAACCCGCGAATGAATCGAAATTTGAAGTATCAAAATCGGACAAACGTCCGCGGATGTTTTCATCGGATGCGGCTTGTTTCTATCTGATCAATACAAAATACACTAAACTGTGCACATTGTCTGATATAAGCCGCGGACGTGACCTTGAGCGTTCGGACGTCCGAACAGAATCTGGCTGGCCGGATGTTTTGGCATCCGCGGACGTCTGCCATTGACATATAGGTTAGGTCCTTGACGTCCGCGGATGAACCGTGCATCCATCAGCCGCGAGAAAACTACAGGAAACATAACTCCCATACTTCAACCGTTTTAAATTTGGCTCCTTTTCGAACACTAAAATATTATGACAATTCAGATTCTCGCCAAGGTCGTTTCCCAGGTAACGTATCATAATATTGCGCGCTGGACGACAGCCTCCGCGGTTATTGTCACTGTCACAGTTATGAAATAAAGCCGTGGACAATGCGGATGGCATTATGCAGTATACACCAAACATAATATTATCTACTGTCACGAAGAAAGGAGTACATAATTATTGTTTAAAAATCAAACATTTTCCTCTGATCCTTAAGTCATCAATAATAATAATATATAATAATTTTGAACAAACCTTGTACGACTCGGACGAATTTAAAACTATAGACAAGACGTTTTCAGATTACAAAAATCTATGTGCTAAATTATTACAGAATTGAAATAAAAAACTTACGGTTACAAATGCAGATTTTCGTAATCTCTTTAATTTTCGGTCATTACTCATACAAAATATATCATGACTATTAAAGTGTAAGCTACATTAACGAGTAATCTGTCTCGGCATCCAATTCGGTTCGTTTCTTACTAAACGAAGTACGAACGGCATTATAAAAATAAGATACTCCATACTGATGTCAGTCAGACCCTCGTTTATGAATTATGATTAAATTGTTACATCTTGAATAACACTGTCCATGGCGACTTTGTAAAAATTTTGTAATTATATTATTTTTTGATTATTGCATTTTTACAATAACATGTAAACTTAATAAGACAAACACAAAGAGACCAGCTTAATTTTACGCAAATACCCTGGCATCCAACTTGAATAAACCATCTTTTTGGGCATGTTTTTGGGTCGGAAAAAATACAAGAACTTTACCTAAGCATAATTTAAAAAAATTCACTTACTGATGAAACTTGAAAGGTTATTCCTGTATTAAAAGTCGTATCTGTATGACTTCTACACCATTTCACAGGGCATTTAGGCATTTTAACAACGAAAATTTTGTAAAAAGCTACGTAAAAAACAAATTGTAAAATGAGTTTGACAATAATTATCATGTCAACCTGGTTGAATGTCACTCGTGTATATATACACGAAAAATGTGTACCGAACACATGCATAAAGTATACATGTATTCGAGTCACATTTTATAGCCTTTTGGTGCACTTTTTTTGACGGAGTTACTCTTCCTGTAGTTTACAGTTCACTGGCCGCGACTTATGGATGTGTTCGATAATTTGTTTCTAGCTTTAATCGATATTTGAAGTATCAAAATCGGACCACGTATAAGTTCATGATAAGATTACGATTACGAGGTTTTTTTAGATCTTGATATGTCATTTTTATTGCGTCTTGTTTTATAATGTGTTACTTCCATCCTTTCTTCCTCGGCTGTCCTATATTTAAGACTTTTGATATTTCCCAAATGATCTCTTTTTCGTCCCATTCGTGTTTCATTAATTTCAGACTGATATTCTTATGCTTATAACTAACGTAATTGTTTTAGATGTCCTCCCGGCTTCGATCCTGTCGAAAACGGACTGCGATGCAGCGATAAAAACGAGTGCGAGATGACAAACGGTGGCATGTGTACTAACGGCGTCTGTACTTACACCGATGGAGGGTAAGTTTAAGGCTTTCTTTTTGTTGACACATTTGTATGATGTAACGGTACCCACAATTCACCTAACAATTCTGCATCGCGCTATCGAAGTTTCGGAGAACGGCAAGATATATACAACGTCTGAAATGACGTCAGTGGGCTTCGGCCTGACCGAGCATACTATCTCTCTCGGTCGGAAGATCTTCCTTTTCGGCCGCCACTAATATCGTTAAAATGATAATCCGGCAGGCCTTCGTAAGTGTCTAAACACACTAAGGCTGAATTACGCCGGCGTAATTTCCGTCGCAAATGTCAAACGCATACAAAACGCGACGTAATAATGTGTCACCCCTCGTATTCGGCCCGTATTTTGTATGCAATTTAAACGCGGCGTAAACGCGGCGGAATTTACGCCGGCGTAATTCAGCCTAGTGTGTTTAGACCCTAAGATATCTTATCTATAGGCTATAGCTTACTCTGTAACCTTACCTCGATTTCCCCAGCTACGTGTGCACGTGCAACCCCGGCTACGAGTCCACGGCGACCGGGCACGCGTGCCGCGACGTGGACGAGTGCGCGGACAACCCGCGAGTGTGTCGGCGCGGGCGCTGCCGCAACACGCCCGGCGGCTACGAGTGCGCCTGCGAGCCCGGCTTCGCGCGCACCGCCGCCGGCTACTGCGCCGATGTAGACGAGTGCGCCGACAAGTCGCTCTGCCAGGTACGTGTGCCATACGACCCGGGCTAGCCCACAGTGCGCGGACAACCCGCGAGTGTGTCGGCGCGGGCGCTGCCGCAACACGCCCGGTTAACAGATAAAAGGGTTTGCTGTCAGGAATACGAAAAAAATAGTCACGTGACTTAAATCCAACATGGCGGACATCCAAGATGGCGGATTGGCTATTTGAAATTACACCCCCATGATATGGGTATTAAATGAAAAGGTAAGTTGATTATTTTTTTCGTATCCCGTTCAGCAAACTAAAAGGGATACGAAAAAAATAATCACACGACCTAAATCCGACATGGCGATCGTCCCAAGGCTGATTGGCTATTTGAAATGCAGCTATTTTGTATTTTAGTGCGTGCTAAAAGCGAGTTTTTTTTAACTATTATATTTCTTTCTTCCTAAGGGCGGTCGGTGCGTGAACAGCGAGGGGTCGTTCGTGTGCGTGTGCGAGGCGGGGTACCGCGCGGCGTCGCGGTCCGCGTGCGTCGACGTGGACGAGTGCGCCGAGCTGCGTGTGTGTCGCAACGGCCGCTGTCGCAACTCGCCCGGCTCGTTCCGCTGCGACTGCCTGCCCGGGTTCACGCTGAGCGCCGATGGACGGACGTGTCTAGGTATATCACCTTATGCTCTATATATCTAATAAATATAAATCTCCTGTCACGATGTTTGTCCGCGATGGATTCCTAAACTATTTAACCGATTTTAATGTATTTTTTTTTTAATTTGTGCTTTTTTTCAACTTGAGAGATAGGATAGCTTAGATCTTTAATTATAGTCGCAATTTTATTTTATTCCAAATTATATGTCTATAAAGAGCGACCATTGTTTATGCGGCGCGGGTCACGGGATAGCGATGGACGTTGCCATGGTGACATAGTTATTTAGTCACTAATTCAATAAAATAATGCGGGCGATATACTTTAATATAATATGGCAAAGAAACGTTTGCCTGGACAGCTAGTACTACTATATTATCTGTTCCGCATGCGGGTGAGGGCGGGTGCGGGTGTGCGCAAGTGATAGCATGCTCCTCGACGCGTGCATCTGCATGACAAGAAAAACATCTATGAAATTATAAAAAGCGGACAACCTGCATGCGGATCAGATCCGCGCGCGGGCGATGACACACATGACAGGAAAAGTGCATCGCTACAAAAAGTCGCCGTGTGCTTGGGGCTAGGATACTACGTAGCCGAGCATAGGTAAAGTGATAATGGAAGAGACGACGTAAATGCAACTAAAGTAAATAAAGATATGATTACATGTCTGCGCCGCTGTCTCATGAATTTTGGAAAGAACTTAAGAGTCCGTATACGAAATTTTGCCGATTTCGCTCATTTAACAGACGTGATTTAACAGTTAAAATACAGTATTTCTATAAGTTTTAATGCACAACATGTAAGATCATTTCAATTATAATCTAATGTTGCAGCTAGATTTTTTTTTTTTAAGTATCTTTAAATAATCCAACTCAAACCCGCGACAGTTTTGTGATTTTTGCTGTAAAAGGTTTAGAATATTACCTTTTTATGGATTGTATTGACGTCTTAACGGTATGAAAAAAATACAATGTACTGTTGAGAAAGTCGTCTATACAATGTTGGAATTACTTTTTACCACTTTCATATAAAAACCCTTTAAAAAACAGAATACCTGTAACTGCCCGCTAACTAGGGCTAGGGAGGATCTATGTACCTAGATCTTAGATGGTTAGTCATACCAATACTTGTAGAACTCTTCTACCAAAATTGTATCTATAACTATTAATACTTTGTTACATTTTGCATTGTAGTAACTCAAACTTGTGTAATTTACATTAATATTGTAAACGATGGTTCCAGAGTGGAAGTCGCTGGGAGCTGTGTCACAGTCTATACTAGTACAGCTCCCAACGCTATATACTGAGTAATGTACTGATTATGTTTTACATATTACGACCTCTGTGGCTCAGTGGTAAGCGCGTTGGTGCTCAAGCCGGGGGTCGCGGGTTCGAATCCCGCCGACGGAACAAAAAGTTTTCAAAGTTCCTGGGTCTGGATGTGTATTAAATATGTGTATGATATAATAAAAATCTTAAATATATGTATAGTATAAAAGTATTAAATATATTTCCGTTGTCTGGTTCCTGTAACACAAGTCCTTTAGGTACTTAGCACGGGACCAGACTGACGTGGTGTGGAGCGTCCATAGATATTATTATTATTATTATATTATGTAAAACTCTTGTAAAACTGATTTAATTTAAATAAACATTTTATTATTATTATTATTAACTTGGCGATCGTCCTTTTTCACCTGGCATATGAAAGACGGGCGTGAGTGTGAAGAGAGCAGTAGAAAAGATAGTACGGGCTCTTAACTATAACGCGAATTTTCTATTTAAGTCATTACAAACACGTCATGCTTATCTCTAAATTGTTATTTTAGACGAAGTTCAAGATCTGTGTTACGAGAAATTCGAAGAGGGCCACTGCTCTGGGCCCGGTACTACACCAGTCACCAGGTCCCAGTGCTGCTGCAGCTCTAGCAAAGGTAACAGTTGTTTAGTACTTAAATTCCTACGAATAATAAAAACTAAGGAAGAGTAACTCCGTCAAAAAATATGCTCCAAAATACTTGTCAAAAAAGTGTACCTTACGGTGCGTCCGTCGCGATCGTCGCGCCGTATCTAGTATGAGTATCATAGTGTGGACGCCTATTAGATCATTTGGCCGATCATGCGTGTATTTGATATGACAAGTATCAGATACGCGGTTAATAGCGATCGGGGCGTATCATGATACGCGTATCATTTTGACACGCTTCGATGATACGCGACGGAGATCTGATCGGTGATCTGATCGAGCGAATGATACAAATGTGGACGCACCGTTAGGTTCACTTTTCATACATTTGCAATATTTAGGTGACCTTGAGCGGTATAAAGGCTGACGTTACATGACAGTTCGAATGGAACCAAATTTAAAACTGTATTAGTATGGGAGTTACGTTTCCTTAGGTTTTATTATTCGTAGTTCAATTCCCTATATTATTCTTGCTTGTTTCCTATTGAAAATATTGACGCCTCTCTTACATTGAAAATCGACACAACATTATAGAACGTTAAGAAAATTACATTAAAAATTATGTCATTTGAATTCTAAGAAAATATATAAAATATTAAGTCTAGTACTAAAATCTTCAGTGGACTTACCTACTCGTATAGTGAGGCCAACTTATTTCTAACTTAAACACACACATTTTCCAGGTTTACACCTCGGTTGGGGAGTGTCCTGCAAGGCTTGCCCGGCTCAAGGGACCAAAGAATACGACATCCTCTGCCCCGAAGGTCAGAGCAAAGACAACGGCGGTGCCGACATTAACGAGTGCAACATGATCCCCGGGATATGTCCCCACGGCACCTGCGAGAACTTGGAGCCCGGGTACAAGTGTATATGCGACCCCGGATACCATCCTGATGCTGATGGCATATGCAAGGATATCGATGAGTGTGATATGCATCAATCGGTAAGTTGTACCATCGAGGAAATTGATTCCTAGGTAGTTGGCAGACCAAACGTCTTACTTAGTTTTAAGTAAAAATGTATGCGATGTAGTTGTACTTTACTAATAAATAAACGTCATTTGGTGAGTTCGGGTCATGTTAATTAATGTTAATTGTGCTCTGGCTGGGTTTGACGTAACGCGACCAAACTATTCGCAGGTCCCCCATCTGCCTAGGAAGTCTAGCAATCAACTTCTCTGATTAACTTGTGAGAACAGATACAAAACATCATAATATTGACAAACTATGAAGTTGCTTGTCATGACATAAGATTTTCAATACAATATTATGCACATTCGCTAAAGCTAAGTTATCGTAATGCATTAACACCAATAACGCTAAATTTTGTTTCAAAACTTCGTTAAAGTTTCTAGTCTAGTCGGTTTTTCGCTTTATACGCACAATATATTATGTCGAAAAAACAACTGTTATCTTTGGACTCCAAAGAGTAACTGATTAAAAAATCCATTGTATGTCATCTAAGCACATCCAGCCTTTAACATACTAAAGTTAATGACTACTGATTGGACAGTTCTTAGTCATTGGACAAACACAAAGCACAAAAACGCAATATTGATTAAGGTTGCTTTAAAAACTACCTGTTTTTAAAGTAATAGAACGCCTGATTTTAAAGAAAAACGGGTAGTTTTTAAAGCAACTTTAATAAATATTGTTTTTGTGCTCTGTCCAATGACTAGTACCGTCCAATCACTGGTCATTTCACCCAACTATTAACACTGGCTACGTTTTTATGTCAGTAGAGCCATATTTGAGCAGTCCAATGTATAGTATTTCTATATCATATTCTACTACTCCTGTTCCAGTACTGCACTGGCGGTCAGTGCCGCAACACGGCGGGCAGCTTCACGTGCGTGTGCCCGCCCGGCACGCGGCACGAGCCCGACGAACAACTGTGTCGCGACATCGACGAGTGCGACGGTGAGATATACGTCGACTATGACCGCGGGGACATACCCCCCCTCCTCCCGGCAGGTTATTCACTTTGTATAATGCCTGCTATCAACGCCGCCCATTAACATTATTACATTATATATTAGGGGAATATCCCCCTTGACTCTAGCATTATTACATTTCAAGCGACTAGGGGGTATCTCCTCTGGATAGGAATTGTTTGCCTCCCATTGACATAAAACATTTTCTTTACGTTGTAAACCATTGCGAAAAAACGACAAAAATATGCCAACTCAAAGTATTAAAAAATTGCTATTGACATTAATTTCATTGTCATTAAAGGTAACAATAAAAATACGCCGTAATTCTGAACCTTAAGGTACTAAGGTAAAATAATCCCATTTGCTAAAAACCTAAATATAATACAATCATTATACAATATACATGTATAACAAAAGTTACTAAATGCATTCTGGAAGAAATATAGAACCAGAGAAAACATTGGATCATAATAATATCATGCAGATCGTTAACAAATAATAACACACAGCTTTGTAAATTTACAACAGATTTAATCAATAAGACGAAATGTATAATTAAAAAAGTAACTATGAATTCAAAAAAGTCTTGCATGAATTGGATCATTAAATTAAAGTTGTCGTTGTATGGATTATTTAATGTCGAAAACAAAATATGACAGTACTTCTATTGGATAACATTTTTATGACCATTGCTAACCAGTATAATATTTCAGAAAACTCGAATCCATGTGACAACGGGCGCTGCATCAACACTCACGGCAGCTACGAGTGCGAGTGTGAACACGGCTTTGTGCTAGATCCGACTGCACAGCACTGCGTTGGTAAGATATTTTCTTATTTTTTTATGTTTCTTAAGTTTTTGTAACGCATACAATTACTAAAGTTAATCATTCAAGCCCCGCGCGAGCACCGGTGATCGCGAGAACAAAAGAATACAATGGAAATTCCTAGAACCTCCGGTCGAAGGAGTGGGTTTGGTGGTGGTAGTGGGAAAATATTGTGTTTGGTTGTTACCACTATACGCCTAAATCGCTGTACCGACATAGGTAAAAGGTAAAATAAAGGTTTTAACATTCAGTAACGATTTCCGCGACAAATATTATGTATGCGTATTATATTACGTGTGTCTCGGGACGCACGATAAAAATGATAAATTAAAGTTAAGCGGTTTACCTAGTCATAAATAATAAATATCATTCAATAACTTTTTTCTTTCTGTTTAATATCAAATTATGTGAAAACTTTTAATTGGCTTTTATGTGTGTGTCCTTCTTCTCATCTCTGTATGTAGCCCTTATGGCTAAGATGATAAGCTCTTCCGAATGTAATAAAATATGTATATAATTATTATTTTTAACAAAAAATTAAAACCGACTTCCAAGGTAAAAACAATATTAACATTAATATTAACTAAAAAGTATTAAATAATTTTTGCTATCTAATAGTGCCTTTTTCCGAATTCGGCTAAACCTCAACTATTTCTGTACTCAATCTTCATTATTTTGAAGTCGGTACCAGATAGCTGAATCTTCAGTCCTCTGACAGAATATTTGAAACTTTTGGAACTGGCACCGACTTCAAAATTATGAAGATTGAGTACAGAAATAGTTGAGGTTTAGCCGAATTCGGAAAAAGGCACTATTAGATAGCAAAAATTATTTAATACTTTTTAGTTAATATTAATGTTAATATTGTTTTTACCTTGGAAGTCGGTTTTAATTTTTTGTTAAAAATAATAATAATTTCACTCTTTTTAGTTACACTGGTAGGTAAACCTTCGCGTATATTTTACGTATCTTATTACAATTTGTTAAGAGTCACAGTTCACACTCACAAAATAATATATTATCAGTGAAGTGAACATATTGTGCTAAGTAATTTAACAATTTTAATACTTCAAACCCCAAGCGGTCACCGGCGATTGCTATAACAATAGAAAGGCTATTGTGTCTCGTTTTTCCACGATCGAAGGATCTATCAGATAAAAAACTGTATAAACTTGCATTGGATGTAGCGTAGCTACTCATCTAATACCAAAAATTATTTATTTGGCAAAACAACGTTTGCCGGGACAGCTAGTAATATAATATTATCATAATTATTGACAGCTGTTCTTGTAATCAAGAATTCAATTTCAAATCCATTCAAATCGATACTTAGTGCGCCATCTATCGATTAATAAGTATAACTAATTAAAAAGACACTTATTGACTTTGTTTTGTTTAAATGCTCTTTTTAAAATAACTTTATTTTAATTCTATATTTTGTCTATTAAAATTTTATAAAGTAGTTAGTAAAGTATTCGATCTGTATATAAAGTAGTAAAGTATATTCGATCTTCCGCCACTCGCCGCGCGGCGGCGCCGCGATACCGTCGCCTCCGCGGTGCTGACCGCCGTCTATATTTAAACAAAGTGTTGTTATACAGTATAAAATTATTATTATTATTAGTATATCCACACCTATGCCATGTACTATTATCTATTCTGTGCCATGAGACATTGGTGACCTTAACACGACGTGGTAATGATGAAGACGATGATGATGATGATGATTATGATGATGAATATGAGTTGCATAGTAGCATGTGCTTTCTGTTCTTAAAACAACGCCGAAACTCCCAAACGTCTATCTATAAGGAGTCAGGAGTTCTCTCAGCATCTTCGAAACCATGGTATACCTTGACCCAATATTTGACTTTTTGGTAGCATATTCTTAGTACACTTCACATAAAACCAAAATCACCATATGTTTCCATATAAATTTCGAGGAGTTCCCTCGATTACTCCTGGATCCCATCATCAGGTCACCACTTTGTGAACATGGTACCAAATTGGAGTAAAACCAAATACAACAAAGCAAAAATTTCGAAAATCGGTTCACAAACGGCGGAGTAATCGTTGAACATACAAAAATAAAAAAAAAAAAAATAAAAAAAAAAAAAAAAAATATCCACAGCCGAACATATAACCTCCTCGTTTTTTGGAAGTCGGTTAAAAATAAAATAACTTCTCGTAAACAGACAATCGTCGCGGCTCGTGCTGGCGTCGCGTCGTCGACGGTCAGTGCGAGGCGGCGGCGGCGCGCCCGCTGTTGCGTGCTGAGTGCTGCTGCGCGCTCGGCCTGGCCTGGGGCTCACCCTGCGAGCCCTGCGAACCCGAACACTGCCCGTGCCCTAAGGGATTCGCTAAGGTAACTGTTGTATTGGTATATTCGTTTATGTCGAAATTAGTTGAAACTACACCTAACGATATTATATTTAATCTAAAAAAGTTATTGTAGACTAAAATGTATCTCGCTATTTCGGTTGTTATTTGTATTTATTAATGACAAGGTAGTAAGAGGACTGCTAATAAAATTCAACCCAAGAGATGGGTCGGCATCTCACTTTTGTAAAACAAGTTTTAGTTCTTCGTATGATGCGTTGGAGAATATTTGAGATTCAAAATTTAGTCTCCACTGAAGCGGAGCGGAGCTTAGCGGGGCCCGAATTGACCAATCACCATGCTCGAAATCTTCGCTCCGCTTCGCTGTCATTCCGCTGGCACGATTGGTCAATTCGGGCACCGCTAAGCTCCGCTTAAAAACGCAGCCTTAGTCATCTTAAAACAGACTCTGTATTAATAGAGGTTCACAGGTCAACACATCAAGTATTTTAGGTTAAGTATAAGATTCTTTATCGCCTACGGCCTAACCATACAAAATAACAATTTGTTGTTTTAATGTGAGAACTTAATATATTTGAGGTTACAAAATCGTAAGTAAATAATATAATATTTGAGGTTAAAATAATCGTGTTTTTCAGTTGGACGGCGCGACGTGCCGTGACGTGGACGAGTGCGCGTTGGCGCCGGAGCTGTGCGCCGGGGGCACGTGCGTCAACACCGACGGTTCCTACCGCTGCGAGTGCCCGCCCGGACTCACTCTGGACTCTACAGGTGTGATATATCCCAATTCCCAACAGTGTACTACTTGTTACTACTTCTCGCCGGGTTTGTTCCCGAACCGGTGGGGTAGGCTTCATGTAGACGTTAAGGTGCCAGTTGGCAGCGGGCGACATGAAGCAACCGCATACGACGTGTTGCAGCGACACTACTGGTTTGTAGATATTTCTATGAAATACCCTCCGCAGCTAGCGATACGTAGCTAGCGACACTTATGCTTAGCACAAACCTACGCGACCACGCGACTGCGAAGCGGCAGCGTCAATATAAAACACACGTTTGACAACTTGTCAAATGCTAATAGTGCAGTTCCCAGAGCGTAAAAATCGTGCAAACCTCCGATTTTTGCAATAGTGGATGAAAATTGAAAATAAAAAAAGGAATGTGTAGCTGATAACATAAATAAAAAAAATTACCTATTGAAAAGTTGTGATTTTGATTTTTAAATTATTCTCTTCCACTTCAAGTAAACTCATAAACTGTAAAATTTTAAAGACAATTTGCATATTTCTTTCTTCTAAATATATAGCAAAATAATAAAATATATTATTATTTTTTTTTATTTGTATCGTTGCTTATATTCCAAAGAAAGAAAATAAGTTGAAAAAATATATAATTTAGATTTAAAATTAATATTTTTGTATGTAGATGAGCATACCTCCAAATGTGCTTGTTGTGTGCCTCGCCAGGTAAATGGCGTTCCTATTTTTCTTTGGTTTTAAATAGGAAGTTTAAAATTATTTTTTAGGTTTAACAAAGCCTTCTATTTCTTAATGTGTATAACTTTTAAGCTCTTACTGTATTAAATTTTCTGAAAATGTAGCACAAACTTTTCACGGATATTTCGAAGAAAATCTGTATTTTATTTCTTTTGGTTAGGTTTTTACAGAATAAAATTGTTTTTTTATTAATTTTTTTTCATTACTTATATTTGCTAAAACATACTTACAGGAATAAAATACAAATTAGGTTAAGAACTGATATTTTTTGTATTCAGGTAAGCATTTTCCAAACATAGGTCGCAGCATGCGTCTTAAGTATGTACCTACGTGAGATTTGTAGCACCCAATTTTTTTCTGGCTTTAAGTAGGAAGTTTAAATATATTTCAAAGACTAGAAAAAGTCTTTCATTTGTCGATGCATTCAATGTTTTAGCTCTCACTTAAATAAATTTTCAACAAATATAGAAAAATATTTTCGGTCTATTTTACACATTTTTGGAGATATTTAAACGTTTTTAAGTACTTAAAAGTTATAATTTATCTAAAAATTAAATACGCACAACAAGTAAGTTTAACACAATTTTCGTTACAACCTTTAAATCCACCCAAACCCTTTTATCTTGGTAACGACGAGCGTTAATCTCTAAAAACTTTGCAAAAACCTTATAGCTGTATTTAGCTTAGCAAACTTTCTTTTTTAAAAATAGTGTATTTGGTTAATTTTCAACGTAAAAAATCGGGTAAGAGTCATTAAATAACAGGAACAAGAAAAAAAATTTTCTGGACCGGTTTTATATGGTGAAATATTAGTTTTTAATTAAGTTACTAAAAAATTAAAAGCACAAAAAAAATTTTGGTAAACTTTGCAAGTTATTGTGTAAAAAAGAAAATGACACCTCAAAAACAAAATTTCCATTCACTATTATAATTTTCGGAGGTTAAACCTCTGGCGACTGCACTATAAGCATTATTCATAGAAATACATAAAAACCAGTAATGTCGCGACGACACGCCGTCGCTGCCGCTTCATGCTGCCATCTTTTAACTTGTACCTTTAATTTTAAACCTATATTTTGTCGTAGCGCAGCACTTCGCGTATTCGAGGCGATGCGTGGCGCCTTACGACACTTTTTCACTTGAGACACGACAGTCGAAAAAACAGCCGCCTCATGCTTTACAAAACACATGAAGATGCACACAAAAAGCAAATATATTTAATGCAATTGTCTGTCTAAAAGAGAGAAAGATTGTCGTAATTCGCGTCTTAAGTTAGCGAGAGTCCTCGCGGTACACCGCGTCAATGTACGCATGGCGTCGCAAATATAAATAAAAATTGTTATAGACTATCTGCTTTGTAATCTTATAGCCACTACCAACATATTCCAAGATAACCAACGTCATAATAACAACGTATCTGTATTTTTAACAATCCATTTTAACAGGCAACCGTTGCGTGGACACTCGTCGCGAGTACTGCTACACGGACTACGTGGGAGGCCGGTGTCAGAATCCGCTGCAGGTCGAAGTGTACAAGGCGGTGTGCTGCTGCTCAAGTCTCGGCAAGGCCTGGGGTGACAGTCGATGCGAAGCGTGCCCTAAGAAAGGTAATGATCATGATAAACAGACATATTGAATGTAGGTTTCGAAACTCCGTTTTAAATCTTTTTGATTCCCCGCCAGGTTATGTCAAGCTCAGTCAAAAAATACTCACCTGACTATAATACTAACAATTTAAATGTTACATATTAGCCGCGTGATAAAGAACCATTATGGCACATTAATTTAGTCGAGTTGTAACTTCTTATGGGTTATTTTCACTGGTCGATACGGCCCGCATGCGGGGTGCGGGAGATTTCTGAAACGCATGCCCCAACCAATGACAATGCGCCATTAGTTGTCAATTAGTTGTCATAGACTCCCCGCATGCTGTATACCGTACGAGTTAACGACTAATGAAAATGCGTCCTTATTTACGTTTAGCTGATAACAAATTACTTTCTATGTAGGTTTGATAAACTTTAAAATCAATATAAAATACAATATATATATTTAAGAAAAAAAAAACAGAATATACTTTTTATAGAATTAAAAACCCAAACGCAATCTACTTAACGTCTATTTCTCCCGCAGGTACCGACACCTACCGCAACCTCTGTCTATCCGATTTCACGGGGCCAGGCGGCTCCTGGGACCAAATGGGGCCAGGCGGACCAAACGGCACTTCCATATGGGGCCAACTCCCGGACGGTGGCTTCGGTCAAAACGGGGAATGGGGCAGCAACGACACATGGGGCCACGGTCAAGGTCAAGGTCATCACCCAGGGATGATACCAGGGGTGATCCCAGGACAGATGGACGTCAACGAGTGCTCCGCGTTCCCGGGATTGTGCGGACACGGCAGGTGCAGGAATATGCCTGGCACGTTTACGTGTGACTGCTATCCGGGTTACGAAAAGGTAACTCACTAAATTCATATAGAAAATTGGATCAAAACTCGAGTTTCTTATATTTTGTTCGCTTCTGAGTTTGTTTTTGTCTTCGTCTAGATATATTTCCTGCATTAGTTAATATTATTCGTGTTTCTTCGTGCTAGCGCAAACTTCTATACTATAACTGTAACACTTTTTCTAGGGAGTGTTCAAATAAAACAACTACGCTACAGAAAAATAGGCAGGTATAATATTTACAACAGGTCGTGGGTTTGACGCTCACAATAGTATGGCTTTAATGCGAACCAATCGGCTTTACTATCCTGTAGTAGAAGAACTTCCGAATTCCGGTGTCTCCAACAGTTGTTGATTGTAGGTAGGTGGGACAGGTCTTCGATTTCCGCAACTATAGTCGTAGGTAGGCAGAGATCCTCCAGTGCGGTCTCGTCCTTTTCAAAACGGCGATATTCTACCGTAGCAAGGGACCCTGGAATCAGTAGACCAGACATTTTGGTGTTCGTCCGATTTTCAACTTTGACTGCGACACCATCGGTTGAGACTTGATGAAATTAAGCAAGGATGATAAAGCGCGATTAAAGCAAAGCTAGTAATCGATGATGAGGCAGTCATACAGAATGATAATAATAATTTAATGGAATTATAAGCGTCAAAGACAATTAAATAGGTAATTACAACTTGAGGTTGTAATAATATGTAAAATGTTAAATTATCATATTTTAAAGGTTCCGCATATAAAAAGAACAAAAGAATAATTGTCTTTCACGCGCAACAAAGATACATGGCTTATAATCTTATTTAACTAAAATGTAGATAGCAGAAAAGTGGTAAAAACGGTCAATGTCATAATTTTTGACGGTTACAACATTTAACAAATTAAGTTGAAAAATTAACTTATCAAATCAATGGCAACTCGGCACAATCAAGAAAAGCCTGATAATTTTATTTTACAACATTCCGATTAATCAAGAATAATATGAAGAGTGAATTATTCAATTTGATGAATCTACAAGCGACAATGACAAAGCAATTCAATAAGTCTAACGAAGATCAATATAGAAAAAAATATGCAATGCAACACTCACCCAATTGGGGAAAAACACAATATATAATAAGTATTTTAACTGTAAGATATAAATAGTTAATGTTACAATATTAAAATTGCAAACTTAGCAAAAGTACGTAGGTAGGTATGCAGCGGCAATCGATCAGCTGAGCCGTAGCCTTATGACGAAATCAAAATGTCGGTTGTTCCAACCGTCTGAACTTTTGTAGCTAACTTCATACTGATGTACTTACAATCATTGGCGAAAACAGCGCCTGGCCAATTATTATAGCAAAATCGCGCTACCACAGAGGGCATTAAAAATAAACCGGAATCTATAAAGTTAAGTCTGTAGGTAGGTTTCTTAGCGAATTCAAATAGAAAGATCCAAATCGTTACATAACGAGCAACACGACAGCCGCGCGGCTTCCGCATACTCTTTTTAGTAAAGGAGTCGCGCTGCTGACGCAGTGCTGAAGACTTAATGTGAACGCAGAAGACTAAAAGGTGCCTTATACTTAGGACTCCAGCAACCACACATGCGTGGACGTGGACGAGTGCGCGATCGTGGCGGGCGTGTGTGGCGCGGGCGAATGCCGCAACAGCCCCGGCTCCTTCTCCTGCCACTGCCGCCCCGGGTACACCACCGACGACGTCAGCAGAGTGTGCGTGGGTGAGTGTAACAGCAGCAGCAGGACTCGGCAACCACACGTGAGTGGACGTGGACGAGTGCGCGATCTTGGCGGGCGTGTGCGGCGCGGACGAGTGCCGCAACAGCCCCGGCTCCTTCTCCTGCCACTGCCGCCCCGGGTACACCACCGACGCTGTCACCAGAGTGTGCGTGGGTGAGTGTAACAGTAGCAGCAGGACTCGGCAACCACACGTGAGTGGACGTGGACGAGTGCGCGATCTTGGCGGGCGTGTGCGGCGCGGACTAGTGCCGCAACAGCCCCGGCTCCTTCTCCTGCCACTCTGACGTCAGCAGAGTGTGCGTGGGTGAGTGTGCCAGCAATGCGACAGCAATACTAGCATTTGCAACCGGCAGCAGGACTCGAGCTACATGCAACAACAGCTGCCGCTCCGTAGGAATGTTTTGTGCCTTGCAACGGCAATGCAATAGTTGTCACAGTTACAATTTTTGATGTTGCATTGCTGTCGCAAGATATAGAAACACCCTACCGAATACATCGCTGATGAACTCAGTAAACCGTGTATCGGCATCGGTGAGAGCTGCAGCAGCGTTATCACCTGAATTGACATTGACAGCTGATGATGAAACTTTTTTAAACCATCATAAACGTTGTCACACTATAATCACCACTAACATTGTTCACAGATGTGGACGAATGTGCGGAAAACAGTCTCCTGTGCCGCGGCGGGCGGTGTGTGAACACGCCCGGCTCGTTCCGCTGTGAGTGCGCGCCCGGCATGGAGCTAGCGCCTGACAGGCTGTCGTGCAAGGACGTGGACGAGTGTTCTATTACTTCAGGTGAGATTTCAAAAAGCTACAAAGTCTACGAGATATTTAGGCCCACTTGTTTTAGTCGAGACTAAAGACTATTGCTTATCGTTTATTATGAAATCCTCCCCTATTCAGGAAAAGGCAGAATAGATAGAAAACGAGAAAACAGTAATTTACGAATACGATGTAACACAGACGCAAGCAGGCCTTATGGACGTTAATTAACTATCCCAAACGGTTTTGTTCATAAGGTACCTTTAATTTAAGAACTTAAATTTTTGACGTTCTAAATAAAAAAAAAGGGAATGATTTAGGAACTGTTTTATTATAATGTTCAATTGTTCATTTAAAATATTACCATTATTGAGTTTATTAATTACGTCACTCTGTATTCCTCTTTTTATTCTCAGTTTACACCTTCATCTTTACTTCCCAGGTATCTGCAGTAACGGTGCGTGCGAGAATCTGATGGGCACGTACCAGTGCGTGTGTGACGAGGGGTACGCGCAGACGTCGGTCAAGTCACACTGCGACGACATCGACGAGTGTACCGAGGACCCGACGCGATGCCAACACGACTGCGTCAATACTCCCGGCTCGTACCATTGTACGTGCAGGTACGTTATCTACATTTCTCTATGTTTTAAAAGCATTCATTTTGAGTAATTGAGTAATTGTTTTGTATATCAAAAATGATATTCTACATTATTCTCAGTAATACTTAATTTACATAGAGTGGATAGTTTTACTTTATTGTCTAGCTTTCATACTTACGAAAAAGATTGGATTATATAATCTATACAATATACATTATACATACATGGCAGATGATTATGAATATTATGATATTTTGACAATAAGGTTTAAATTCAGATTGGCCTTGATGTTGTAATGTTTTGGACAACCCTGACACGCACGTCACCATGCAAAGTGACACAACCATTTCTATTCCTCAGGGAGGGTTGGCACTTACGCGCGGACGGACGCACGTGCCGTGACGTGGACGAGTGCGCGAGCGGCGCGCGCGTGTGCGGCGGCGGGGAGTGCCGCAATACGCCCGGCTCGTACCGCTGCACGTGCGGCGAGGGGCTGCTGCCGGCGCCGCCAGACGCCAAGCCCACGTGCCTCGATATCGACGAGTGCGCCGACGTAAGTGATATATCTCTGTCTCATTCACACCGTTGATATGAGTGTTAGTCCTGTTTCGCTTGCACGCGCCGCGACGTGGACGAGTGCGACGGCCTGCTGCCAGCGCCGCCAGATGCTAAGCCCACGTGTCTCGATATCGACGAGTGCGCCGACGTAAGTGATATCTCCGTCTCATTCGCACCACCGGTATATTTGTTAGTTCTGTTTCGCTCGCACGCGCCGCGACGTGACTAAGTACGCTGATGTGGGTTTAAAACGCTAGATTGGGTATTCAATAAATATACAGTGTGATAATATGTCAACAATCAACATTCAACATTTTAGTTCTCAACTATGTCATTGCTAAACACGATCACATATTGGCGAATAAGAATTTCTTATCCTTCGCCGTTTAGATAATATTACACCATGTATCCTCTTTTATTTACTTGTAACTATACACATTTACACAAAAAGTTGCACTTGTAACTTTTACAAACTTCAAATCTTCACAGATCCTCGTCGTTAAGATAATAATTACAAAATGTATCGTCAAATAATTTCTACATACTCCAAACCTCCACAGATCCCCGATCTGTGCGGTGCGGGCGAATGCCGCAACACGATAGGCAGCTTCGTGTGTCGCTGTCCGGACGGGTACAGCGTCAAGCCCGAGCTGGGCCCGGCGTGCTCGGACGACGACGAGTGCGAGCTCGGCACGTGCGACTGTCATCCCGCCGCTGACTGTATTAACTTGCCGGTAAATAGATGGAGAAACGAGATTTGGTGTCTTGATAGCTATAGAGGTATCTCGAAAATAGTTAACATTTAATACTATCGTCGGAATAAATATGAGAACAGGACAGACTAATCTATTTAGCTGTTTTTGTCTTATTTTATTGGAAAAGCTATTTGACAGACTATGATAGTCACGTCGATTAGCTAGTCCTTTAAATCTTTATTCTGTCGCAACGCATTTTACCTTTTTGTTTCGCCATAACTAACACACTCTTGTACTTATTTCGCATTATTATATTTTGCCGCATCAATGCGGCATACATTACAAAATATTATATTAAACGACATAGCCTTGTTGCGTTGCAGTTTCAACGCTGCGTCCCAAACAACGCAAGTTAAGGATGTAACAACGCACTTAATCATTCTATGTGGTGTTCCTCCAGGGTTCGTTCCAATGTCGCTGCCGAGACGGCTGGCGGGGCGACGGCGCGGAGTGCGAGGACGTGGACGAGTGCGTCACCAACAACGGCGGCTGCCACCCGCGCGCCGTATGCCGCAACACGGACGGCTCCTTCTCCTGCCTCTGCGAGACCGGATACAAGGGAGATGGGTGAGGCGAGCGACATATCTCTGTCTCTTTCTTGTCATTGGACTTACTCTAGGAATTTTAAACAGAGCTACCGTGCTACCCACTACAACCACCTGTGATTTGCCATCAGCGGTATAAAGAGGGATGTTGTGGATTTGTCTAACACAGGACTCCCTCCACGACAGGCCGGTCTACTTCTAAGGGATCAAACGTACACCAAAATAAAGGAACGCTTCGTCAAATTCAAGCGATCCCCTCGGCACCGGGACTAACCTAAACGAAAAAAAGTCTAAATACATGGTAAATCAGGGAGCAAGTCCTTATAATATACATTGGAATACAATTTTTCTTGTTTATCTAGGTACTCATGCGTGGACATAGACGAGTGCGCGAACGATCCGACGTTGTGCGAGAACGGCCACTGCACCAACACGCCCGGCGGATACGAGTGCGATTGCGACGTTGGTTTCACGAGATCACCTGATGGGAAGTCGTGTCTCGGTGAGTAGACTTTAGCTAATTAGCTAGTTGATATGTCGGTCCAGTTTAGCTAATTAGCTAGATATTAAGCTACAAAAGATACTGCTAAAGAATAGACTATTAGGCTGCTGGGTCTGCAGTTGGTTTTATCACTCCACTATTTTTATATTATTGTAAACTAGAACTAAAACTCTCGTTAGTAAACGCTCGTAAACTCAATGAATTCGTATTTCTTTTTGACCATTACAACTGCAACGGCGTCTTAGCCTTCGGACTTTAGTTTGAAACGGTTTTTGTTTCAAGTAGGAAAGTTGCTTTCACATAACCGTTGACAGTAAAAATTACTTAAGTATATTCTGCAGTAAAAAGAATGTATATTCTATGAATTCGCAAAATGTCGTTAATAATCATCATAGTCATGAGAGCGATTATTCGTCACAGTTCGGCCTAGTGTATAATAATGATTAATGACTTATAAACTTTTACAGTAACGAATACTATTTTAACTTACTATATCTCACATAAACCATCCATTACAGATATGGACGAGTGCGCGACGTTCGACAACGTGTGCGTGTTCGGTCGCTGCGTCAACACATACGGCATGTTCAAGTGTATATGCGACAAGGGCTACCAGTCAGACAGCATCGATGATTGTAAGTTGAATAAGTTGCTAGTATTTTAGTTGATAACCCTGGAAACAATGCCTAAAGAAATGACAAAAGAGTTACTGTGGACAAAAAATTATGTGTCTTTTGTTCTCCTATGGTATTTAACGTTTATTGAAGTTTATTCGTCAAAATATTAAGACGTCGCACTCGCATCACATACATTTAATATTTAACAGGCTGAAAATATTATTGTTTTTAGCAGACACATCATCGCATTTTTAAATAATGTTCCTTGTAAGTTTTTTCAGACACTCTGTTCTTTTAATGACATTTGTTTTAAAATAAAAACTGCCTGTGTCGTCACACAACATATCGGTACGATATCGAATCGTAGTCGTATACTTTCAATAACTTTTTAATCTTACCTCAGTGATGCCTGGCTTCAACTGCACGGACGTGGACGAGTGCAAATCCCCGCAGTCGTGTCAGTACGGCGAGTGTATCAACACTCAGGGCTCCTACAAGTGTATATGTCCGCCAAACTACGAGCTAGTATCGGACGGTACTGCGTGCTTCGGTGAGTAAAACACACAATATTATTTGTTTTCCTATGAAAATGACTGTTAAATAAATTACGACTTCGTTAAGGCGTCAAGTCCGTTCACCGGATAGAGTTGACTTTGAGAACATACTTAATGCTAGTTGTCTCTTTTACTCGCGCAAAAATATTACAATCTCAATATTTTTTGCGGATTGATGGATACAAGGTAGCGTATTTTTCGTACGCAAGTAAAAAGGCAGGTTGTGTTTCACCTTTTTAAAAAAATTTCTGTTACCGGACTTTTGACTTTAGTCTCACTATTTAACATACATACTTTTGTATTCAGATAGTTTTAACATTGTGTGTAAGTCTACACCTAAATTAGGCTTCCGTAATCATTTATAAAGACATGATGTTGTGATTCATAAACGAGGTTTTCTATTTCAGATTCTAGGAAAGCGCGTTGCTACGGTAAAGTAGATCTACGCTCCGGCACCGAGCACTGTCAGGACAGCGACGAGTTGTCCGAAGATGGGACTATGGCGGCTTGCTGCTGCTCTGTCGGTTAGTTTCGTTTTTATCTTACAGGGTATTATGTATACCTAAACTCTATTTATTGCTGAATACTTTAAGTTCACAAAGAGATAACCTAAAAGAGAAACTGTTACATACACAGAGATATAAAGAGAGGCTGTGGGGGCGTGGCCGGTGTAAGTGAAACATGAGCAAAACAGGCGAAAGTTGTGAAAACACAATTAGTCGGGACGTGATTGTCTAAGCGCGCACTACGGGAGTGTTTTTTTTTAAATGCCTATCTATTCAGTTGTTGTATGCAAGAATCGAAGTGACCATAAATTTAAAGGGGTCACTTTTCATAGGTAAGTACTGTCGTGTTCAGGATGGGTGGGCTGGATTAGGTGTCTTCTTAATATTATAAATGAAAGACAGGCCTTGACTCGACTCTTGTATTTCAGCATCTGACATTAGTAGTAATTATTATTTTTAACAAAAAATTAAAACCGACTTCCAAGTTAAAAACAATATTAACATTAATATGAACTAAAAAGTATTAAATAATTTTTGCTATCTAATAGTGCCTTTTTCCGAATTCGGCTAAACCTCAACTATTTCTGTACTCAATCTTCATTATTTTGAAGTCGGTACCAGATAGCTGAATCTTCAGTCCTCTGACAGAATATTTGAAACTTTTGGAACTGGCACCGACTTCAAAATTATGAAGATTGAGTACAGAAATAGTTGAGGATTAGCCGAATTCGGAAAAAGGCACTATTAGATAGCAAAAATTATTTAATACTTTTTAGTTCATATTAATGTTAATATTGTTTTTACCTTGGAAGTCGGTTTTAATTTTTTGTTAAAAATTATAATAATTTCACTCTTTTTAGTTACACTAGTAGGTAAACCTTCGCGTATATTTTACGTATTGTCGCGGCCCAGCAGCGACAGTACACGGACAGTTTTGTGCCTTTAATTAACTTTTTAATTTTCGTAAATAATCTGTGTAACAATTATCTATGGACAATGACATTTGACATTGACGTTTGTGCAAAGTGACTAGTGAAATTTTCAAAAATTCATATTTCATTCGTTATTCGTTATACTGTCTACGAAGCCGGCCGGCCGGCAGCGCAGATAAGCGCTAATTCGAGAAATATACGTCCGGACAATTATACGAAAAAACCTCAGCTCAAAACTTCGTAGAAGAGGAAAGCCAGCCAAACCGTACGTTGCTGCCCCACGTATCTTATTACAATTTGTTAAGAGTCACAGTTCACACTCACAAAATAATATATTATCAGTGAAGTGAACATATTGTGCTAAGTAATTTGACAATTTTAATACTTCAAACCCCAAGCGGTCACCGGCGATTGCGATAACAATAGAAAGGCTATTGTGTCTCGTTTTTCCACGATCGAAGGATCTATCAGATAAAAAATTGTATAAACTTGCATAGGATGTAGCGTAGCTACTCATCTAATATATAAAATTCTCGTGTCACAGTTTTCGTTGCCATACTCCTCGGAAACGGCTTGACCGATTCTCATGAAATTATGTGAGCATATTGTGAGGATATTGGTCTGAGAATCGGCCAACATCTATTTTTCATACCAAAAATTATTTATATGGCAAAACAACGTTTGCCGGGACAGCTAGTAATATAATATAATATTATCATAATTATTGACAGCTGTTCTTGTAATCAAGAATTCAATTTCAAATCCATTCAAATCGATACTTAGTGCGCTATCTATCGATTAATAAGTATAACTAATTAAAAAGACACTTATTGACTTTCTTTTGTTTAAATGCTCTTTTTATTAAAATAACTTTATTTTAATTCTATATTTTGTCTATTAAAATTTTATAAAGTAGTTAGTAAAGTATTCGATCTGTATATAAAGTAGTAAAGTATATTCGATCTGTTGTCTTCCGCCACGCGCCGCGCGGCGGCGCCGCGATACCGTCGCCTCCGCGGCGCTGACCGCCGTGTATATTTAAACAAAGTGTTGTTATACAGTATAAAATTATTATTATTATTAGTATATCCACACCTATGCCTTGTACTATTATCTATTCTGTGCCATGAGACATTGGTGACCTTAACACGACGTGGTAATGATGAAGACGATGATGATGATGATGATGATGATTATGATGATGAATATGAGTTGCATAGTAGCATATGCTTTCTGTTCTTAAAACAACGCCGAAACTCCCAAACGTGTATCTATAAGGAGTCAGGAGTTCTCTCAGCATCTTCGAAACCATGGTATACCTTGACCCAATATCTGACTTTTTAGTAGCATATTCTTAGTACACTTCACATAAAACCAAAATCACCATATGTTTCCATATAAATTTCGAGAAGTTCCCTCGATTACTCCTGGATCCCATCATCAGGTCACCACTTTTGTGAACATGGTACCAAATTGGAGTAAAACCAAATACAACAAAGCAAAAATTTCGAAAATCGGTTCACAAACGGCGGAGTAATCGTTGAACATAAAAAAAAAAAAAATATCCACAGCCGAACATATAACCTCCTCGTTTTTTGGAAGTCGGTTAAAAAATAACACGTACAGATAACAGACTAAAGACTAAAGAGCAGTGTTGCCATAAGTATTGGCATATCTATATGTAACAAGTAAAAAACAATTAAGTATTTCCAGTATTTTCTACCAAAATCTCATTTTTTTCGTTAAAATAATTGCACTAGTCGGGTACTGAGAGAAATGTAACCTAACGATTGAACCCAATACATTGCTTGCTAAGTGTGGCGTGCCTGGTGTTGAAAACAGTCTGACCGAGTAATGAAAATTGCGCTTATTAAATCGGTCGCTCAACGTGCATGGCCGCCAGGCGGGCGCCACCTCCGCTGATAAGAGCCGTGCGATAGTGATGTACCTGTCGTTTCTTGTTGTCGATATATTACGTTGCCGCGATTAGTACTTACGAGTTATAACTAATATTAAACTGTAGATGATTTTGATAGTTTAATTAATAATTATGTAAGGCAATCTATTGAATTACTTTATTATCTTCTTTTTTATTTTTTATTATTAAATTAGTGTAACAAAGTACCCAAATGAATGTATGTAGATGTGCGAATGGATGTGTCTGTGTGTAAATTCGCTTTTCGTGATTTTTGTTTTTCCTGTTAATGAAAAATCATCATTTTAATTGCGATAACCAGTAAGACGTGGATAAACAGTTAATATTTGCATGCTGCTGCTGCAGTAGACCTGGATTCTGTAGGAGCCGAGCTTCGTATGAACCCAAACTGGAGGTTTAATTTTCGGACTCATCCAAGACGACATTCATAGACGGTTTTCTTTGCATATTATTCTGCACTACAACCAGCAAAAGTTTAAAAAGCATGAAATAAAATTAAATTAAGTAATTTAAAAAAACACCCGCCAAAACACTTTAAAAAGTAATGAAATAACATTTACTGACTTTAAGTTTAAATAATTCCTAAATGTAAAGTAATATTTTAGTCCTTAATTGTTGTCACGGTGTGTCGGGGGACCGCCAAGCAAACTACGACAACAACTACATAATATAAAATGTTATGTGAAATCAAACATGTGCTTTAGCAACCCCCGACACAACTTGACAACAATTAGATATGGACTTAGACTTATATTAGATATTCCTTTACACTTAGGAATTATTAAAACTTAAAGTCAGTAAATATTATTTCATTACGTTTTAAAGTTTTTTGGCGGGGTTTTTTTTTTTAATTTCTTAATTTAATTTTATTTAGTCTTATTTAGTCCGGGTACACTTGGAATTTCTCATACGTACGTAATTCCAAAATCATTTTCTCATACGAAAATATTTAACATATTTGAGTTATTTTTCAGCTTAAAATAGTAATTATCTAGGTTCCTGCACAAAAATTTACTTCAAAATATTTAAACACTATAATTTTTTTTTGTTTTTATTTTTTTTTAGTAAATTTAGTACTTAATATTTAAACACTAAAAATAGAGTAAAACACTAAATATATATATAAATAAATAGTAAATTTACTCCAAAATATTTAAATACTAAAAAATTTTTTTTAGACTTTAAATATTTTGTAGTAAATTTACTATTTATTTATATATTTTTTAGTGTTTTACTCTATTTTTTAGTGTTTAAATATTTAGTAGTAAATTTACTAAACAAAAAATTTTTTAAAGCAAAAAAAAAATTTTTGTTTATATATTTTGAAGTAAATTTTTGTGCAGGAACCTAGGTAATTACTATTTTAAACTGAAAAACAACTCAAACATGTTAAATATGTTCGTATGAGAAAATGATTTTGGAATTATGTATGAGAAATTCCAAGTGTACCCGGCCTCTTAACGGCCTCATCGAAAAGGACATAATATTTTATACATGGTAGGTAATCATGATGTTATTTTATGACCCTGTTGATATGAGTTATTCTGCACCATAACCTACACAAGTTTAAAAAGCATGAAATAAAATTAAATTACGAAAAAAAAAAACCGCTATTACATAAAACAACTTTAAAAAATAATGAAATAATAGTTTCCTGAATTTAAGTTTAAATAATTCCTAAGTGGAAAGTAATATTGTAGTCCATAATTATTGTCAAGGTGTGTCGGGGGACCGCTAATGTAGATGTTTAATTTCACATAACATTATAGTTTTAGGGTCAGTTCACAGCGAACCGAATCGAGACAACCAGCGACTTGGCGATACAAAATGCAAAAGTCGCTGTTGTCGTAGTTTACTTGGCAGTCCCCCGACACACCGTGACAATAATAATTATGGACTAGAATATTACTTTAGGAATTATTAAAACTTTAAGTCTACTGACAGTAAACAAGTAATGAAGTAATGAAATAATAATTTACTAATTATTATTTCATTACGTTTTAAAGTTGTTTGGCGGGAGTTTTTTAAAATTTCTTAACCCCTCAAGAAAAATTGAAATAAAGGTGTGTGAGCGACGGGGATTTGTCAATGTGTGGGTTTAATTTGTGTAATTATTTAGGTGTTAATGTAAGTGTAGCTTACATCAGGACTCAAACAAAGTGCGCTCGGCAGCCTATCTCCTGTTGATTCTGATATCTATGGTTACATACTAAATAAAAGTTGCTTTCAAAATAACAGGTATAAAAAGCTCTAATCTTATTAGTATCATGAATTCTTAACACAAGCAAAGGAGAGAGAGGCCACTTAGTTTTGTTACCTTATTTTCAGCGGTCAATACAGCGTTGTCTAATACAGGCCCGTATTTTTGGTCAGTACTCAAGATGCATCTTGGTCTCAAGACACGGTTCAGGCTCTGTCTCTATCTGGACCAAATCGTCCTTGTCCATTGCCTCAAATGGCAACCGCGTCTTGAGACCGGGTCGCATCGACCCGGAAGTCAGGAAGAAGAGAAAAATACGGGCCTTACATATTAATTACTATTAAAATGATGATGCAGCAAAAACCTGATAAGTCAGGTTTGTTTATAATTTCAGGCGCCGCTTGGGGCAACTACTGTGACATGTGCCCGGAGCCGGGCTCAGAGGCTTATAGACAGCTGTGTCCCGGAGGACCCGGGTATCAGCCGATATTGGAACCTGTGAGTATTGTCAACACCTTGTTAAATAAAAGTAGTGTCAATATTTTATGTTATCTCTTGTCTAGTAGACTCCAACTTAGACAAGATTCAACTATCTGGCATATTATGTATCTAGCTTACATAAAGCGTGTGTCAAAATTTTCGTGTGCCAATTAAAAAGAAAGGGAACATTCGGTTAAAGTAAAGTTTCTTTCTATCCGGCGTCTAGACAGGGTAATATTGCGTTTGCCTTTCGCAAGTAAGTAAGTTGCGTAAAGTATGAATTTTAAGCTTTTTACGATCAAACTTTGGTTTGCTACTAAATATAATTCAGTATTGTGTTTGGTTACAAATATGTATCTATTTTTTCTCAGCCATCTTACGTGGTGACATTAGCCGACATCGACGAGTGCACCGCCCACCCCGGACTATGCGCGCACGGCACGTGCACGAACACGTTCGGTTCGTACGTGTGCGCGTGCGGAGACGGGTGGACGCTCGCCGACGACCGGTGTGAAGACATCGACGAGTGCGCGACGGACGTGTGTGGGCCCGGCGTGTGTAGAAACCTGCCTGGATCATACGTGTGCTTATGTCCTGAAGGCTACGTCGCCATGCCCAACGGCAGTGAGTATACGCTTGTTGTTTTTCTGTGCGTGCACGAACACGTTCGGCTCGTACGTGTGTGCGTGCGGGGATGGGTGGACGCCGCTCGCGGACGACCGCTGCAAGGACATCGACGAGTGCGCGACGGACGTGTGCGGGCCAGGCGTGTGTAAAAACCTGCCAGGGTCTTATGTCTGTCTCTGCCCTGAAGGATACGTCGCCATGCCCAACGGCAGTGAGTATACAGTATTCTTCTAATAACTGATAAGTTATTGGTTCTGTAAGCATTTTAATCGAAATGATTGATAATACATATTATTAGGCAGTAATGTTGTTTCTTCAAGAAGCTTTTTTATTCCGGGATCACACTGGTCACAGACAATATGTACTATATTATTATGTTACTCAGAAATAAATAAGCTATTCAATGTTTTGTCATTTTCTGTCAATCTTCATTTTTATTAAAAAAAAATCTTATGAGTAAAGGGGATTGTAAGTCACAAAATCTTTAAGAGCTGGATAATTTCACATGTAAAGTTCGCTCGAAAACCGCGTTAAGTAACCACTGAATGTTATACTATAATGAATTTGTTTGACCCAGAGGAGTGCGTGGACGTCCGTCAGCGGCAGTGCTACATGGAGTGGGAGGAGGAGACTGGGCGGTGCTCGGGCGCAGTGGGCGTGCCCCAGACAAAGTATTTATGCTGTTGCTCCGTGGGTCACGCCTGGGGCGCGCCCTGCGAGGCCTGCCCGGACAAAGGCTCTGCTGAACACGTGGCCCTCTGCGGGGAAAAACCCGGCGAATACATCAACCCCATGACGAAAGGGCCGCAGAGTATAAACGAGTGTGATATCATGCCGCAGCTGTGTAAACCGGGATCGTGTCATGACACGCCCTCGGGATTCCAGTGCGGATGCGATCATGGGTAGGTGTTTTTATATTTGTATCGTTGAATCTAAAAACATGGACGTATAAAAAAGGCGGACGGAGTCCCACCATACACAAAACTGTGTCGTTCAGAGTCGGCCAGCTAGCTGTATGTACACGGTCCATACCATTTGACAGGCGTCAGAATGTGTGCGTGGCTGACTCTGAATACTACTACTACAGTTTTGTATATAACAAGACTCCGTCCGCCTTTTTTTCTACGTTCATGTCTAAAAACTATTATTCTACACCAAAAGGTTATCCTAAGATACGATTAAGAGGCCGGGGACCCTTGGAATTTCTCATACATACGTAATACCCAACGAATAATAAAAACTAAGGAAACGTAACGCCCATACTAATACAGTTTTAAATTTGGTTCCATTCGAACTGTCATGTAAAGTCAGCCTTTATACCGCTCAAGGTCACCTAATGTATGAAAAGTGAACCTAAGGTACACTTTTTTGACAAGTATTTTGGAGCATGTTTTTTGACGGAGTTACTCTTCCTTAGTTTTTATTATTAGTAGGTAATACCAAAATCATTTTCTCATACGAAAATATTTAACATGTTTGAGTTGTTTTTCAGTTTAAAATAGTAATTACCTAGGTTCCTGCACAAAAATTTACTTCAAAATATTTAAACACAATAAAAATTTTTTGTTTAAATTTTTTTTTTGTAAATTTACTACTAAATATTTAAACACTAAAAATATATAAATAAATATTAAATTTACTACAAAATATTTAAATACTAAAAAATATTTTTTAGAGTTTAAATATTTTGTAGTAAATTTAGTATTTATTTATATATTTTTAGTGTTTTACTCTATTTTTGAGTGTTTAAATATTTAGTAGTAAATTTACTAAAAAAAATTTTAAAGAAAAAAAAATTTTTTAGTGTTTAAATATTTTGAAGTAAATTTTTGTGCAGGAACCTAGATAATTACTATTTTAAGCTGAAAAATAACTCAAACATGTTAAATATTTTCGTATGAGAAAATGATTTTGGTATTACGTTTGTATGAGAATTTCGAGGGTACCCGGCCCCTTAAGACCTTCTCATAATTTATCCTTGTCTTGTCGGCTTTTTTATATTTGTTTCATTGCCTCCACAAACTATTATTTAACTCTCAAGATTGGTGCCAACGACCTAATGCTAGGAAAAGGCTTTAGAGTAGGCCTTTATAGTCCGTCAAGAAAGTGAAGAAATTAAAAAGTTCCAACATCGTAGTGTCTTCCCTTTTTTCTTAGATTGATTTGAAAGGAATGACACTACGATGATGCCACTTTTTAATTTCTTCACTTTCTTGACAGACTATACCTAGCAGTGGATTGGCATAGCCTAACAAACTTAACTAAATGAAGTAATAAACCATTGCCTATATGCGATTAGAAGGCAGTGAGTAAAAAAAAATATTTATAAAAAAAAAAAAAAACTTTTCAGTTACGAGCACGACAACACGTCTCACATCTGTCGCGACGTGGACGAGTGCGCACTGCAGCGGCCGTGTCACGGGCTCGCGCAGTGCGTGAACCTACCCGGTGGCTACGAGTGCCGCTGTCCGCCCGGCTACCGGCTCTCCGCCTCGCTCGACGAGTGTGACGATGTCGACGAGTGCGCTGACGAGCGGTTGTGTGATCATGGCGAGTGCCGCAACACTATTGGATCCTATCGGTTAGTAATGTTGGTAAAGTTAGACGAATGGTGTATTCGTCTAACTTTAACGTCTAACTTCGACGAAAGAGCATTCGTTCATTGACTTATAGCTTTGGCCACACTGTGCTTTTTTCTGTTCGTCAAGGGCATGCGTTATAGCGCAGTCAACAGCGATCGTGAGGCATGCCCGCGACGCATGCCCTCTGACCGTATCCTAAAAACAAAAATAACAATCTGGTTCCGCTTAAGATTAGACGCGATGTTGCGGATTTAATTTTTCTTTTAAAAATAGCCTCAAACAAAATCGATTCCCCTGTAATTTTAGAAAAACTTAATTTAAACGCACCCTCTAGAATTTTTAGATTTAACCCCCCTATATTTATACCATTAGTTTCGACCAATTACCGTAAGAACTCGTTTATCTTGCGCGCAGGTAATAACTTTAATTTTATGTCTAAATCTGTAGACTTAGATTTGTTCACAACCAGCACTGTGACAGCTAAGCGACTACTTTATGAACACTTGCTTCGGTAATGCTCGTTCACACAATACTGTCACTTATTATTGTTTTTTATTATTTTATATTACTTTATACTGTTAGTTATCTGTAGTAGGTTTTTAAGTGTAGCGTTAAAGTAATGATAAATGTACATTACATATAAAACTAAGTTGATTGCGTGTGGGGTGGGACTGACGAATCACAAATGTGATTCGTTAGTCTCACTTTGCGTGCGGTCAGCTTGGTGGTACATAGCGCCTGTTATGTTTGAACTTCTGGATACTGGTTAACTTATCTTGTATCTAATTTTTTGTGAGGACCTGTAATTGGCTTCTTAGTTTCTAGTTTAAGTTAATTACTGTTTGTTATTGATAGCTGTTGGTCTTCCAGACAAAAATAAAATAAAATAAAAAAAAATAAAAACAATGTTGGCGTTGCGTTCGTTGACGCATTCAATTATTGAATTCGCCAAAACGAAAGTTGAATGAAAGAATATGACGAAAATTGAAGACGAAAACGCATAGTGTGGTCATAGCTTATGGCTACGTATTTCATTCACTCGCAAACAAATTATAATATGCCTAATGCGTTTATTCAAGTAACTGATATTGGGGCCACAGAAATAAATACGTGTGCTAGTAAAAGAGGCAATTAGATATGAGGCAGAGTAGACTGAGACCGCGTCTAATTAAACTTGCAATTATTGTTCGCAAAAATAAAACATTTAAATATTGTATTTACAAAGAAAATTAAGATCTATACATGTTTATATAAATTCGCGGGTCAATTCTTATGTCTCATATCTTTACTTAATCTAATATATATAAATCTCCTGTCACGATGTTTGTCCGCGATGGATTCCTAAACTACTTAACCGATTTTAATGTTTTTTTTTTTTTTAATGTGTGCTTTTTTCCAACTTGAGAGATAGGATAGCTTAGATCTTTAATTATAATCGCAATTTTATTTTATTGCAAATTATTTGTCTATAAAGAGCGACCATTGTTTATGCGACGCGGGTCACGGGATAGCGATGGACGTTGCCATGGTGACATTCTTATTTAGTCACTAATTCAATAAAATAATACAGGCGATATACTTTATATAATATGGCAAAGAAACGTTTGCCTGGACAGCTAGTGTATTAATATAATTAATCCCAGGTATAAAATAAGCCTTTGATTTTCTATAACTACAATGCTTATGTTTAGTTGCGAGTGCGCTCCCGGCTACACGCTTCGCGACAACGTGTGCCGCGACGTGGACGAGTGCTCGCGTCCGCGGCCGATGTGCCGCAACGGTACTTGCGAGAATCTCCCCGGGACGTACGCCTGCCGCTGCGATCCCGGCTTCCGATCTGGACCTAATAATGATTGTATAGGTTAGTATATCTGCCTCTGTTATAGTATACAAGTAGTAACAAAACTAAATGATAATACTTTAGGGAGTGTACGTGTTCCTTGTAAAGAGTGCACTGTGAAAGTTGCAACGAAAGCGAAACCAAATTCACGAGTTTCCCATACAAAATTGAAAAAATTTTTTGGTCTTTCAGCGCTGTACGTACGTACACACCCTAAAGTATTATCACTAAGTTTTGTTACACACTGTATAATTGGACTACTGTAATATCTATAGCCTACAGGTGCTTCCAGACAGAAGTTATGTAACGTTAGATAACATTTTTGTATAATATTTTGCAACAAATTATAACAAAAGACACGTTTATTTTTTGACATGTTGTAGCGTATATGTTACACGATGTTATAAAATGTTATCGTGTTACACAATGTTTTATAACGTTATATTATAACTTCTATCAGCTGGGAGCACCATACGACACCAGGGTTATTTTACACGTGTATCGATACACACATGCATACGAACACTATAAATAGATTACCAAAAGAAAACACTACGCTGCAGCAGAGCAACACGACACTTCACATTTCATAGTACTCTACACGGCAGCGTGTGTGTAGTCACATCCTTATGAAAGAGTTTTCTTTTTTTTTTTAAATTATTTATTTAAGGTCGTTTTCAACATCAAGGTCATTAAACGACCACCTTAAATACAAATAATTATAGCTCAAATACATTTATACATATTGATTAATTTCAAATATTTTAAAGTACAATTACAACCTTTTCCATTCAAACACTCTTTTAAATTATCAGGTAGATTACTTAATGTCTTTTGTAAATTAAATTCTACACATTCAATGAGTAAATGAGAAACTGATAATTCAGCTCCACACTTGCATTTGTTTACATTTTGTTTAGTAATTAAATGTATATGTGTTATGTTTGTGTGACCAATGCGTAATCTAGTTATAACTGTTTGGTCATTTCTACAGGCAAATGAAATTGGTGATTTATCAAAGATTGCGTCTCTAACATGTATCAACTTACTTGTATTATTTATTTTCCAATTATGATTCCATACATTTTTAATTTTATATCTTACATGTTTTCTTAAATCAAAAATGGATGAGCTGACAGAATCACAAATAAAGCTTTCGTTTGTAGCATTTTTAGCTTCTAAATCTGCTTTATCATTGCCGGATATACCTTGGTGACTTGGTATCCATATTAATTCTAATTTATATTTATCTTCTATGAGAGTAATAATTAATAATTTTATTTCTTTTATAACAGGTGTATTGTTAGTATCGTTAACTATTGCCGCCAACATGACTTTGAATCAGTATAGATTATATATTTTTGGTTAATATAACAAATTTTAATAATTTTTAAAGCTTTAAGAAGCAGAGAAATAATCCCTTAATCTATATCTATATATTTCACTTTCAAATACTACCGCGCATCCAGATTTTTTATTCATAATCGAACCGTCAGTGTAGATGTTAATATGATCAGTATATTTATTATTAAATTCGTGAAATAGATTTTTGTATATATACTGTGGTGTTTGTTCTTTTTGATATTCTGACATTTCAAAGTTTTCTGGCAAGTAATGCTTTTCCCAAGGTTTAAGAGGAGATATAGTTTCCTTGTATATTGGTGGGACATCAATATTTAGCTCACTCAAATATTTAGCAGCTCGAATACGAAAAGGCTGTATAAATTTGGGCTTAAGTTCATATTGGGAGTCTAATATTGATGATTTAACGTAGTAATTGTAAGTCGGATTCTGAGGTCTTGATAAAATTTTCATTGAGAACATAATAACCAATTCTTTTCTTCTAAATTCAAGCGGCATGTCTTCTGCTTCCGCTAAAATACTTTTAACTGGACTTGTTTTAAATGCACCGATACTTAGTCTAAGACCTTGATTATGAATCACTTCCAATGACTGTAAGGTACGTTTTTGAGCAGAATCATATATTATAGATCCGTAATCAATTTTTTGTTTGACTACAGATTGATGAGCTTGTAATAAACATTTTCTATCAGCTCCCCATTTTTTAGATGACAGCACTTTTAAAATATTTAATCTTTTGTAACAATCCGATTATAAGTTATTAATATGATCAATCCATGTCATTTTCTTATCAAATGTTAGTCCCAAAATTTAGAAGAGAATTAGTTTTTAACTTCTTTAATTTTAAATCCGTTTAATGTTAAATTTATGTTTCTAGGTTTATTCCTTTTTTTGCTTACTATCATAAATTCCGTTTTAGTTTTTGAAAATTTGAGTCCTGTTTCCATAGCCCATTCCTGTAGCCTATTTAATACATTTTGAAGAAGTTTTATGACCGGTTCGAGAGATCGACCACTACAAGTAATTGTTAGGTCATCCGCAAATAGAAAACCCTTTACCGGTCTAACTAAACAAGAAAGAACATCGTTAATTGCGATCAAAAATAGAACAACACTCACTACAGATCCTTGAGGTAAACCGTTATCCAACATTTGAGGATCAGATAAAATTTAATTTAGTCTGACTCTAATTTTCCTGTCGCGAAGAAAGTTTGTGATAAAAGCTAACATATTTCCTTTTATTCCCATATCATTAAGTAATTTTAATATTCTCTGGTTCCAGACCATTTCATAGGCCTTTTCTATATCTAAAGTTATGATAATAGTATAGTTGTCATTTACAAAATTATCTAATATTTCAGATTCTAAATTAATTAAATGGTCATATGTTGATCGATACTGTCTAAAACCGTACTGATATTGAGATAAGTAGTTGTTAATTTCTAGATACCACCTTAACCTTTTACTAATAATTTTTTCTAAAATTTTACATAAATTGCATGTCAATGAAATAGGTATATAGCTTAGTGTTGAAGTAGGTATTTTGCCGGGCTTCAGTATTGGAATAACAACAGCTTCCCTCCAACTATCTGGAAACACTTGTTTTGTCCATATATAATTATAGATTTGTAATAAATATTGAATTCCACTAGTAGGTAAGTGTTTTATTAAAGTGTTGGGTAAATTATCTGGACCTGGACTAGTATTACCAAATTTGGAGAGTACCGCTAACAGTTCATGTAATCTCGCTGTTAATTGAGTTTAGGTTATCCGAAGTGTTAAAGTTAAATAACAATTCTTGACTATTTTTGTAAGCAATAAAATTTTTGTCGTAATTATCACAGCTTGAATTACTAGAAAAGGTTCTAGCTAATAAATGTGACACTTCAGCGGGACTTGACGCGAAACTACCATTTTATTTTTCTAACGTAATTGTATTCATTCTTTTTTTATTTTTATCCAAGCAATGAATTTTCCTCCACATATCATTTATTGAGGTTTTTGGAGTAATCGATGAAACCCAATTTTTCCAATATTTTTTCTTAGTTTCTTTAAGAATTCTTCGACACTGTGATCTTTTTTTCTTATAGTCTATTTTTTATGTAATGTTGTTATCAAACTTATGAGCTTGTGTTTTGGATTTCCTAAATGCTTTTTTATAATCTTTTACTGCTTTTTTACATTCTTCGTTCCACCAGAGGAGATTATTTTTCCTTATAATTCCGGATGTTTTGGGTATCGATTTATCAGCTGATTCTAATATTAAGTTAGTAAAATTTTCTACGATATTATTAATTGAATAATTATTTAATTCACTTAAGGACGGTAATTTATTTATGTTTTTATTAACCTCTTCTTGAAATGTTTCCCAGTTAGCTCTATCAAACTTCCATTTTTTGGGGCATTTCACGTAATCTAAGTCTGACGTACGAGATCTAATCAAAATTGGAAAGTGGTCGCTGTCATATAGTTCGTCAATAGCATTCCAATCAAAATATGATACTATACTTTGTGAAGCTACAGCTAAATCTATAATACTAGTGCGACCTGTGTTACTGTCAAAATGGGTAGGCTGTCCATTGTTCAATAAAATCATGTTGTCATTATCATCAATCCATTGTGCTATTATTCTACCCCTAGTGTCGCATTTTTGAGAACCCCAATAAATATGAGGTGAATTAAAATCGCCAAATAAAATAAATGGATTGGGAAGTTGTCCCATCAATACATTTAGATCGTGTAAATTAAGTTGTTGACTATTAGGAAGATAAACATTGCATTTTGTGAGGGATAACGGTACCTTAATTTTTATAGCTAGAGCTTCTATATTTGTTGTTAATTGTATTTCTTCCGCGATTGTGTGTGGCTTAACAAATATAGCAACACCACCACTCGCTCTATTACCCGATGTCCTGTTCCTGAAAAAACCCTGATATCCTTGAAGAGACCCACAATGATTATTGAAGTTAGTTTCTTGTAAACAAATGTAAGTAGGATTTACACGACTTATTAACAACTTAATATTTTCTAATCGTCTGAAGTATCCATTTACATTCCATTGTAATATGTCCATAATAGTATAAGTATCACAAAAAAAAAAAGTAAGCGAAAATATATATAAAAATAAACGTATGTATATAGGCAAATAATACTTATTTTTCGATGGTTGACTCTCGTAACAATTCATGTAATTTCCTAGTCAGTCTTGAACATCTATTTTTGAGACCTTTGTTCATTTTGCAATGAAGTAAATTACACATTTTGATTAAATCCTTAACATTATCAGTATAAGAACTAACTAATTCTTTTGTATGCAATTTACCACGTGAATTATCAAGTAGGCTAATAAATTGGTCTAAATTAATCGGAAAGTCCTTATCCTTGTTCAGTTCATGTATACAGCTTTCGATCGTTCTCCATACTTCCTTATCCGTTCTTGAATCACTACCTTTTAATCTTCTTCTTAATTTCAGTTTTTCCTTCTTCAATAGACATATTGCTACTGGATTCGTCAGTTCCATCCATGATTTCACTGTCTTCTTCTCTCTTGTCATCCTTAGGAACTTCAATATTCGATGTCTCACTAGCGGTAGCCGAATGAACTCTTTTTATTCCCTTTTGGTGGTCTTGAAAATGCGGGCTTGGAATATCTGTGACAGTAGGCAAAACTGTGGCGGTGTTTGTAATGTCATCATTCATATTATTTTCAACGACTAGGGGCGACTCGGTTTCAATAACTGGGGGCCTAGTAAGACCTTGTTTACAGTTTTTAGCTATATGACCTATACCATTGCAGGTAAAACATTTTAATGAATCAGTAGATATATAAATCCAGTAATTAGTTCCTTCAAATATTATTTGGATGGATTCAGGAAGCAAAATCTCATCCTCTGGGCTGATATAAAGCTGTCTCCTAAAGCTTAAAATATGGGAAAATCCAGGCTCGGTTGCTCCGATTTTCATGAATGATATTTGAGACATAATTTTAATATTCAATTCTCCAAATTTCTGTTCTATTATCGAGTTAGGTATAACCGGGCATACGTTGGACAACACTATTCTTTTGTTTCTGGTTATTAAAGGCTTAATTTCGAGGCTGTTGTTTTGGACAGTAATTCTTTTATTTTTATCGATCAAATTATCCGCTGTTTGCTTACTGTCCAAGTATACACACACTCGCGCATTTGCAATACGAGAAACGAATCTGATAGCCGTCGATGCAACTAACGTAGCTAAGGCAACAATGTATTCTCTTAATTGAATTCCTTCTATTGAATCCAATATTTTGGCTTGATCCTTCTTGGGGTAACAAGTAGACGACGTCACGTTTGCGTAACTAGTAGATTGACTAGTAGGTAACTGAGACATTGTGTTTGTTTGAGACATTGGGTTGGTAGATAACTGAGGGTTAGTTTGAGACATTGGTTTGGCACATAACTTGGGGTTTATTAACATTTTTAAAGGGTCTCCTGTTTCCAGGAGATACCCTATTGACTAAAGTACTCGTATTTTCCTTATCACTGTGAACGTAAACAAGTCCGGTCGCGAATGCCTACTACACGGTAAGCGGAGTGATACACGCGCGTCCGTTGTGATCGCTCACGTAGAACTGTATATGAAAGAGTTTGTATGTAGTAAGTATTCAACCAATAAACCAGTACTCGTAATATTTCACTTAATGTCACTTATTACCAAGATTTGTTGGTCAACTAATCATAACTAGCCGACCGCGCAAGACAACGCACTTCAAACGTTTTGACAACGCACTTCAAACGTTTTGAATTTTGGAGGGGCGCGCCATGTTATCGTAGTTTATCTCTAGTGCGATTTAGTTCACCCGATTTCATACAAAGAATATTTAGCCGTGTCGCATCGCTCCATGCAGCGTAGTGTAGTCCCACCTTAATAATTTACAGACATCAACGAGTGTCGCGAGGGCGGCATGGTGTGTCGCAACGGACGGTGTCGCAACACCGTCGGCTCGTTCCGGTGCGAGTGCGCGCCGGGGTACGCGCTCACCGCCGACGGCCGCAACTGCCGTGACGTCGACGAGTGCGACGAGCTGCCCTCCCCCTGCGGCCGCGACGGCTCGCCCTCCTGCACTAACACCAACGGCGGGTGAGTGCCGGTAAAAGGTGTGACAGACATACGAACTTAAAGTACGCGGGTTTTAAGTTCGCGAACTTACTCTGCTCGCGTCGGTGACATACGAGAATCGCTCACACTGAATTATCATGCCCCCAGGCTCGCGGCTTGCGGCTCTTTGCCGACACACAGGCGATTAAGATTGTCGAGCCATAAGTCCGCGTAATCTCGCGTGTCTGTCACCCCCTTAAAATTAACCGAGGCTGGGATTATAAGGGCACCAGCAGATTTACAATTTCAATTTGGCCGACTGTCGTGCAAGTCGTACAATTTAATTGCGTAGTGTATCACAATTTAATTGGACAAGTTTTAATTTGTGGGTAATCGGAAAGGAATCGCGGTTCTGATACGATCGGAGTCCAATTATTTAACAATTTAGTTGGATGCTGTGCGATCTCTCGTAAGTCGCTATAGCAACTGGTATTATGCGATTTAGTTGGCCAACTTGAAATTGTAAGTCTGCGGTCGCTCTAAGTGCGACAAGTGAGGACGAGTGCGACGAAATGCCTGCGCAAGCTTAGATAAGGATATCTAATAGTTTAGAGCTGGCGGGTTAGTACTAGCCACCTTTTCCCCAAAAACATAAATAATTAAAAAGCCATGACAATGTTTACACTATTATAACATAATATATTTAGTTTGGGACGTTGGAAATGTAACTTGGAAATAATAGCAATTTCGTTTAAGTAATACGCTGCATTAGTTTTCAACTAGTAAAACTAAGTGTTGAATGTTTTTTATTTATTATCTTACCTCAGATACGAGTGTTCCTGCGGTGTGGGTTGGAAGCTTGTTGGTCGGCGCTGCGTCGACCGCGACGAGTGTAAGGACACCCCCTACGTGTGCGCTGGTGGAGAGTGTCACAACTTTAACGGAGGGTGAGTTTTAAATGCAAGCAATAATATTTTGTGTAACAAGATGACGTCCGCAACTCCGTGGCGCCAAAATTCGTTCATCGCGCGGGAATCGCACATTTTTTCGGGATAAAAATTCTCCTATATCGTTTCCCGGGACTCAAAGTGTCTCCATACCAATTATAATATATGGATATGAAAAATAATTTGCAAAGTTTCGTCGTCACCTAAAACAGCTACTGACTCGTTTGATGTTATAGTTTCCAGTCCGTGACTTCTATGCGAACCTATTTGCTACCAAATTATTGTTTTGTCAGTTAGTAGCTCCTGTACAATGGTATAAGGTTCAATACTCAATACCAAACTCTTCTAACAGGTACCGGTGCGACTGTCCGGCGGGCTGGCGGTTCGACGCGGAGGCGGCGCTGTGTGTGGACGAGCGCCGCGAGCTGTGCTACGACGAGTGGGACGCCGGCCGCTGCCACCGCGCGCGGCCGCTGCAGCTCGCACGCCCCGAGTGCTGCTGTTCCGAGGGTAAACTGAGCCCGTATTATTAGTCGTTTCCTCGAGATTTCCTCCATTCGACTCAATCTCAATACTTATGTCATTTGTTGGACAAAACGTCCACTGCTTGTTGACCAATGACGTGGGATTAAACAGCGCGTCTACTGCGTCAGAATGGGGCCTACGTAACTCGTTGCGTTGTATTGATTTGTATGGTAAAGAGTCAGAGATCAACCAGCAGACAACGGTAAAACGCGGTATTGAAGTGTCTGAAATCGACGCGATATGTGCCTTGTGTTTAAAATTATAGTGGTCATTCAGTGGGCTTCGGCTTGACCGAACCTATTGTTCAATTTATGGAGTCCATCAATATGATTTTTAAAAAATATTACACAATAAGATTATAAATTTGTATTTTTATTACTAGGTGCTGCCTGGGGCAGATACTGCGAGAAGTGCCCGACACCGAACTCTCCTGAGTTCCTGAGGATATGCGTCGGTGGAATGGGTCGACCTAATTTGACACAGGTAATAAATATCATGTTTCATCCCTAACATAATATTAACACGAGATATCACTTTACATAATGTTTTCTTCTAAAAAGTGATATCTCTTGGAGATTAGAAGTTTGTTACATAACAGACCAGTAATTCAAATTAATGGACTAAAATTGCTTGCCTACCTTCACAGGACTTAGACGAGTGTAAAGTCCGTCCCGACGTGTGCAAAGGCGGTCACTGCATCAACACGGACGGGTCGTTCCGGTGTTCGTGCCCGGCGGGCTACACGCTCGACGCCACTGGGCTCGAGTGCGTAGACGCGGACGAGTGCGCCGCCGACCCGCGGATATGCGGCAACGGCACGTGCACGAATACGCCAGGAGGATACGAGTGTAGATGCAACTACGGCTTCACGCAGGGACCTGATCAGGTAGTAGTCCAAACTTTGTCTAAATTATTACTACTTTAGGGCCGTGTTTCCATCTGCAAGACAATTGTCGCGAGAAATGTCCGACAGTCTCTTTGACAGCAGCTTGAAGTGTATTCGCGACAATTTGTCAAGCGCTTCTGTGAGTAGTTGCGACAGCATGTCTAAACACGTCTGCATGGACTCGCGACCGATCTCGCTGCTATATCTCGCAGCAAGTTGTCGCACGCACGGCTTGTGTTTTCCTTTAAAATAATGATATAGTTCCTATCGCGACATTCGTAAGCTCTCGTGTGTAAACACCTCCGCGGTAAGTTGCGATAGTATTATCCGCGAGCTTCTCGCAAGACATTTATTGCAGCAATAAATTGCAGGAATAAGTACGAAATGTAAACAATATTGCAAGAAACTCACGCGAGTTGCTTGCAGGTGGAAACACGGCCTAATACTAGTGGTATTGGTGTGAATTGACTCCAAAATTAAAAAAAAAAGTTAGATAGCATTCAATTTTACATATTGATATTCCATAAGTATTCAATATTCATAGGACTGACTCCTTTATTGTGTAATATTTGACTAAAAATCCCTATTTCCATCTAATATATATAAATCTCCTGTCACGATGTTTGTCCGCGATGGATTCCTAAACTACTTAACCGATTTTAATGTTTCTTTTTTTTAATGTGTGCTTTTTTCCAACTTGAGAGATAGGATAGCTTAGATCTTTAGTTTTAGTCGCAATTTTATTTTATTGCAAATTATTTGTGTATAAAGAGCGACCATTGTTTATGCGACGCGGGTCACGGGATAGCGATGGACGTTACCATGGTGACATACTTATTTAGTCACTAATTCAGTAAAATAATACGGGCGATATACTATAATATAATATGGCAAAGAAACGTTTGCCGGGACAGCAAGTATTATATAAAGAAACTTTTGGATTGTTATTACTTTTGTAAGTTACGCATCTCGTCTAATTCATTATTACTAACATACACAATTTTTAACTAACCTTATAACAATTTCCCAGACGTGTATCGACGTGGACGAGTGCGCGGAGGGCGCACGGTGTTCGTTCCGGTGTCACAACACTGCCGGGTCGTACCGGTGCACGTGCCCGTTCGGGTACGCGCTCGCGGCGGACGGCGAACACTGCCGCGACGTCGACGAGTGCGCCGACTCCTCCCCCTGCCCTCACGCCTGTGAAAACGTTGTGGGGTCCTTCGTCTGCAAGTGTCCTGAAGGTATTGGCAATTGTTCGTTTTTGTATAAAATTGATGGACATGGACGATGGTACACTGTACTCATAATACTAAGGTGTCCCTTAATTCCTTATATACAGTAGCAGCGCTGAAAGCGTAGAGGCCCACACCACACTTATAAGAAGATAAGATACTAAATTTTGGTAACAATTTTAAGTTTCTAGGTCTAAAGATTTATGCGTTGATCGATCTCTTTTCCAGGCTACCGTCGCACATCCGCGGCGCACGACGCCGAGGACGCGTGCGAGGACATCGACGAGTGCGCGACGTCGGAGCGGGGGGAGAGGTGCACGCCCGGCGTGTGCATCAACACGGACGGCGGGTACACGTGCGACTGCGACCCCGGCTGGGAGCTCAGCGAGGACGGACACAAGTGTATCGGTGAGTTGTGTTGCTGATGACGTCACTATCACGACGACGGGCGCGTGCGAAGACGTCGACGTGGGTGATTTGTCTAAGTGTCTAAACACACTAGGCTGAATTACGCCGGCGTAATTTACGTGGCCGAAATTACGTTCAGTCGCTTACGTCTGATGCGACACACTATAAATTACGCGGCGTAATTTCCGTTGCGGAACGCGCGCGTAAGTGAGTATTTAAAATTCTCAAATGTAATGTGTGCGTTAACGCTTTGGAGATAAGGTTGGATTTACAATGTTCGGTTTTGGTAATTCCGTCGCGTATAGTGTGTTGCTACACAAAACATTACCGCCGAATCGCTGCCGAACTTTACGCTCGACTCGGCTCGACGGAAATTCGGCTCATGACGGAATTTCGGCATAGTGTGTCGTCTGTCGCGTTCCGCCCATATTTTGTATGGATTTGAAACGCGGCCTAAACTCGTCGGAATTTACGTGGGCGTAATTCAGCCTAGTTTATTAGTGTTTAGACCTTAATAAGGAGCATATTATCATGACATAATCAACATGCTTAAAGTAAGGAAAACCGGTGTTAAGGATATTTTGGCACTTGGATGACATTGATAAAAGATCCTGGAAATCCTATAGAGGTCCTGAAGAATTATGTTCGCAATTTATATCACGTCACCGTCACGTCATATCACCTCCAACTAGGTGGGACAACGATCTCCGTTTAGTTGCGGGTCCATGTTGGATGCGAGTAGCAGGAGATCGGTCATCTTGGCGTTCATTGAGAGAGGCCTATGTCCAGCTGCAGTGGACGAATATAGGCTGATATGATGATTGATATCACGGCGTGAACGCAACAGAAAAGTATTTAATATATAAATATTTCGGCCACAAAATATATATTTCTGATGACTATTTATTAGAAAATAGATAAATATGGTTTAATAAACACATGAGTGAATAAATGAATTACTAACCTAAACCGTTTTACAGATCGTCGTACGGGTATATGTCACCGGTCGCTGGTGGGCGGCAAGTGCGTGCCGGAGCCGTGGTCGCGTGCGTCCACGCCCACATCCTCCACGCAGGTTACTAAGTAAGTTTGATGTTGTTGGTTGGTTGTTGGGGGGTTATATTGTCTGTGTTATGCTCATAGCCTCTATTTTTTTAAATATTTTTTAACCTATTTACAAGTTACAACTACGTCAATTTAGATAAGTTTTACTTGTTCAATGGTTGTATTTAGAATAGAATAAACGTTTATTTGCAGCTATAATAAGATACATAATAATATTTAAAAAAAATACTAAGTAATTAAAATAGAAATAATATTACAAAATAGTGAATTAACATAATATAGGTAGGTACATTAGCCGCAAATTGTTTCGGAAAGAAGAGCGTGATGCTATTTTTCGCTACTAATAAACTTCCGAAACTGAGCTTTAAAAATGCTAATATCATTGCTCCCAGGGCCGCCTGTTGCTGCACACTAGGCGCGGCCTGGGGTACGGAGTGCGAGCTTTGTCCTGCGCCGGGCTCGCCGGAGCGCGCCGAACTCTGCTCAACGCTGCCCACTAGCGGACTCATCCCAGGGCTGCCCGGCGGAGTCATACCCGGAGGGGCCCTCACTCCGGACGTGTTTGGGGATGTGGACGAGTGTGCGGCCATGCCGGGGTTGTGCGCACCGGGACGATGCGTCAATACTATTGGCAGGTGTGTATATTGTACTATCAGAGAAGTTGATTCCTATGCAGATCGGGGACCTACGTAGTTTGGTTGCGTTACGTCAAACCCAGCCGACAGATCACAATTAACATTGAATTGACATATTCGACCAAATAACGTTGGTCTATCAGTTGCATAGGAATCAATTTCCTCGATAGTACTAGATGACGTCCGCAACTTCGTCGCGCCAAAACTCGTTTATCGCACGGGAACCGTATATTTTTCCGGGATAAAAAGGTATCAACAACAGACAGACACACTTTTGCATTTATAATATTAGTATGGATGACAATGGAATATGCTGAAAAGCCTTCGGAGGTCTTGTTAAGCCGCGGGATTATGGGGACCAGTGGTTTAAAGTCTAAGGTTCGAATCTTGCGTTGGAACTACAAAAATGCAGTTTCTCAGTTTGGTTAGGTCGATACAAACTTATCGCCTGAGTCGCTTTCTGAAGTACAGTTGCACATTGGTTATGCTACATAAGGTTTTGTCAATGTCCAGAAAGTTATAATATCACTTGACAAATAACGTCCAAAAATGCGTGTCCACTGAATAACTATCAATTTTTATTATCTAGATTCTAGACGATTCATGCATCAAAATATGAGCCTTGTATAATTTCCCGTATATAAAACGCGAACTGTTAACATTTCAGTTTCCGGTTTGTTACTAGTATTAATCCTTCGATCACGGATTCTTGGAAATCATTGTTATTCTATTGTTGTCGCGATCACCGGTGCTCTTATGGGGCTTGATAGGTTAAAATAACCTGATCGTTTTTTCAGTTTCCGTTGCGTGTGCGGTCGCGGCTACAAGCCGGCGGGCGACACGTGCGTCGACATCGACGAGTGCGCGGCGCGCGGCGTGTGCGAGCAGCTCTGCCGGAATACGGACGGGTCGTACGAGTGTCTGTGCCGCTCTGGATATGAGTTGGACGAGGTATTTAAAGTTATTTATTCTGAAATTAAAGGTATATATTACACCGACTCAACCAACCCAACTCACAACCAACCAACCCAACTCGGCACCAACCAACTCACAGCTTGGCGTAAATTTGTAAGCTATTTTAGGACATAACACACCGCGTGGACACTGGACAACTAGTTGGTGACTAGTCGTCAACTAATTATATTTTGCAAGTTAGGAAAATTAACTCCTAAGTCACACTACATATTAAATTGAAGAAAATTAAGCTGAGATTTCAATGCCATACTGTGAGTTGCGTTGACGTCAAGTCGGTGTAATGTGCGATGTGACTTTTATTGTGTTTATTTTAATAAGGGCCTGTTTCACCGCTTCCTGATAAGGTGCCCGATAGGGTTATTTGACAGATTTTCCATACTCCATCTGTCAAATTAAGTGGTGGATAGCCTTATCAGGAAGCGGTGAAACAGGCCCTAAGACTTTTTAATATACTGTTCGATATCCTTAATTTGAAATTCAAATTAATAAATAGGATGGTGCCGACTGCCGTGACGTTGATGAGTGCGAGCGCGGCACGCACACGTGTCAACAAACGTGCACAAACACCGAGGGATCGTTCGAGTGCGGTTGTGAAGAGGGATACGAGAAGCGGGGGGACGCTTGTGTCGGTGAGCTATAATTATTTTAAAATAATAGCTAAATGTAAAAAAATAACACTATGAAATGTTTTACTTGTCTATCATGATCCTTTTCCAATGACAATACTTATTATTCATAAATAATAATTTATGCATAATAGCTTATGCATTCTATAATAATATCTGGTAGTAATATAATCAAAATAGACCTAACACAATTCTAGAGATAAACTACGATAACATGGTGCGCCACTCCAAATTACTGTTTCAATGTGTGTATACTGTAGTCACATCCTTATGAAAGAGTATGTATGTAGTAAGCATTCAACCAATCAACCATACTCGTACTAATATTTCACTTAATGCCACTTATTACCAAGATTTGTTGGTCAACTAATCATAACTAGCCGACCGTGCAAGACAACGCACTTCAAACGTTTTGAATTTTGGAGGGGCGCGCCATATTATCATAGTTTATCTCAACTAGAATTTAACACAATGATTTACTTAAATACAATTTTCCAGATATCAACGAGTGCTCCGACCCAGAAATCTGCCCGTCGCCCGGCAAGTGCGTGAACCTGCTCGGGTCGTACCGCTGCGTGTGCCCGCGCGGCTTCCGCCTCGACCTGGACGGCGCGCGCTGTCGCGACCGCGACGAGTGCGACGACGGCCGCTGCCAGTCCCCGTGCCGCAACTACGCCGGCGGCTACCGCTGCGACTGCCCGCCCGGTAACGTTCACTATCAGACAAGTAGATTCATGGGAGACATGCGTAATTTTGTCGCGTTATGTCAAACCCAGCCCACAGATCGCGACTAATATATAATAATAATAATAATATCTATGGACGCTTCACACCACGTCAGTCTGGCCCCGTGCTAAGTACCTGAAGGATATATAATTGAATTGATGTAATGCGATCTAATGACTTAGGCCCATAGGTAGTCAACTGCCTATGAATCAATTTCTTCGATGGTATTAAGTCACGTCGGTAGCGTAGATTATTTTAGTTCGGTCGCAAATTCGTCTTAAGCGTGTCCCTAACAGACGCGGCCTGCGGTGGCGATCTCCTGTTGCCTTCTTGCTTGACCGCGATATCAATAAACTGCCGCGGCCGCGGTGGCGGCACATAGCTCTCGAGTCTCGCCTGCGAGTGGACGTTAGTAATGGCCAATCGTAACCAAGTTTTATTGCTTTTATTATTGGCGCTTGAAGAAGATAAAAGATTATTTTAACAAAAAAATTAAAACCGACTTCCAAGGTAAAAACAATAATAATATGAACTAAAAACGATTAAATAACTCTTACTCTTTAAGAGTTCTTTTTCAGAATTCGTCTAAATCTCAACTACATATTTCTTTATATAATACAGTCTTTATTATTTTGAAGTCGGTACCAGCTAATTTAGTCATGAGCTCAGTCAATGTCAGAATATCTGAAACTTTTGGGACTGGTACCGACTTCAAAGCAGTGAAGACTGTATGTACAGAAATAGTTGATACCTATATAGAGTTTAGACGAATTCTAAAAAAGAACTCTTAAAGAGTAAGGGCCTGTTTCACCGCTTCCTGATAAGGCTATCCACCACTTAATTTGACAGATGGAGTATGGAAAATCTGTCAAATAACCCTATCGGGCACCTTATCTGGAAGCGGTGAAACAGGCCATAAGAGTTATAAATTAATACTTTTTAGTTCATATTATTATTGTTTTTACCTTGGAAATCGGTTTTAATTTTTCGTTATAAATAATAATTTCACTCTTTTTAGTTATCTACAACATAAGGCTTTATGCGTTAATAGCCTCTATGAATGATAACTATTCACATTATGTTACTGTAAGCGAAATTGTGGTAAATGCTTGCAGTTATCTAAGCGATGCTGCAATTTCCAAACTTTTATCTTAAAAAAGGTTCGAGTTCTGTTTAGTGCCTTCGGATCAAGAGACACCTTCTTATGAAATTTCACTTATTTGTAAATTATGTTTAAGTTACTAGAAACAACTTCTTAACCACTTGCAGGGCTAGCATAACAACAGTAGACATGGGAAAGAATCGACATACTGACAGATTTTATCGCCAAAATGTCGGATTTTCATTGTCTAACAACATGTGGTGATGATGATTAATCAAATTGATATAGTGGCTTATGCTTTCAGTGATTTAAATAACGCCAAAATCCCCGAACCTGTATCTATAGGGATTCAAAAGCCGATCCAGGGTATACCCTGTAGGTATACCCTGGATCCTAAGGTACCCAACAGAACTTTTACATACAGGGTAACCTGGTGTGAAGTCTTACTTTTTGGTAGCATGTGCCTCGAGTACATCAGAAAAAATTGAAATCACTATATATTACCATACAAATTTCAAGGAGTCCCCTCGATTCCTCAAGGGTCTATCATCAGATCACCACTTTTGTGAACATGGTACCAAATTCGAGTTAAACCCTATACATTGTACTCGTATAGGGTTTAACTCGAATTTTGTCAAACTACAGTCTTGTGGTAGGTTCTCGAAATCAACTAAGGTGCGCTGACGTCGTGACAGTGTCTATAGATATTATTTACTTATTTCATTATACATTTGTAGAAAATGATTTAGAGGACAAAGTTAAACTACAAACGAACACTTAAAGGTTCAAGGTTAAAAACGGTTGCTTAATCGTAAACACAGTCCACTGTATTTATGATTGAGCAACCTTTTTAACTCAAACTTAAATTGATAGTTTACATGTTATCTGTTGGGGGTTGGGATAATTAAACAAGAGATCAAAGATTAATCCTGTATTGCATAGATCTAACTATTACTATAATGGGATATGAGATCGAGTCACGCGCTCGGTGAGATGTCGTCGTGAACTGAACTTAATACATTATTCGAATGTTAATATAATATAATACAAAGGTGCAGAGTTGCATTATTACCTAAGTTGCATCTAGGTAATAAGGCAACACAACGCTGTACGGGCGTTGACCCGTACATTATCCATATATTTCTAAACAATTATTATTGACTCCACGTACTTCAAAGTTATATTAACATTACCATCTAATTCTCTTCCAGGCACAGTCCGCGCGGGCGGCACCACAGGCGGCTGCGTGCCGGCGGACGCGTGTGCGAGCGCACCGTGCGGCGCGAGTGCGTGCTTCCCGCTAGCGGGCACGTACCGCTGCGGCTGCCCGCCCGGATACGGGTGGGACGCCGGGCACGCTGTGTGCCTGCAACTCGGTAATTGATAAGTTTTTGTTACCTAATAGTTTTATATATACTTAATTTAAACTTTTGACGTGACAACGTCTTATAATTCGATATGGGCTGCGCGCACGAAAAAACATGACGCAATATGCTGCGTTACTTTGCTCTGAGGCGTTCTATTTAAGGCTATGACGTTGTCACGTTCAACTATCGTCAGTAAACCGACTTTACAGACAACCGAGTTTGAGTCGAGTTCGAGTCGAGTTCGAGTCGAGTTCGAGTTCGACACAAAATACTACTCTCCAACCGTCTCTTTCCTATAAAAGTCTGTGCCACAGCCCTCTTGTTTTGGTTTTATTTAACTATAATTTGTGTTTTTTAAAATGAAAAAAATAAAATAAAATTAAGTAGCAGTACTATTAAAACTTTGTTATAACATAATTTTAAAGGATATTTCAAAAGATCGTTTGAAATTGTGATTACGAATCTTCGTAGGATCGGTAATGTCACAATTCATAAGACCCTACGGCCTACAGTCAAACTGATTTTAAAAACTGACTCCCACTTACTTGGAGCTTTAAAATAATATCCTGTAGCTAGTAGCTACAGTATCAACACCATTTTGTGTAATACATTAAAAAAATAACGTAACTTTAATAACCTCATTAATAGGTGGTGGCTGCGCAACCGCAAGCTGTCTATTCGGTTGCCGCGCGCTTGGCGACTCGGTGGAATGTGGTTGTCCGACCGGCTACCAGCTAGTCGGCGCCGGGCACTGTCTATCGGCGTTGGACGGCGCGCTCCCGCCGGGTGATATCGGCGACGCGCCCGTCTTTCCGCTCCGAGACCAGTATAAAGTCGGCGATGACCTTATATCGACTGAGGGTTGCTTCAGTTGCAAGGTGAGATACTTATATATTACACTATTCCACCGTCTGTCCTGTTGTCCGACCGGCCACTAGCTAATCGGCGATGACCTCATATCTACGGAGGGATGCTTCAGTTGCAAGGTAAGTAGAAACTAGGATACTGCCTGATGTGAGATCAGCACAGCATAAGCGCTAAAGCGCTGTCATGTCCTCAGGTGTGGACGTTAAAATTACGTCGCTACTGCATTACGTTACGTTTATTACTGCATTACGATATCTTTGAAACTGTTGTTAGCGTAAGTCATTCCAGTCAGTATAGCGATGGGACTCCAAAACTGGGACAACTTTTAAATAGCAAAGAGGCAATTTGATATTTTGTAAAAGAAGCCTCACGGTAGTTACTCTTTTGTATTACCTAATTCAATGATTTTTATTCTTCTTCCGTACCTTAAATATGAAAGATTGCCTCGTTCAATAATCACGCTTATACGCCCTCGTGCGTTGTGTAAAGACCGACTACTAGTACCTAAATAACATATTTTATAAATGTTATTTAGGTATTATACTATACTAATACCTAAATAAAATTTATGTGTTTAAATTTACAGGTGAACGGACGCAGACGACGCGCGCCTGAAGAGGGCATCGTGTACGCCAACGGTACTACGGTCGTGAGAAGAAGCAGACGGCGTAGCAGACGTAAGTCATTAGTTATAAATCATACGATTCAAATTCAATTAGCAGTTTGAGCGTGAAAAGGGCAGACTACACAATTTTATTATATTTAAAAACTTGAGTGTTGTCAAGGGATACCCGGATTGAACGAAGTTATTTCTTAAGTATAAAAAACCTGTATACACTCAACAAAAAGAAAATCGTCCAATGCGAGAGAGAGAGAAACACGCGACATACACTTTCGTGTGTGACGCGACTTACGACACTTTTGTGTCGTTACAACTTTTCTTCTAGCCCCCTTTCGCAACGCGCGATAAGGAACTTCGTTCCAATAATATTTGATCAAATCCGATGTATTTTCAGGGCGTCGTTCTCTCCTGGAACCGGAAGCAGAGCTGATAGTGATCTCCGCGACGCCTAAACAGACCTGGGGCCGCGTGCCACTCCTCCGACTTATCCCGGCCGAGGGCGACGGGAAACCACACTACAGAATCGCCTACGGGGACCCTGATAGAAACTTCGTACTCAACAAACGAGACGGCACCTGGGCACTTCGGCTTAGGAAGCATTTAAAACAAAAGGAAGTCCTAGAACGACAGCTCGAGTTGGAGGCAAGGTTCGTCACTCCTGCTTCGAGTAGGAGAAGGCGAGCTATACCCGCTAATATCCCAGCGCCGCTAAGGCTCTACGTGTCCGTAAGGATCGGACCGAATGCGGGCTGATTTGGATAAAAACCGGACCGGAATTGTATAGTTTAATCGCGTTGGCGTGCGTTTGATAAAGTTCATTTATTTTGGGATATTTTATAATGGGGTGAGCATGTGTTTCTATAGACAGCTATGAAATTGGTTGTAGTACATACTTTAACGTTTATCGAATATCAGATGCTTGGAGGTTGACGAAATTTTTATACCAATCATTTTATGACATGATACGACACACTAGGCGTTAGTATACTGCAGCGTAGCGACGCGACGCGATACTTCACGTCCCCATACTACTAGAGTGCCTTTCACGCAGGTCCGCTGACGCGTAGTGCGATGTGCCTTACACAAATTCATACAAAATAATTTGTGCCGTGTCTCGTCTCATCGATGCAACGTTGTAACGCCTAGTGCAGTCTTACCTGAACTTTAGATGGCTGCAGAAATCATGCTCATTTCTCTACGTGTCAATGACCTTTATCGCCTAATCACGTGCGCCAACTGATCACTTTAGGTTGAATTTGTCTCCGTACTGATTGTAGCTAGAATACAATTGGTCTTAGACACTGCCATAATTTGCTTACTGCCATATTTTTTATTTCACTGCCAAGTTAAGTTCATTCCCTTCTATTTACAGATAAGTTAATGAGTCCGCCATATTATACTAACAATGTTACTTAGCTTTTATACCATAAGCGCCAATATAAAATTAGATATTTCTACTGCATGTTTTAATATATTTGGGACCATATTTGATCGTCTGTGATCGATCTTTCCGGCAGTATTAAGTAATCGAGAACGTAGAACCAGCTAATAAAAAATCGATATTGCAACTCGCTTCACTTTGAACCGTTACTTGAATATAATTTGAGAATGCTGTTTGTCTCTTTCTGGCATAATTTACAGCAATAAGGTCGAAAGAAGTTTTTGATATTTAGTCGCGGCTACATTAATTGATAGGCCAGCACTTATATTTTCAAGTGTCACTCAAAGTTGGTCGTATAAAAGTACATAATATATGTAGTCCCATATCTTAAGTGCCAGTATATAGTTGTAAGTAGATAATTAAGTGAATTATTTATTTTTTACCGTCAACATAACGTGCAATGTGACCATCTTAATCTGTAGAATTAATGCTTAAAGTTAGACAATTGTAAATATGTGCATAATATTTGTAGAAGTTTTTACATTAATATATTTAACATAAGATTATTTGGCTATTGAATTTGAAATATAAATACATTTTTAACTACTCATTGGCATGTCATTTTAACTTTGTGTGTGTATTAACTTAGCCCTCTTTAATAAACAACAGTATAGAAAATAGGCAGCAACTATTCGGCTTCTTTAGGAATTAAAAACAAAAATACCACATTATATAACATTTATTATCTTAATTTATATTTAAGTCATCAGTCCCCCTCTCACATAAAATTGTTTATATATTTAATATTTTAACACTTATATGATCCAAAGTTTATAAACTATAATATATTTCACAATGTTAATTTCCCTATAAGAACATTATCTGGCGCTTGACTCTTTTCTTTCGAAAATACATTTAGAACTACAGTAGGTATACTTTAATCTTGGTCATTAAACCTTTTTTACCGTTTAAAGAAATATTAACAAATGAAATTATATTTTTTTCTCTACCTTATTATTGAAGACATTCAGTTGAAGCTCATGAAGTTTAAAATCCACAGGAACTACACATCAATTTTCAACAGTAAAATGTTTCTAGAACATTTGGAAGTAAAAGTGAATTTCTCCAAAATGCGGGTAGGCTTGAAACGTGGTCGTCTATTCGTCAGTCTGCACCATTTTGTTTTTCTTCAGCTGTTTCTCGACCACTCCCTTGTACATTTCCAAGCAATCGCCTACACCATCAGTGTGTCGACTCAAGCGATGCGTCTTAAGGTACTGATAGCATGAAAACTTGCACAAGCATACCGAGCATTTGAACGGTTTGTCGCCTGTGTGTATTCGCATGTGCACTCGCACGCTGAATCTCCGCGTAAACTGTTTGCCGCATATGGGACAGGGGAAAGGTTTGTAGCCCTCGTGTGCTCGCTTGTGAACTTTCAGGTTGTTCTTGTATTTGAATTTCCGCTCGCAGAGATCGCAAGTGAAGGGTTTCTCGTCTGTGTGTGTTTTGCTGTGTAGCTCCAAGGTGCTGAGGCTTACGAAGTTGCGCTTGCAAACGTCACAGCGGTGCTGCGTGGAATGGGCGTCCATTTGTCGCGTCAGGAAACCTTTTAACGTGTAGGTTCGTTCGCACTGATTGCAGCTCAGTTTAGCGTCTGCTGTCATGGCATCTACCTGCTGGCTTGAAGACCATGTTTCAGATTCTCCACGTTCTGACTTAAAGTTATGCATATTTTGACAGGAAGCTTCCGATGCGTTCACTTGAAATTCTCCATGGTCTGATTTGAAATTCCCCACGCTCTCCACCTTCTGACTTGAAGTTTTCCATATTGTTACAGAATCCCCAAGTTCTGACTTAAAGTTGCGCATATTTTGGTAAGTTTTTGATGCATTCATTTTAAATCCTTCATGTTCTGACTTAAAATTCTCCACCTTCTGACTTGAAGTTTTCCATATTGTAATAGATTCCCCAAGTTCTGACTTAAAGTTGTGCATATTTTGGTAAGAAGATTTTGATGCATTCATTTGAAATCCTTCATGCTCTGACTTAGAATTCTCCACCTTCTGACTTGAAGTTTTCCATATTGTTACAGATTCCCCAAGTTTTGACTTAAAGTTGTGCATATTTTGGTAAGGAATATTAGATGCGTTCACTTGAAATTCTCCATTCTCTGATTTAAAATTGTCTACCCTCTGACTTGAAGTTTTCCACGTTTTATAATTTCCACGCTCTGCCTTGGATTTCTCCTCTTTCTGACTTGGAGTTTTCTGCATGTTCACTTGAAATGCCCCAAACTCTGACTTGAAATTCTCCAACTTCTGAATTGAAGTTTTTCGTTTTTTCATTTGAAGTTCTCCGCGCTCTGACTTCTTTTCCACATTCTGACTTGAAGTTTTTCGTTTTTTAACCTGAAATTCTCCTTTTGACTTAGAGTTAACCGCATTCCCCGCTCGGTACTGCATAAAGTTATTTCTCATGTACTCGTCTGCCCGCAAGTCCAACGATCTATGTATTTTCTCCTCGGCTGACAATGTAACAGGTCCCTTCTTAACATTTTTTGATTTCTCTGAAGTCCCTAGAAATTAGTTAGAAAATAGTTTGTTAACATTTTCTAGACATCAAAATTTTAAACACATTGTAAACAAAATTTCGTACACAAATTCTTTAAAGTGTAGTTTAAAATTCGTATAATGAATAGAAACAAAAGAAACTGTAGAAAACCGGCCAAGTGCGTGTCGGGCCACGCGCAATATAGGGTTCCGTAGTACCGCAAGTTTTTGATAATTTTTATGGTCAACGAACGTACATTTAAAGCGTGTTTTACACTACTAACAACATCATCTCAGTTACTTTCAAAGGAATTTGAACGAAAAGTTCCTTTATACTTCGCCGAATACATTTTTTTAGTTAATCGACTATTACTCAAAAACTTATGAAGTCTTCTTAGCCGTGATAGTTTTCCTTTTAAATTCAGCATATTTCCTACTTACGTGAATTTGTTCATATTTCCAGAACCAACCGTTTAGCTGGTAGAAGGGGGGGGACACTGGACTCTAATGATTTTTTCCACTTTAAAACTTAATATTTCACAAACGGATCCCTAAATCGGAAAATGATCTATGAATACCCATAAAAACCTATTCAACGACACCCCACACGATGGGGTGGGGTGGGCGCGAAACTTGATGTGTAGGGGAGGTACCATAAAAAATATATTTTTTTACGATTTCATGTACCATTTAGTTGCCATCATTAATATGTGTATTCATGCTTAATTACAGCTTTGTAGGTCCTTTAGTCCCTGAGTAAAACCGCGGACAGACAGACAGACAGACGGACGGACAGACCGAAACTATAAGGATTCCTTGTTGACTACGGAACCCTAAAAAAGGCGATCTTACTGCTGGCTGAGGACGACGTATTATTATGCAAAAGAGTCACAATGCAAAGGTATCTTTACAGGGGTGTCTTTGAATAAAAAAAAAATATTGTCTTCGTACCTGTATAGACTCCAGTCTGCAATATCTCCTGGAGGTGCGAGGGTCTGTCACGCTGCGGCTCATACACGCTCGCGTCCACGTCTATCACGAGACGTTCCACATCTGAAATTATTCAAATTACTAAAACGTGAAATTCATAAATTACGATAATTTTTATATTTTTTAATTTTTATATTATAAAGCGTCTAGCTTATGAATTCGTATCCATTCGCTACTTGCTCCTTTACAATTGTATTTATATATCTATCTTCTTCTTATCTTATATATAAAAATGGATTTTCAAATGTGTTAGTCGCGCTAAAACTCGAAAACGGCTGGACGGATTGGGCTGATTTTAGTCTTAAAATATTCCTAGAAGTCCAGGGAAGGTTTTAAAGTGACGCGAAGTTCACCGGGACAGCTAGTCTTATATATAAAAATGGATTTTTAAATGTGTTTAAGTCGCGCTAAAACTCAAAAACGGCTGAAGGGATTAGGCTGATTTTAGTCTTAAAATATTCGTAGAAGTCCAGGGAAGGTTTTAAACTTTAAAGTGACACGAAGTTCACCGGGACAGCTAGTAACAATAATAAAATTCGTGAACTAGTAAGGCCGGCCACGGACCGCTGCAGTCGGTCCCGAGTCCCGACTGCAACTTGCAGTCCGTCTATAGCCAGTCTAAAAGAAGTGAGATCATGACCCTAACTCGAAAATACTTCACCTAAATTAATGTGATTTTTATAAAATCCATCGCCAGATAGAGAGAGAACGATACTCGACTCTGAATCATAAAAATATTGCTATCTCGGTCTTTGCGCCAAATATCGTGTAATTTATTTTTAAGTTTTGTCTATCCGGCTACCGGATTAATAATAAAATTATTTAGTCACCATCATCATCATCATCGGAACAATCCCAGCTGTCCTCCAGCTTGACCTCCCCAGTGGTAGCTGTGGCCGTGACGTCGGATCTGCACAGCGTCAGCAAAGACGCGTGAGGATCCGGAATGCTGCCCATCTGGATAAGTAACAGAACATTATAAGGCTGCGTTTCCACTGAAGCGGAGCGGAGCTTAGCGGTGCCCGAATTGACCAATCGTGCTATTCCAGCGGAATGACAGCGAAGCGAAGATTTCGAGCATGGTGTTTGGTCAATTCGGCACCGCTAAGCTCCGCTCCGCTTCAGTGGAAACGCAGCCTTTTACATAGTAGTGATTAATTATTAGCGGTTCTGGAGATGATACAAGGTAATAAAGAATATTACAAACATACAAGATACGCGCTAAAAACATAACCCTCCCGGCAGTCGAGTAAAAAACGTATGTCACTCGGAGACTGCCGACTGCTATAAGTGCATAGCATGTTTTATCAAATTATGCAATTATAATTCGCATACGTCTAGTCGCACGTACACAATCACCGTGCCGAAGTCTGGCAACACCGCACCGCGGAGTGGAGGGTGTTAAGTTTATATTCGTTACGGAATTTCTTGATACGGTCGCCGCATTCAAAGCCCGCGAGGCTATGCAATAGCTTAAAAAAACGAGTACATAATTATTCTAGTAAAGTTCTAAGGCCCGTATTTTTGGTCAGTACCTACTTAAGATGCGACCCGGTCTCAAGACGCGGTTCGGCTCTGTGATTGGTCCAAATTTTGACAGCCAACCAATCACAGAGCCTGAACCGGGTCTTGAGACGGAGATGCATCTTGTGTACTGACCAAAAATACGGGTCTAAGACGAGTTACAGCACTTCGATTCTAGCGGTATTAGCATACACCAGATAGACACACTTTCACGTTTAAATGTACTATCAGAGAAGTTGATTCCTATATGCAGATTGGTCGCGTCCAGCCGACAGATCACAAACGAACCGACCAAATGACGTTGATCTGTCAGCTGCACAAACTATATAGAATGCTCGCTGGTCAACTGGCTATGAACCAATTTCCTCGATAGTACCATATAAGGTACGCGTACATTGTTACGGGCAGCAGGGCGTGCCGCATTTTCTATACGAGTTATAATATTAAGGCTGCGTTTCAACTGAAGCGGAGCGGAACTTAGCTGTGCCCGAATTGACCAATCGTGCTTTTCCAGCGGAATGACAGCGAAGCGGAGCGAAGATTTCGATACGATGGTCAATTATTATTCGGCACCGCTAAGCTCCACTCCGCTCCGCTTCAGTAGAAACACAGCCTAAGACCCACCGCGCACTCAGATATTAAAACTTGTATGAAAAATCTGTATCTGTAACTACATACAGCCCAAGGGAGAAGCTAATAAAAGCGTGTTCTGATCTTGTATGGAAAATGGCCTACCCCGCTGCCCATCACAATTAATTAGGCCTGGAGATAGTGACACAAACTTCTTGGTGATTTGTGCCAGTATGGCGGTTTTACGGGGGTATAATTACGTAAAGGCAAAAAGGAAAATGATGGTCATAGCGCTCGCACTGGCACCCCAAACGCGTGGGCGTTAATCGAACGTGTCGGATAAATAACGAGTGTCGAACGATTTGTTCCACAAAAATGCTTGTATTTTCAGATAGTCGAAAAAAAAATAAGTAGGCGAAAGCGTAATGCCATACTTGTCGGGTGCGGCTTACAGCCCGCCATACCGACGCGAATACGTTAATTTTAATAAAAAAATTGAACCATTTGTACCAGGCTAATTTTTGCATCACACTAATCATCGTCGAGTAGCCATTCACGAAAATCACCTTGCCATACTTTCCGACAGCGCCCAATGGCCGCCATACTACTGCAAAGGTGTAAGATTTTTTTTTGCCAAATGATTTGTACCACCCTGAAACTTTTTTTAACAGTTCCCTGTATGATCATAAATAGGAGTCTGATAATGCCATATAACCTGTGGGAGGCAGCGAATGTGAATAATATTTTTTTCAAAATCCTAATAAATTCTGTATTTGTCCCGCTCTGACAAAAAAAATAATGGTCACGTTAGGCAATTCGCTTTCGCTTACTTATTTTTTTATCTGAAAATACAAGCATTTTTGTGGAACAAATCGTTCGACACTCGTTATTTTCCGACACTTTAGATTAACGCCCACGCGTTTGGGGTGCCAGTGCGAGCGCTATGACCATCATTTTCCTTTTTGCCTTTACGTACGCCCTGTAAAACTGCCATACTGGCACAAATCACCAAGAATTTTGTGTCACGATCTCCAGGCCTAAATGTGCGCGTCTTAAATTGTGTAAAGCACATAGTTTACTTACAGATTGGAACATCTTGGTAACAACGAAGTTTTGTCTAACAAAACTGTCGACGCTTGTGCTAAACTTCGCCCAGCGCGGCGATGAAAACTGTATCAATGTATATCTGTTAAAATAATAATAACTGATTGATTTGATCTGGGTTAAAGTTAAGTCTGGGTTAAAAGTATATGTTGTCTCTTTCGTACTTGTGAAGAACGAGAGAAATGATATTTAAACTAGGATTAACTTAAACCGAGTTTTGCGGAAGTTTTAAGGCCGGCAACGCACCTGCAGCTCATCTGATGTTGCGAGTGTCTATGGGCGACAGAAGTTGCTTACCATCAGGTGACCCGTTTGGTCGCTTGCCCCCTTATTTAATAAAAAAAAAGTGGGGCTAGTAGGATGATAATAATGGTCTTAAATTAGACAAAATAATATGAATTTGTGTTTTTCTTTGTCTCAATCCCACTATTTTCCCACTAGTGGGCAACAGTAAACAAGTCTATATATAAATTCATATCATTCGCATTGCAAAAATACATTTGGAACAACATTTTTAATCGTTACTAATAAATGTAACGCAATAAACTAGGTAATGTATGGATTTTGATAAAAAAAAAAAACAAAGAGAAACAAAAACATAAACTTATTATAAACAAACAAAAACTTCTTACCTCTCAAAATACTGGGTTTAGCTAAGCCTTCTTTCCACTGGACTGTGATACGGTTGCGGTTACCGTTTCGATTGCGGTTGCGAGCACCACGGCTGCCGGCCGGGTGCATTCTGCATTCGCCTGTTGCTCACCTGTCACTGTCAAACAACGATCAATAATACGGCACCGGCGCACCCGGGAACTGTCAAAAATAGATGCAAGCCGTGACGCATGTGAGAGCAACAGGAGAACAGAATCTCCCAGCTATAACAGTAACAGTAAGGTCCATCTATCACTGTTGATCCAAGTCGATTTCAGTTGTAGGAAGGATGGCGTCCTTCCCACAACTGGCGGGGGAGTGATGATGATGGGGGCGTGTTCATATCACGTCGGGGTCACCAATGTGGGAATAATATGCGTGGTGGCTACAAATAAAGATCTTCCGACCGAGCGAGGTGGTATGCCCGGTCAGGCCGAAGCCCACGTGATACATTTCAGCTGTCGTATATATAATATACTTATAGGTGTACCAGAATCTGATGGCAAAAAGTGAGAAAATAAATTGACTCTAGTCTCTAGCAATACCGCGGTAATTGAAATAAAACATTTTGATCCTTTTCTTTTAGCAGATAATCTGTGTATAAAAATTTATCCAATGATTTAGGATATTTTTTGAAAATTTGCTGTCAAAAATTGCCATCAGATTCTGGTAGACCTATACTTATACCGACGCGCTAAGAAAACTTCGATAGTGCGATGCAGGAATGTTAGGTGAATTGTAGGTACCGCCGTCCGCCACACAGCCGATTGAAAACTAGGCAACCAAGCAGGAGTCATTCTTATAGTGCCCGAGAGTGTGCGCAATACACAAAGATACTCTATTTCTTTGCTACCATAAATCATTACCCAAAGAGGATATTCCGACACAATTGAGAGATTAGGTGTAAGACTTTAGACTGTACATAAGTTACATGCTAAATTTATCAAACAATCAGTTGTTTCTGTTAGTAGTTAGCTAGTACTTAGTTCCATGTTTCCAACGAGTCGAACCAGTGACCTCAAAGTAGTGAGCTAAGCTAAGCTTTAAGCTAGTTAATCCTTCAAGCCCTATAAGGACACCGGTGACCGCGAAAACAATAGAATACAATAGCATTTCCAAGAATGCCCGTTCGAAGGATTAAGTAATTAATTACGGCCTCCGTATGCTCTGTTTAAATTAAAACCATACGTTTCTATATTATTATGTACTTACCAATGTAATTGTAGTTTGTACGCATGACGCAGGTTGTGTCCGATAGTAAATGAAAATGTAATTTTCCCGCGCTAACAGCATCAAAGGCTTCTACGTAGGTACCGAAAATAAAATTATGTTTAAATATAGAACGTTTTAATTTAAGTTAGGCTACAGGTTATTTTTGAATAGTTCGAAATATTAAAATTGGGTTAAAGGCTGTTTCCACAAAAAACACGTATAGCATACAATACTAATAATTAGTAAATAGGCTACTTGACCTAATTTTTTTCTTCATGCTAATCGCTTCATAATCATTCATTTTTACAAAAAAAGTAATATTTTAATATTTTACACAGTAGAAACCCATAAAAATGTTTATTAAAAAATATGCCTCTTAAATGGCGCCGAAAACACTGTCCGCCATAGTGTGACGTCATACGCTTTGCATTTTAAACTCTCTTTATTGAAATTTTTTTAATGTGCTAAATGTACGAGTCTAAAAGTGCCCAAAAATTATAAAATAATTATATAAGAAATAAGAAATCATTTGTAATGTTGAAAACTTTTGGAGAAAAGTTTTGGCCATTTCATTTCCCGTCTACAATAAATGGAGATAATAGGTATATATAAAACTGATGTTTTATTTTGAATTATTGAAGAAAATATATAATAGGCTTATTCTTATTATTTATGTACAAATAAACTTACATATAGCGAGCGCGATAAATAAAAGATATTAAATTAGTATGAGGATGACGTCACATCCAAATCGGAAGTACTGCAAAAGCGTTTTCGTCAGTACAATTCCTATTTTCATAAAATCATATTTTCAAATCGACTTTATTTATCAATCATAAGCTTTTATTTGATAATAAGGGTGAAATACGGTTTCCTAGGCCAAGTTCTATTAGAAATATGCATTTGTTCAATGAAATTGAACATAGGTCAAGTAGCCTATTGTGTAGACAAGACCCTATCTTTATTCTCCCTAACCTTTCACATTCGATTAAAAAAAAAGTATAATAATTATAATAAAGGCGAAAAGCTCTAAGCCGATTCAAATATAATTGAAAAAAAATAATTTTCCATATTCAAATCGCCATCGCCAGTTTTGCGTAAAATTTTCAAATTGGGACGTTCCTGGCTCCTGCAACAAATCCACGCATATTTTGTTGGTGTTTTCATAAGAAAAATAAAATTCAATTTATCAATTTATCACTCACGCTATCCGGATATTTCGCGCGAACGACCTAACAACTAATAAATTATAAACACAAAGAAAACTTGGCCTTACGACCGGGAAGTTCATACATCATACATTTTTTACGTAACAACAAATTCGGAACTGGCAGAGCACTAACAATAATATCCGGGTTTACGCGGGCCTGTTTGTTTTTGATCCGGGCCTTTCAGGTTAAGACCCGGTTATCCGGGTGTTCATAACCGGGCCCTTAACCCGGCTATTATACATAATCTTAGGGGCCATTTCAACTGGCGGGCTCAAATAAACTATTTTAAGTTCAAAGTAAGTAGGTACTTAGGTACCTGATAATACTAAAATATTTGTGAATGTTTTCTTACGTAATAAACTGAAAATTATCCTATACCTACAATTTGTCAACTCGTTTGTGTGCTGAGTTGCTGACTGCTGCACATTACGACTAGGTATAGGTACCTAATATATTTTTATAGGACGTAATTTTAAAATAATTCAGATTTCAGGTACTTAACAAATTTTAATTTAAAGAACCATTATTACATATCCATACCTACAGCTATACTTGCTAACTAGTTAATGCCCGCAACGGAGTTGCGCCAAAACTCGTTTATCGCCCGGGACCTTACATTTTGCCGGGATAAAAGGTAGCCTATGTCATTTCCCGGGATTCAAAGTATCTCCGTACCAAATATCAGCAAAATCGGTTCAGTGGTTTGGGCGTGAAGAGGTAACAGACAGACAGACATACAGACAGACGGACAGACAGACAGGACACACTTTCGCATTTATAATATTAGTATGGAAGTATGGATATTACTTACTTTACTTTCTTTACTTACTAATATTATAAATAGGAAAGTGTGTCTGTCTGTCCGTCTGTCTGTCTGTCTGTCTGTCTGACGTCTGTCTGTTACCTCTTCACGCCTAAAACGCTGAACCGATTTTGCTGAAATTCGGTATGGGGATACTTTGAGTCCCGAGGAAGGACATAGAATACTTTTTATCCCGGAAAAATGAACTGTTTCCGCGCGATAAACTAATTTTGGCGCAACGGAGTTGCGGGCATTATCTTGCATATAAAAGTTTATAACATGCACTTAAACTACATTTTACTGAGTTGTCAGCTCCCTTACTTTGCTAGCATTATAAAAAGCCTTTCATTTAGCTCGTTTTCAGAGCGAAGACCAACATAAATACGACAATACAAGTTACAACTAGGTACTTTCGGAGTTGGAGGTACCACTAGCTAACTTTTTCAGATAAGACGTGAAACCCTGTAAAACAATGTTTTCCAGACTACAGGAGAGCCAACGTGTACTTCAAAGTTACAAACATCTAAAACAATTTTCACGCCTGTGAACTTTACAAACTACTGAAACGTGACGCGAATTCAAATCAACCGCTGTTTTAGTTCAGATGGCGCGACATAGATGGCGCTTTTTATCATGTAACATACTACGAATTTTTTTAAATGAATTTAATCCTTCGATCGGGGATTCTTGGAAATGCTATACCTATTGTTTTCTATTGTTGTCGCGATCACCGGTGCTCGTATGGGGCTCAAAGTATTAATTATTTATTAATGTATATGACACTGCTAAAAATGATTAAATACCTACTTAGGTACGTACTTAATTTTGTTTTATAAATTGAGAATGTCACAGATGTCGTGAGTCACAATAGGCTACTTGACCTATATTCAATTTCATTGAACAAATGCATATTTCTAGTAGAACTTGGCCTAGGAAACCGTATTTCACCCTTATTATCAAATAAAAGCTTATGATTGATAAATAAAGTCGATTTGAAAATATGATTTTATGAAAATAGGAATTGTACTGACGAAAACGCTTTTGCGGTACTTCCGATTGGGATGTGACGTCATCCTCATACTAATTTAATATCTTTTATTTATCGCGCTCGCTATATGTAAGTTTATTTGTACATAAATAATAAGAATAAGCCTAATATATATTTTCTTCAATAATTCAAATAAAACATCAGTTTTATATATATTATCTCCATTTATTGTAGACGGGAAATGAAAAGGCCAAAACTTTTCTCCAAAAGTTTTCAACATTACAAATGATTTCTAATTTCTAATATAATTATTTTATAACTTTTGGGCACTTTTAGACTCGTACATTTAGCACATTAAAAAAATTTCAATAAAGAGAGTTTAAAATACAAAGCGTATGACGTCACACTATGGCGGACAGTGTTTTCGGCGCCATTTAAGAGGCATATTTTTCAATAAACATTTTTATGGGTTTCTACTGTGTAAAATATTAAAATATTAGTTTTTTTTTGTAAAAATGAATGATTATGAAGCGATTAGCATGAAGAAAAAAATTAGGTCAAGTAGCCTATTCACTACTCCTTTTGGAGTAAGTATTTAAGAGTATAATATCCTATACATATATAGAGGTATAATAGTATACCCTAGCATTGCAAGACTGATAGGAGCTAAGAGCATAGAGTACCTAACTTATTATATATAGGGGTAGCTAAGAGGTGCTACGAGTATGAAATTTTTTTAACAGTTTGTGTAGCTTTTTTATCTTTTTAAGTATTGAAAACATTAGGAAACACAACACTGAACTAAACTAAATTCTTGCACGTTTGTTTTGAACTTGCACCAGCTGTCAACTGATGTGAGAAAACTTTTTAACACGGAGCTAATGTTTTTAATCTCTAAGGTTTTCTTTCCAAAAACTTAGACTAAGTTCTATTAAGGGCCCTCTTTCCCTAAATTAGCAGGTCGATTGTCTGTCAGTGTGGATATCGACGTAAATGACATTAAAATAACATTCATAACAGCGCGCCTTGTACGGTGGCGGTTACGACGCTCGCCGCGTCCATGATAGGGCGAAATAGGAGAAAAAAACCTTTTTAAGGCTTAATATAATTCATATTTCAAAAAAGTAAAAAAACCAAATTATTAACTTATGTATTGCAAAGCAGTACCTAGATATTTTTTATATATTCTTTTGATAAATAATGAAGGAGTAAAGTGGTTTCATTCAACGAGGTGATTTGGTTTTTTATTTCTTTATTATGTGATACCGATAGAAAAAATATGGCAAAACCATATTACCGTATCATATCATGTAGATTACTAATTATTTTTTTCAGATATACGTAGGTCACACTAAAGTTTGCGTAACTTGAAAAAACGACATGTATAACCAAAATATTATGTTTATTGCTTTTCAAAATAATCTCCTTTACATTCTAAACATTCTTTTATGCGATCGAACCATTTTTTAAAACAGGAGGATCACAGATATGAAGGCATGTTTTCTATGCGCTGATTGAATGCTATCACTGCCTCTTCGGAGTTGGTAAAAGTGAAACCTCTCATTAAATCTTTAATTTTGGAAAAAATTCAGAAATCACAAAGTGCTAGGTCGGGGCTAAACGCAGCAAGAGTCACGAGTTGTACTTTTTCGGAAGCGAAAAATGACTTTGTTTTGTTGGCCGTGTGTGAAGAGGCGTTGTCATGATGTGGGAGAATGCGGATTCTTGGTCGTCTTTCGCGAACCTTTCTAATATCCTGGGTAAACAAATAGTGGAATACCACTCAGCATTAACACTATTTTGGTCTCCAAGTGGAATTGTACAGATGGGATCCGTAGCTCAGAAAAAAAACGCGATCATTTTCTTACCAACGTTTCTCGCCTGCCTCACTTTTGCGGGCCTGTTCTCATTTTCAAACACCCACTCACAAGATTGTTGTTTTTTATCGGGTTCAAAACAACAAATTCACGTTTCGTCTTCGGTGACAATGTTTTAAACAGCATTAGAATGACCATGGTCGTGCTTCGGTAGCATCTGTGAGCACCATTCCACGCGAGCCTGCATCTGCCCCGCTGTCAGTTCATGAGGGATCCAACGACAAGAAAGTCTCCGAACTTACAATTCTTCGTGTATTTTTTTTTTAATTTGGCTCATACCAATCCCCAATAGTCCTCGAATCGTCTCATAGGTAATCCGCGGGTTTTCTTCAATTAGGCGCTTAACAGTAGCCACATTATTTTCGTTAACGGCAGTTGAAGGCCGCCTTTCACGAAATTCGTCACGTAAAGAAACTCGACCTCTTTCAAATTCAGTATACCATCTCCTCACGGTGCTTAAACAAGGTGCTTCTGTCCCAAAAGCATTTTGAAGACGAGCAGCACAGTCTTGCGGAGAGAGAGAACTTTTAAAATCATAAAAAAACTTCTCTCTTTAGAGCGAAGTTTTTTTATGATTTTCGAAAGTCGAAAAGATTTTAATCTTTTCGACTTAATTCCAATTTCGTTGCGTACGTAGAACTTTGATGTGTGATAAAAAATAATTAACAAATGAGTTCCCGCCAATTTTTTTATATTGCTAAGAAGGTTGCAACGTTTAAAAAAATATAACATTCATAGCTCAAATAGTTCCGATTAGCTAGAAGTGCAAAACTTTTAGTGTGCCCCATGTAATTTCTCTGTCAATGCCGATGAAAAGTTGTTTCATCTGCACGCTTTTTTAGAAAGAGCAGCCTTAAAGTTTTTATGTAAAGGCTGTAAACCTATAAGTATACTTAGCTACTCTATAACTACCTTGCACATTTTTCTGAAGTCAGTTAACATTTATTTCAGTAATTTTCTAGCAGTAAGTCCTACTAACATTATTTACACGAATTTCTACAATCGCCACTGTTTCAAACTTTCGTACCTAGTCCACAAGCTAGATTTCACCAAGTTACCTGACTAACTTAACAATGTAATATCGTCCTTATCTCAACAGGTTAAGGTTCAAAAGGGCTCCGAGCAAGTTGGCAAGAACTGAGCACTAACAGTTTACCTCAAACTGTTAAAACTTCTCGGCGGAAGTTTTTAATTCCCTCGCCGTAAATCACACATTATTTTAAACTATTTCCACTGTTTACATGGCTAAAAGCTGGAAGCCAGATTTTAAATAAGTTGACTTATCATCAGATAAGTTGTTTCATGAGCAGATGGCTGACCTTCATCATTTGGTAGGATTATGTCAATTCAATGTAAATCGTGATTTGACGATTGAGTTTGACACATCACACAACGCAACCGAATTACGTAGGTCCGCCATTTGGTCCGCCATTTGGCTACGAATCCACTTCTCTGATAGTACATTCGGTAGTCTAGAAAATAGGAAAGGAATATAAAAAAACTCTGGAACGAATTGTCACCAGCAGGATTTCCGGACCTATACGACCTGCAAACCTTCAAGAAGAGGGCGTATTCCTTCTTAAAAGACCGGCAACGCACCTGCAGCTCTTCTGATGTTGCGAGTGTCCATGGGCGACGGTAGTTGCTTACCATCAGGTGACCCGTTTGCTCGTTTGCACCCTTATTTAATCTTTCGATCGGAGGTTCTAGGAATTCCTATTATATTCTTTTGTTCTCGCGATCACCGGTGCTCGCGCGGGGCCTGAAAGATTAATAAAAAAAAATTTAAAGAAAAAGTCTATGTAATTTGAGAGGAAAAACAAAAGCTTTGCATCAGTTGTGAATGATTTATGCACAGTACGTCTAGATGACACCCGACACAACTCCGATGAGCCAAAATTCGTTTATCGCACAGGAAACCTTCCTATCCTATCCTTTATCTTTTTCGGAGACTCAGAGTATCTTCATTCCAAACACTGAAATGGTGTAGACTGTAGAGATTTAGGGGTTAAGAGGCAGACAAACACAGACCTTCGCGTCTATAATGTTATAGCACAGTGTATAATAAATATGTATAGTCTGTGCGCAACTAGTTGGCCGATCTGCCGGTATGTGAGTATAGTGGAAGTTCAGGGAAATTTTGTAATTAGAAGGACAGTGATACGAAGTTCACCAAGTCATCTATACTGTACTCGGCGAAACATGGCGTATGGCGGTAGCGGTCATTGACTCCCTGTCAAAAATTTGTCATTTTCTATACATATAAACCGCGATTGACAATTAAGTGTCGAATCGCGGCTTTGTATAAAAAATGACAAGTTCTTGACAGTGAGTCAGGGCTGGTTTACACGTATTAGGTAGATAAGTAGTAACTAAATTTTAACTTAATTTGAAGTGCCTGCCGGAAACGTGTCAAGTGACAAGCCCCGCCTGCCAACTTTACAGAAAATAGTCAAAATTCTAATTTCCTTGTTTAGTACTTAACTAAATTTTAACTTACTACTTGCTACTAAATTTTGTGTTTACATGCAATAAGTAAATTAAAATTTAGTTAAATACTTATCTACTTAATACGTGTAAACCAGCCATCAATGACCGCTACCGCCATGTTTCGCCGAATACACTTCGATCAAATATATACAAGATACACAGTCTCATACAAAACCTCTCGAAAATCTGTCACCGAGTAATCGAGTTAAAAAAAGTATACATTTATCTAAAATCAACCTTAATCATAGTAATTATTAAAGATCTTTTTATAAAACAATGTATATTTGTGTTTACAAAGCAATAAATTTTTACGTCCGATGCACACTTCATACTAAATTCAACCATCCGCGTATATGTCTTAAAGTTCAAATTATTACAGAGCCAAAAAATCATTCTAATTTTATGGCCGAAATTTGCCGCTGGAACAGGGCGAAGTAAAGTATGAGAGGAGTCGAACTGTTCAACATTTTTTTGTTGAATGTAATAATTTAATAGTCCATTTTTTAATTTTTCCGAAGTTTAATGTATAAAGTGTGGACTAATTATTTTTTATATGTAATATTATGTTGTTCTAATATGTCTAATTTTATAATTAACTAAAATATAAGTGTATACATTGAATATAAATGCTTAGAACATACAACGCTCGCTAAAGTCGGCTTGAAAAATTCTTCGCATCTTTGCCGTGCTATAACTGATATCCAATTTCCACATCTAACTGGATCTCGAGGAAACCTAAAAACAAATAATTCCTCAATAAAAAAAATAATAAATAATAGCGACTCCATCAAAGGGAACAGAAACACAGCTTATAACCCGAACATTTCAAGTGGGCATGATAAACTACGATAAGTACCTTTAGTATGAGTATTCGCAATTGAGATGGTTTATACCTCGTGTTGATTTATTTACAACTTAATTTTAAAACAGTTTTTTGGTGATTTCTTAACGTAATACTAATATTAACAATACAATTGTAAGAAATATATTAGGATAAAATTAATACTTACCGGAAATATGAAATTCCATTGTTTTTTTGCGTTTTAGACGTATGATTTTTACAATAATTGAACGAGCACTAAGGCATGTTTCCCGGTGAAGCGTTCGAGGACTACTAAATCAAAAGTCCACCAGAATGTTGCGTTTGGTGCTCTTTTAGTGAGGTCGTTTTTTGCCGCGGACTGTGTATCTTGTATATTAGTGATCGAAGCGAATACAGTATAGTTATGTATAAATGGCACAACCTGCAACATATCCGTCAAACAGATTTAACGTAGTTTAAAGTATTGTCCTGAAACAAAGGCGCGTCCCGCGAGAGCGTCAGTCCCTTAGCTCAGTGTTTCCCAAACTTGTCGGGACCGCGACCCATCTACAAGAAAGTTTAAAAGTTCGCGGCCCACCTTGTGTCATGAAGACAAAAAAGCAGCGGAATGTTGCTGCCGCAGCAATTACCCTATATTTCTTATCGTAGTTCACCACCATATCATCATCGTTAGCCTACTGACGTTCACTGCTCGACTTGGGCCTTGTCTAAAGCTCGTCACCACACCCATTTCAATTAAGAAAAGTACGTAAGTAAGACAATCGTCCTTTAGTTTCAGGGCCCACCCTAAATCTACCCGCGACCCACCAGTGGGTCGCGACCCACACTTTGGGAAATACTGCCTCAGCTCATTTGCTAATGTCTGTACCTACGCTAATGTTGCCGTTAATATTAAAAGTAATTTCCTCAGTACGTACGTTTGAGTGTTGTATTGAAAATGCTAGCCCTTGTTTTTAGGGTTCCGTACCCAAAGGGTAAAAACGGGACCCTATTTAACTAAGACTTTGTTGTCGTTAAGTCTGTCTGTCCGTCTGTCTGTCTCCAGGCTGTATCTCAAGAGCCGCTATAGACTTCTGAAATTTTCACAGATTTTTAATGTATATAATATATTGGTTGCCGCTATAAACAACAAATACTGAAAACAAAATAAAATTAATATTTAACTCTCCCATACAAAAAACTCAATTTTTTGCCTGTTTTTGTTCTGTATCGGTACGGAAAACTTCGTGCGCGAGTCCGACTCGCACATGGCCGATTTTATTTTACGTCCGTACTCTAGCTGCTTTCGTCGTTACGCTTGCCAAATCCCTTATGTGTATTTAGTAAAGTTTTCAGGGGTACCTACAAGAAACTATATTTTTATTCAATGATCGGTGGACTTATCAATAAATTAAAAATGCAGTATGGTGGCAAATCTTATTATTATATTGATGAACTGAGACTTTTTAATTTATAGAGGTTTTTGACAAGCGGAACGAGATTTTGCCTTTGTCTCTCTTCGTATGAAATATTATTTCTCAATTATCTGGGGGCACGGCCGTGCCCCAGCCAAGCTTTTTAGCAAAGGCACGGCCGTACCATACTTTTCTCGAAGCGGTTCGCAGCTGCTATTTCACACCCTCCTTATCTTCGATGTTAACAAAGCAAAGAGATTTAGAATTTCGATGACTAGGAGCAAGTATTAAAACTAGCTTAACCTCAAAATTACATTATATTCTGATTAATAGTTTACTAGTTACGGATGGTCAAAGTTACTACGTTTTGTCACTGACTGGCAGATCATCAAAAAAAGAGAAAAAAAATTCAAAAAATCGAATTTGTTGTACGAGACCCACCATTCCTAAATTATTTTATTTTAATAAGACTATTCTATTTTATAGCGACAGCAAAAATACATTTAAAATACATTGTGAAATATTCAACCACCTAGCTATTGCGGTTCTCCAGTGGAGCCTGGTGACAGACAGACAGCGAAGTCTTAAGACTTTGTTAACATAGTAGAATCGTTTTAACGAAACCTGAAAAAAAAAAACCTTAAAAAAAGAAATGAAATCCCACCAAAACATTAAATGTAAAAGGAGCCAAGCAAAATATTGCATAGCTATGCAATACTTCTGTCGTAAAAAGTTTTCAGATCACATTCAAGCCAAGCCTTCAACTTATTTTGTAATTGAAATCAACATTCAGTGAATGTATCAATAGTTTTCTTTATTTTAAAATTATTATAGTTGCTTGGCAATCAGCACTAGATAAATAATCAGCGACTAATTGGATTTATATGGGTACCTGCATCGACCAGATGCGTCGTTACGATAAACTCAAAAAACACTTTACGCTTGCCGTCTGTGTAAGTATGAACTCCTCCACATATGCAGTTTTATATTTTTCTTAATAATTATGTGCTCATTGCCGAGCCAATATAATAATTTTAAAATAAAGAAAACTATTGATACATTCACTGAATGTTGATTTCAATTACAAAATAAGTTGAAGGCTTGGCTTGAATGTGATCTGAAAACTTTTTACGACAGAAGTATTGCATAGCTATGCAATATTTTGCTTGGCTCCTTTTACATTTAATGTTTTGGTGGGATTATGTCCTACTTCCACTTGACTCTGTAACATTCATATATTATATTTAAATATATCTATTCGATATTTTTTCTTATGTTTCACATAATGTGTGCCTTGTAGATTTGAGAATATTCTCAAATCTACAAGACACATGTGAAACATAACAAAAAATATCGATTTGGCCATATCACATATTATGGACAACGCATCAAAAAGCGCACACTTATTCTGAATCACGGTATTGAAGTTTGTCTAAATGCCGGAGGGTCTGAAATCTGAAAGCCGTTGTCAACTTATCAACTCGCTCGGTGAGAAAAAGGTCACCGAAATGCTCAGAACCACGCCAAAACAATATTTGCTGGGTCAAGAAATATTATAATAATTACTAACATTATTTGTAGTATCCATACTAAATGCGAAAGTATGTCCGTTTGTCTGTCTGTCACCTTTTCACGCCCAAGCCGCTGAACCGATTTTGCTGAAGTTTGGCATAGAGATAGTTTGAGTCCCGAGAAAGAACGTAAGAATATATATTATCTACTTTTATCTTGGAAAACTTTACGGTTCCCGTGCGATCAACGAATTTGGCCGGGCGTCATCTAACTTAATATACTACTACTTTTCTGCAAATAAACTAAAATGAGCAATAATATTAATATAATGTAATAGGAAGACGCTACATCGTAACCAATACATTACACGATATTACCAGCTAATAGGTTTACTAACGTTGTTAATTCGTTACTGGCTTCAATTTAATTTCAATCTACAATCTAATTATTGTTAGTTTGTGTAATCTAAATTCGTATAATTACATGATTATTATCAGTATCGCATAGACGAGGAGAATTTACAAAACCCTATTGTGATCATTTTTTGGGTAAACATAACCAAATATTGATAATTTAGACCAGGGGTTCCCAATCTTTTTCAGCCTGCGGCGCACTTACAAGTCAATATTTTGTCACGGCGCCCTACTCTACCTAACTATTACAAAAAGATATTTATGGTATATACCTTTAACAACACACTTTTTATCCTTCGATCGTGGATTCTATTGTTGTCGCGGTCAAGGCGGGCTTGATGGGTTAAGGCCCTGTATTCCCAGAAGGGGACGATTTTCAAGATTTAAAAGTGACAAGGAGACATAAAAATATAGTAGGTAATTAAAAAATATATGTGTTAGTTAAATAAAATAAAATAAATAAATGAAATAAAATAAAAATAAAATATATTTTTATTCCGGCCTACCACCGGTTTGGGAACTACCCCGCCGAGAAGAACACATTGGAATTTATATTCCATTAAGGTCGTCCCCCGAGCAAACGACCTTTTTTTTTTTTTTTTTTTTTTTTTTTTAATATCACTGACTGTCGGTGTTGATTATCCGACAACCTTAAATGCCTTAATTTTTTTTTTTTTTTTTTTTTTTTAATATATATATTTATTTCCTTCTCTCTCTCTCCGGCGCTCCAGTGCAGTCAATGTTCTGGCTTCGCTACTGATTGCTTTTCGCCACTTGCTCCACAATCTTCCTCGCCATCTTCATGAAAATCGGTCTGCGTTTTTTATTTTTCATTATATCTTTAATGGTGTCTGATGTTATGACTTGGTCTATTTCTACTTCTGTTTCTCTTCTGAGCCTTCCATAAATGGGGCATTCTGTGAGACAGTGCAGAACTGTTTGGGTTGTGAAGTTGTCACATTTGCATGCCTTGCAGTTCTCCCTCAGTTTCATTCGGTCCAAGTACTCTCCGAAGCCTCCGTGTCCTGTAAAAAGTTGTGCTGACAGGTTGTCTTTCTTCACTTCGGAGAGAATCTTGTACGCTATTCGCAGGTCGTCGAAAAAGTAAGATATAGTTTTTCCGTTTCTTTCGGTATTATATTGTTCTTGATACTTGTCTAGTGTGTTCTTTCTTAGGTTATATTTTACTGCGCTTAGAGGAACTGAATCATATGCTGGCGCTGTTTCCTTTTTCGTGGCTTCCCTCGCCAGGTGGTCGGCTCGTTCATTTCCCTCCAGGCCAACGTGCGCCTTTATCCAGTACCAGTTGATTTTTGTGGAGTCTTCCCTTATTCGGTTTCTTATCTCTACGGCTACTGGATTCAGGCTGCAAGGGTCTGCGACGGTCTGCAGGGCTGATCGGGAATCTGAAGCAATATTTACCTCGTTCTTGCTCATATTTTTGATGATCTGGGTTGCCATCAGCAGCGCCGCCATCTCTGCTTGGTAAACCGAACAGTGGTCCGCCAATTTTATCTTTGCTGTTATAGTCTCTCTGTGCTCATCCCAGCAACTGACTGCTGCTCCTACTTTTCCGTCCAGTTTGCTGCCGTCAGTATATACAGTTGGGATGAGTTCAGGCATTTTCTTTAGATCTTCTTCTTCGGCGACCCAATCAAACGTTATTCGTTCTCTTCTTGCTGGATGAGGGAGGTCAAAAGGGTGGGCTCTTTTCTCTATTTTTCTGTCAGGGTAGTAGGCCATGGGTTTACCTCTCTTGACTCTATATAGTTCCGCGTTTTCTATAATCCTGAAGCGAAGAGGAATAGTGCCACTTATTACTGTGCTGTCCATTAGGGAAGTAGTTTTGTGTGCTTTTGACATCATTATTGTGAACATTCGGTTCATTCGGTCTATCTTTTTTCTGATGTACTTTTTTCTAAGGACAGGTTCCCACACGCTAGCTGCATACAGGATCGTGGGTTCCACTACGGATGTATACAAAGTCTTTATTATCTCGGAGTTTAGGCCCCATGTTGCTCTACATGACCTTGATAACTTTTTGTATATAGCAAACGACCTTGGCCATACATTTGCCGCGTTGCCGAAATCGCGCCAAAACCCTATTATTTTTACTTATCTCGGTTCAAAATTGTCCTAAAAAAAATTTAAAACGGCGAATATGTAGTTTATTATATTGTCGATCTATTGGCGTGAGTTTCAAATAAAAGTAATTTGTAAATCCTAAGGAGATGCTGAATGTATGCTTGAATTTTAAGAAATTGGTATTACTTTGGAAGCTGATATCATGAGTATAAGAAACAAAAATAGAAAATTTAAAACGACAAAAGGAATGTTGATATACTGAAGATTATTGCTGTATTTTTATTATAACTTTGTAGCTTTCAGATTATGAGTTTATAAGGTTTTAAATACGGTCAATTACGGAATCTCCGGACGGAACGCCCTTAAGTACACAATATCATAAACTACACTCGATAGAAAAAATCCCGAAGTTACCTTTTTTAACACTTTCGCTGCGGCACTTGAAAATGTAATATTCCATTCTGGTGCGTTACAGGACGATATTGTCATGTAATGTAAAGTTTTCTAGTGCGAAACAAGACTGATTTGTCCGGTATACAATTCTTTTTAAAACTTGTATTTCTCATTCAATTTTTATTTTTCAACATTTCTTTGACTTTTATCTATATCTTAAAACCTTGAACTATAAACATTTTTTCTGGTTCTTAAATTGGACAAGTAATTTTCAACTTATACTGTAAAACATCTTACCGGACTTATATGTCATGTAACGCACCAGAAGTGGTCAAAATTTTCTAAAAGTCGATAAATAGTAGTGATGTGAAATATGAAAACAAATATTTATCGATATAATTTTTATTTATAAAGAAAATTAAACATTATTTTCAGGGGTTTTATGAAAACAAGCAAGACAAAAAACTTTTTTTACATTCGGCGCATATTAATTTATCTTTTGATTTCCGACGGAACAAAATGTTTTCAATGTTCCCGGGTCTGGATGTGTATTAAATATGTGTATGATATGATAAAAATCTTAAATATATGTATAGTATAAAAGTATTAAATATATTTCCGTTGTCTGGTACCTGTAACACAAGTCCTTTAGGTACTTAGCACGGGGCCAGACTGACGTGGTGTGAAGCGTCCATAGATATTTTTTATTTAAGTTATATAATAGTTAAAGTTACACTTATAATTCTGGTGAAACCTACCCTAAGGGCCGATTCACGCCGGAATGGCAGAGGCCGGCAGAGGCGCGGCGAGGCCGGCAGAGGTGGCTCGCGTCGCCGCGGGCGGACGCTCGCGGCAGCTTGTGGACGCTAGCGGCCGCTTGTGGACGCTCGTGGCCGCTGGAGGCCGCGCGCTACCTCCAGAGCACGCGTGCCTTTCAGTTTAGATTCTACATTCGGCAAGGAAACTCGTGTCGTGTGTTTGCAGCAACATGATGGAATTGGTTATTATTGCACTTATTGCCTAAGAAAAATTAATACTTATAACTACTAGTATCGCTTGAAAACTTCAAAAAGGGCTCGAGGCGCCGCGGGCGGCCGCGCGGCGCCTCGAGGCGCCTCGCGAAGCCGCGCGCGGCCGCCGGCAGCCGCGAGCACTTTCCGCCGACGGACGCGCGGCGCCTCGAGCCCTTTTATAAGTTTTCAAGCGATACTAGTACTTATAAGTATGTAAATAAAGTTTAAAATTATTTCACACTAAAAGTGCTCTTCGTGCCGCTGCCGGCCGCTTCCATAATTCCGGTGTGAATTGGCCCTAAGGGTTATTTTAGTGGTATTATAATATTACAGTCTCCGTCATCAGTTCATGTGTGATGGAATAATTATTCACATCACATCAGAGTGTTATGATGGTGGCGATTCACGCAGGAGCAATTTAAAAGAAGAAGAAGTATTCTTTGTTCTATAGTCTATCGAAATGTCAATTATAGCTGATTTGTTAGAAAATGTAGGTATTTGATAAAAAATATTTGTTTTTGTGTCAAATTGAATTTGGAAAGTGTCATTAATAGTGCTTTTATTTTTGCAAGTACGCGATAATTCGGCTATTATGGATAGGTACATGTTGTCGATTCAAAACCCTTATTTTATCTAGATCTACGTGTTATTATACCAAAAAACCGAATCTTCGTAACAAACAGGTAAGAACATTTTGTATGGGGAAAATTAAATTGTCGTTATTAGCGTATAACTAGCAAATTTTTCCATTATTTCTCATGTTTCAACTTTCCCTGGACTGCTACGAATATTTTAAGACTACAATCAGCCCAATCCGTCCAGCCCTTTTCGAGTTTTAGCGCGACTAACACATTTGAAAATCCATTTTTATATATAAGATATTAATTATTAGATTTAAAATATATTTAAGCGCGGAAAGCCGACTCGAACTTGCAGCGAATAATATAATGTGAGATTTAGGTTGTTTTGAATCGTGTTTTTTTGGCACAATTTGTTTTATTATTTTTTTTTCTCAAATTGGATAGAATTTTATCTATAGTTTATTTCTGTCGTTTTCTTTTTATGAATTACAGCTCCAAGTTGCCGAAATTAACAGCAATTCTTTGCCCATTTTCTCTAAAATTTTGCCGAGTTACATATTTTTTTACTCAACTATTTCATATTAAAGTGGTAAAAAGTAATTCCAACATTTTATAGACGACTTTCTCAACAGTAAATTGTATTTTTTTTATACCGTTAAGACGTCAACGCAATCCATAAACAGGTGATGTTCTAAACCTTTTACAGCAAAAATTACAAATCTGTCGCGGGTTTGAGTTGGATTATTTAAAAATACTTAAAATAATAAAAAATCTAGCTCCAACATTAGATTATAATTGAAATGATCTTACATATTGTGCATTAAAACTTATAGAAATACTGTATTTTAACTGTTAAATCACGTCTGTAAAATCAGCGAAATCGGAAAATTTCGTATCCGGACTCTTAAAACCTTTGCGCATGCAATTTAATAGTTTTTTGATCGTCGTTATTTTATACATAGTTCAATCGAGACGAAAAAACGAGAATCCCTAGATATATTCTTTGTCTTTCGTTTAGTACAAAAATTATCTGAAAATTCCAAGTAATTTGGACATAGTATGGAAATTTCGTTAAAAGAAGAGGTAACTTCGGGATTCTATCGAGTGAAGTTCATGATATTGTGTTATGGAATATAAATTCCACTGTGTTAGGTCCTTAACTAACACACATTTTTTTTTCAGAATTTAAATTACAATATTTTTATGTCTCCTTGTCACTTTTAAATCTTGAAAATCGTCCGCTTCTGGGAATACAGGGCCTTAATGATTGATTATAGTTAGGAACTTAGGGTAAGCAAGCAAATAATATACACTTTGATCTTAGCCAAAAGGCCGAGACGCGATAAGCAAATAATAATTATTTAATCATCTGCCTGGTTTGTTATTATATTATAATTTTATTTTATAATATTTGTGGTTATTGATAATAATGGTGGATCGACTCGCGGCGCCCCTCTTGCCTTTCCATGGCGCACCAGGGCGCCGCGGCGCACAGTTTGGGAATCCCTGAATTTTAGACCATAAAAACAGTAAAAGATTCGATTCCTCGGTTTTAATATTTTTTATGAGTAAGCCAGGAAGTATGAAAATAGTTTCTGATGGATAAGTGATAACGGTCTTATATATATATATATATATATATATATATATATATATATATATATATATATATATATATATATATATATATATATATATATATATATATATATATATAAGGGAAAGGCGCTAATGGTAGACACTGAACTAATAGATGACACTTACGACAAAAATGCCATAAAAATAAGAATTAGTCTAATTATTTCTCAACACTGTAAATTTTATAAGCTTCTTATGCTATCTGTTGATGTGAAAAAATATATTAGGGATGCCTTCGGGAACAAAATTTTAAAATGGGATCAGTTTTCGTAAATGATGTGACCGCGTCAACACGCACCCGGCAATTTCTTAGCAAATAGGTTAAGGAAGGCGAAATTTTGCACGTAAGTTTTGAATACATTTATTAGATTTTTTGTAATTTCTATTGACTTCATTGGATTAATGGTCATGTTGTATACACTAATTAATGTTTATTTAAGATTTTTTATCCATTTTCCCTAACAATATAAAGGGTGTCTACTATTAGTTCTTGAAAATGTAAAAAAACCTAATAGATGACATGGATCTCATCTTTGAGTTTTGCAATACATACTCAAATTATTTTGTACTTCTACTGCAAAAATCATCACTATTCTCTGAAAATATAATTCTATTAACAATCTAAGAACTTAGAACTACTGCACCTAAAAATGGACGTGTCTAATATTAGACCTTGTACTGATCTAAAAATCGATTGCTTTAGTTTTTTAGCAGTAAAAAAAAAGAAAAAGGAGAGCTGAGAAAAGAAAGAAGAAAAAGGAGCATGGAGACTAAAGACTGAAAATAAATTTGCTAGGAAAAAAGACGGATTGCACTCCGGGAGTGCCGGCAGAAGTGAAAACTTAATTATTAACGTTGTGCATTTTTTTAACCCATTTTTTATGAAAATCGATTAATAAAAAATCGATTTTTTTAATAAATCGAAACCCTTACAATCGATTAAAATTTTAACCCATTTTTTATGAAAATCGATTTTTAAAACATCGGTTTTCATAAAATCGATTTTCAAAAGATCGATTTTTAAAAAAACGTTTTTTTTTAATTAATCGAAACCCTTACAATCGCTTAAATTTTTAACCCAATTATAATGAAATTCGATTTTTTAAAAATCGATATTTTTAATTAATCGGAACCCTTACAATCGATTAAATTTTTAACTTTTTTTTGTGAAAAACGATTATTAAAAAATCGTATTTTTTTAATTAATTAAAACCCTTACAATCGATTAAATTTTTAACCCATTTATTATGAAAAACGATTTTTAAAAAATCGTTTTTAGGGTTCCGTAGTCAATGAACCCTTATAGTTTCGGTCTGTCCGTCCGTCTGTCCGTCTGTCCGTCTGTCTGTCTGTCTGTCTGTCTGTCCGCGGTTTTACTCAGAGACCTACAAAGCTGTCATTTGGTATGAATACACATATTAATGATAGCAACAAAATATTTTTTATGGTACCTCCCCTACACATCAAGCGGGGATGATAATTTTTTTCGCGCCCACTCCATTGTGTGGGGTGTCGTTGAATAGGTTTTTTAAAAATATTGCGAGTATATATAGATCATTTTCCGATTTAGGGATCCGTTTGTGAAATATTAAGTTTTAAAGTGGAAAAAATCGTTAGAGTCCAGTGTCCCCCCCCTTCTACCAGCTAAACGGTGGGTTCTGGAAATGTGAAAAAATATCACGGGAGTAGGAAATATGCTGAATTTAAAAGGAAAACTATCACGGCTAAGAAGACTTCATAAGTAATTGAGTAAAAGTCGATCAACTAAAAAAAATGTATTCGGCGAAGTAAAAATGGGACTTTTCGTTTAAATTCCTTTGAAAGTAACTGAGATGATGTTGTTAGTAGTATAAAACACGCTATATAATATACGTTCATTGACCATATAAAAATTGTCAAAAACTAGCGGTACTACGGAACCCTATACTGCGCGTGGCCCGACACGCACTTGGCCGGTTTTTTTTAATTACTTAATCGAAACCCTTACAATCAATTCGAGTTCGAATTCGAGTTCGAGTTCGACACAAAACACTACTCTTCAACCGTCTTACGGTTTTTCCAAGGTTTTTCGATCAGCACGAGAATCTGACGCGAGTTTCACAGTTTTTAACCATCCCACAAAAGTGCTCAACGCCGCTAAAGAAGTTTTCACTTCAAAAATATGAAAAATAAAAATAAAAGGAAAGATAGTTTCAGCATGGAAGAAGAATGAATAGAATCTGGAGACAACGTGGATAATATTTATGACTATGATGAAGTAAATTAAATCTTTTGAAAAATGGCAAATAAAGACCTAATTTAATAGAAAAAAATATGTAAAAGGTAATGTATTGTTCTATGTCAACTATTAGTTCATATTGGTGTCTACTATTAGTGATGTTCGTTTTTTGTGATGTCATCTATTAGTGCTTATGTCTAAGTTTACAAAAAGACCAATAATATATTTTTTAATTGATTTGTCAGAGAACAATTATAATAGTTTTATTTTGTAAGAGTTACTGAAGACATGGAAGAAGTTATCAATCCTTTATTTTCATAAATATATATTTTATAACATTCAAATGTTGCATGTTTCCTTATAGTGTCTGCTATTAGGTCTTCTCCCTTATATATATATATATATATATATATATATATATATATATATATAGTTTCTGATGGATAAGTGATAACGGTCTTATATATATATTTATTTATTTTATTAATATTAATATTTAAGGCCGTCCCCCGAGCAAACGACCTTGGCCATACATTTGCCGCGTTGCCGAGATCGCGCCAAAACCCTATTATTTTTACTTATCTTAGTTCAAAAGTGTCGTAAAAAAAATTTTAAACGGCGAATATGTAGTTTATGATATTGTCGATCTATTGGCGTGTGTTTCAAATAAAAGTAATTTGTAAATGCTAAGGAGATGCTGAATGTATGCTTGAATTTTAACAAATTGGTATTACTTTAGAAGCTGATATCATGAGTATAAGAAACAAAAATAGAAAATTTAAAACGACAAAAGGAATGTTGATATACTGAAGATTATTGCTGTATTTTTATTATAACTTTGTAGCTTTCAGATTATTATTTTTATTATTTTATTATTTTATTGGTAAGGAAGACTTACAGTTCGTTGAAAGTTAAAATAATAGTAAGATAAGTTTACAATTTAGAACCAATTACAAGTCTTCACAAGTGAATTACAATTTTAGAAGGAAATAAGCTCACATAAGACTACTTATTATTAATCTTAAGATTAAGCGAACAATAATGCATAAATCTACAACGGTGGTACAAAGGTTACATTAATTCGGGAAGGATTTAAAGAAATTATTCGCTAGATGTTGTCTTATACTTTTAGCACTGGTGCAAAAGATATCTATATCGCTATTGTTTTTAATTGAATTATTGAGGGACATACACGATCTGGGAAAGAAAGAGTTAGCTCTGAAACTGGTGTTAGATAATGGGACATGAAGGGTGTTAAAATAGCGGGGATGAGTATTGCTGGGAACCTTAAGATTTAATTTAGCAAGCAGTGAGGGACAGTCAATGGAACCATTGGCGATATTGGTAAGGTAGGTAACATCACTGATATTTCTTCTAAGAGCAAGTGGAAGCAGATGGAGGTGGCTGCATAAGTTGTCATAGCTATAATTTTGGTAAGTATTTAGTTTAAATTTATATTTTAACAATCTAATTAGTTTTTTCTGCACTTTTTCAATCTGATTTATATAATATTTGTATTGAGGATTCCATATTTGGGATGCGTATTCAAGATTACTCCTAACTAGGGCACAGTATAGAACTTTAATTGATTTGAGACGAGAGAAATCTTTAGTTGAGCGTATAAGAAATCCAAGCATTTTAGAGGCCTTGCTAACAATAGTTTGGATATGCTTGTCGAATAAGAGCTTGTCATCCAGTGTAATTCCCAGGTCCCGAACATTGGTAACCTGCTTAAGTAATTGGTTTTTAATTTTATAGCTAGACTGAAATTTGTTCCGCTTGCGTGTAAAAGAAATAAAACAGCATTTGGATACATTTAGATCCAGAGAGTTGTCTGCACAGTAACGATCTAGTCTTAGCAAGTCCTCTTGAAGCAGTATTTGATCCGAAAGATTATTTACAACTTTAAAGATTTTCATATCGTCTGCGAATAATAAAAAATTAGAATTATGGAAGCAGCTATCAATATCCTGTATGAAGATAATAAACAGTAACGGCCCAAGCAAGGATCCTTGAGGGACTCCAGAGTAAATCTGGCGCCAAGTTGAGGAGTATCCATTAACAACAACCGACTGCTATTACTTATATATGATGTAAACCATCGAAGTAAATTACCCTTTATACCGGCTCTGGCTAACTTAGATAATAATTTAAGGTGGTCTATTCTATCAAAAGCTTTGCTGTAGTCGGTGTATACAGCGTCGACTTGTTCTTGGTTATCCATTCGATCAGATACAAAGTCAGTAAATAGGATAAGGTTAGATATTGTTGATCTACCTTTAATGAATCCATGCTGATACGGGCTAAGTTGTGAACGTAATGCTGAATAAAGTTGATTGTAGACAATTCGTTCTAGAACCTTAGCTAGTACACAAAGCTTGGAGATGGGCCGATAATTTTCAATCAAGTGCTTAGCACCTTTTTTATGGATTGGTGTTATAAAGGCCGATTTCCAAATCTTGGGTATGGTGCCGGTGTCCAATGATGCGCGAAATAGTAAAAATACAGGGTAAGATAGAGATTTGGCACATCGAACAAAAATTATTGGCGGTAGATTATCAGGGCCAGCAGATTTATTAATATCTAATGATTCAAAAATTTGAGTTTTGTCAAAAACAATATTTCCGATGTCAGCGTCAGTAGGTGTAGTAACCTGTGTGGCAGATATATTGGCATCGTAGTGATCAAAACCATAGGAAGCAGTGTTTAGGAAGTTAGATGAAAAGTAGGAGGCAAATAGTTCGCAAATACCGGATCCACAATCACTGGTTTGTTGTTGGTATGACATCGACGCTGGCATACCACTGCCCCGAGACTTGTTTTTGATAAAATGCCAAAAGCTTTTTGGATTTGTTGTAAGAGAGTTCTCAATAATTGATTGCAGATAGGTGTTGTATTCAAGTTTAGATAGGTCATTAGTCTTCTCTCGTAAACGTTCAAACTCTATTTTATCAGAGAGGTTACCGTATCTAGTAAATTTCCTATGGTATTTATATTTAAGTTTGAGTAGTTTAATAAGCTCTTTGGAGAACCAGATAGGGTGGTCACTGCTGGACTTTACTAAGTATGTGGGTATGTATTTTTTACAAAGATCTAAAATAATACTATAAAATCTATCAACAGCTTCGTCGATATCAACGTTTAATAAATTATTGTCCCAGTCGGTACCAAAAAGTTCCTGATTAATTTTATCGTAGTCTCCTTTTTTAAAATTAAACGAGTTCCTAGTTTTAAAAGAAAGGTATTTCTCAGCGGCCAGGCTCAGATTGACCTCCAGTGCGGGGTGATATGCGTCTTCCGGTGTGAGAAGGTCAGGGGGTGAACGTAAAGGAAGGTCGTGATCATTATACAAGACTAAATCGAGTATTCGCCCGTAGCGATTAAGTACGGAGTTGAATTGGCGTAGTCCGCAAACTTGGAGTGTGTCCAGGAAGTCAACCAGGTGGGTGCCTGATACATTGAGTGCTTGCATGTACTCGTGACTACTGGAACTCCATTCTATACTACTAAGGTTAAAATCACCGAGAACAAGGAATCTATCCTGTGGACTCCTTGCCATAATCGTTTCGAGTTTGTCACAAAAAGTGGCAAGTTGATTCTGAAAAGAATTACCTAATGCTTCGGCGCATAAATAAAGGACGCATAGATGGAGATTCAATTTAGGTGCTCTTCTTAACTTCACGGTCACCCACAAATCTTCAGCTGAAGACAGCCACGATGGCTGCGGCTCGGCAAAGAGGTCCTTGCGCACCGCGACGGCCACGCCCCCCCCGCGAGTCTGTCCTGTCCGATCGTAAGCACGGTCACGCCGCCATACATGATATCGCCCATCGAATATCTCCTCAGTAGTAATCTGATCGTTAAGCCACGTCTCGGATAAACAGACTATGTCGTAATTAGACAGTTCCAGTGAGTTTTTAAAATCATTTGTTTTCGTACGGAGGCCCCGTACGTTCTGATAGTAGATGGTTAATGCAGACATTGGAGAGAGTGGACTATAATAATAATTAGTAGGTAAGTTACTATAATATTGCAGACGGTGTGATAATGGATATTATAAGGGTAAAAATAACGTTTGATTGGTAGGCGCAAATTTTTTTGAGTTGATATTAGTGGAGGATACCAGGAGTAATGATCGTGATAACAAAATAATAATAACAAAGACAATAAACAGTAATTGCGATCTTTTGCACTTGGCTTTACAGTGATTGACTTATTTATCACTAAATAATTATAATATTGTAAAACTAATATCAATGAAACATGTTTAAGAACGTAAGAGGTAAAACAGCGGCTAATATTTATATTAATAATATGTAGGTTTCTTAAATCGTTGCAAAAGTTATTTGTAATGTTCTTAAATATAATATAATAATGTTGCAAATTACGGGAAGTGATAAGAACACCGAGTAAGGTATTATTCACTAATAAAAGTACGCAATTAATGCCTAAAGATAAATCAAACTTGACCAACATTAATTTTAAATAACTTGATATGAAGCGACTAAGTTTTGCGTTCAGTACACTAATAATAACTATTTTCTGTCTTTTATTAATGCTGTGTATCGAAAAAGATAGAATATACAATAATATTATATTGCGCACAATATAAATAACACCGTTTACTTTTTGAGAAAAAAATAATAATGTCGGGTACAAAAATAACAAATTAGAATAACTAACAAATTCCATTTCCACTGAAATAACAACAAAATTGCATAGCTTAAGTATTCCTAAATTACAAAAAACAATATTGATAAAAGAATCATTACTGTATAAACTGCTGAACTTATACCTAAAATCTGTCCTTTTATTATAAGAAGTGATAACGACGTATTTAAGATAACTTGACGATGTATTTAGCGCTTGGAAATCACGTAATCGAGTACTTTTAAGTTGATTGTTACTTAAAAACAATATTATAATTTTTACTTTAACATCATAATTACAATAATAACAGAAATTAATAATTGACATCACAACATTATTGTTTCTAGTATAAGGTAGGTAAAAGGATGTAACATTACTCGTAAAACGAACAAATAAACGTCGAACAAATAATTGCATCGAAAAAAGAGCCGTTCCAACTCTTGTCAAAGACTTGGAATATGAGTCGTGATTGCATACAATTAGTGATATTTTTGCATACCGCTGTGACGTACTGACAGGTGGCTTCCGCGCGAAGGATGCGATACTCGGCGAGTTTGCGATAAGGAGGCAGGGCTTCGTAACCTTTGGTGCAGGTAATTTAATAGTCCGATTTATACGTGATTTTGAGTTAGCTTGAATAAAAATAACGAAAAAAGTATCAGATACTGTGGAATGATAAAAATCTGGGATTAACATATTTTCTTGAGATCTTGCTCGGAGTTTATTATGAGTTTATAAGGTTTTAAATACGGTCAATTACGGAATCTCCGGACGGAACGCCCTCAATATCTATCTGTATACATATTATAAAACAAAGTCGCATTTTTCCCTCATGTCCCTTTGTTCCCTTTAATCTTTAAAAATTTATCGAGGAGGGCTATAGGATATATTATATCACGCTACGACTAATAGAAGCGAAGAAATAGAGGAAAGTGTGGAAAAAACGGGGAAAATTATTTGAAAGGGCTAACTTGAACGCGCTATTCTCAGGTACTGGTCCGATTTAAAAAAATCTTTCAGTGTTAGATATATCCCATTTATTGAGGAAGGCTATAGGATATATTTTATCACGCTAAGACTAATAGGAGAATGTGGAAAAAACGGGGGAAATTATTTGAAAGTGCTTATCTCGCGAACTACTGGAGCAATTTTTATGTTATTTGGCACAGATAAGAAGTAGACCACGTGAAGGATCAAAGGCTATCGATTTTAATCATTTTTTCAGTGGCTATATATTTTATACGCGTGCGACGCCGGGACGGGTCGCTGGTTAGTTATAAGTCCGCCATCTATCAAATACTTTCTCTAATCTCTATTATACTTAGTTGGTACTTTTTTTAATAGATATATTTTTGCGGCAAATTGCAATTCCGATCTCCAATGATGTATCACACCGTCCACATATTAGATTTCCCCATTATTATGGTAAATGGCACGGATACGGCAACACTTTGGTGGGAAACTGGGCAATTTATAAAAAGGGCGCGAATGGCCGCCCGAAATAATCGAATGTACTCCGATCGATAGATCATAGGGCCCTATCGGACCCTTGTCAAACCCTACACCTTACATTTATGATTTGACTTTACTTTTACACTCAAATTTAGACTCTACCACCCAAGGTTAAAGTCGTTTTTGATATAAGTTTCGAAGCCACAACACGCACATTATTGTTAACATGTCTTCGGCTCCTTTATGAACTGTTTGAGTTACTTAACACTGAAAGTGGAGGGAATTTTAATAGCGTTCCATTATACAGTTATTTGTTTGAATTTTCACTAATAATGATCGTATAGACTATTTAATAGACCTAATAGCACGCAGCATAGAGTAAGGTAAGAAAGTATTAAGATTTAAGATTTTAATTTGATATAACAAGAAATGTGCCATCAAATGACATCACTTTTGGGTCTTTGTTACATACTATGAGTCCCGGGAAAGGACATAGGATACATTTTATCCCGGGAAAAATGTACGGTTCCCGCGCGATAAACGAATTTAGGCGCAACGGAGTTACGGACGTCACCTAGTATACCATAAACATTGGTGAGGTTCGCACTTCACACGCGTATTACTCACTATAAAATATGATGTGTCGCGCTAAAAGTTTTAATAGTCGCTCGAGGCTTCTGAAAAGGCGTTAATATTTTTTTGCGTTAAAAAACTTTTAATCGAGCATTCATAACGAGTGTCCATTTTATTATTTCCATAAAAGCCGGTTGTTCATAAAAATTAAAATAATAAATATCATCGTAAATTCGCTTTCAAGTTTTATTGCTGTATTTTTGAATTATCAAAAAAGGCGATTATTTTATGTATTCTAGCTGTTGTTATTTATTAATGATAGTAAATACACAGTTAATTAAATAATAATTGCCTTGTATTTTTAGTAAGTTCACAATAATATAAATTATAATAATTAACATCAAAAGATAGTTATTTTCGCAATTTTACAATCAATTAATCATTCAGGCCCCGCGCGAGCACCGGTGATCGCGAGAACAAAAGAATACAATGGGAATTCGCAGAACCTCCGCTCCGATCGAAGGATTAATTTTATTTCATAGAATACTTATCATTTCATACACCTTTCTTGGCTTCACCCTCATCATCAAAAGTTTAATCTTCCCAAATGAAAGCCGAAAGTTAATTTTTATAGCGCATACATAATCCATGCCATTTAAAATTTTAATTTACATTAAGTTAAAAAGTTTCCGATTTGTTAACGCGACGTCAAAGTTTCCGATTCAAAATGGCGGATTTGAATACTTAACACCGTCGTTAGGTCCCGACTTGATGACACTTTAATTAATTTCACTTGTTATTGAATCATTTGTTTGTATAATTTATTTATTTCTATCACACCATGTACCAAGGAATAAAGCTCGTCACAGACCTAGCTATAATATATATTAATATGTTTATAGCTAGGCATATTAATATATATTGTGACCACACACTCAGCTATAATATATATTTCTGTGACATGTGGATTTAGTATAGAATAATAATATGCCTTGCTATAAATATATTAATATATATTATATCTAAGTCTGTGACGGGCTTTAGTAGTTGAAATCCACACTATACGTCTTTTAACCATTTAACTATTAGTGTTAAAAATGCGAATGTGTCAGTCTGTCTGTGATCTCTTGACACTTAAACTGCAGAACCGATGTAAATTAACATTTTGTTATGGAGATATTTTAGTCCTGGGAAACTGGAAAGGATGGTTCTTGATGTGATATTGTGCTAATCAATAAAATAATAATAATTTATATTATGAACAATAATTAAGTAATTATTATGTTCTGAAAAAAATGATTACTTACCTTTTAATATAATTGATTTCCAAAGACAAAACCAGCTAAAAATATCAGAAGCGGAAAATCTTGTTTGATCAAAAATGTAAACGCAGTTAGACAACTTAAGTGATCAATCAAAACCTTCTTAATTTGTAGCATTTTGTTGTGATTATATTGTTATAAGTTTTTGATCGATGCCCAAAATTGTGTGTAAACAGCTCCGTTGTCTGTAAATATTTACCTTTCCCTGGAAATTTCAAATGTAAGTAAGACAACAGCTTGACTATTGTACTCGTAACAATGAAATATTTGGCCAGTGCGACGAATTAAAAAAATAACGCTGTTTTTCTATAAAGACATGGGACATTTCGTTCTAATATAAATTGTCACATTTATACCATGTCGCGTAGCGATATCTATTAGGCCTCTTTAGAACCTTTACGCCTAATAGATTGCGTCGTTTATCGATAAATATAACTTGAAATGAGGTTAGTAGCGACATCTTTGGGGTAATGGTGCAACTATTATAACTCTCTGTTGGGATATCTGATATTTTTTACCAGATATTTTTCCTTTTTAATTACTACTTCATAATTAAATAAAAAGTATTTTTTTAAAGTACACCTACCTAAAGATAATCATATTTTTTTAACTTTTTTTTTAAATTGTTGATGACTTTTAATTTGCGTTCTTTGACAGCTACCACTGTCAACTTTAAAAAATATATACCGGCTCGAGGGTATAAAAACTCTCCGGCTTGGCGTGACTTTCTTTTTCTTTACTTTACCCCTGTTTTTGGGGTGCTACGTTCCGGAGCAGCTCCTTGACCTCTGCTAGGCTTGGAGCAACTCTGCTACGTTCCGGAGCAACTCCTCGTGCCACGTTTAGACTTGGAGTAGACCTCGTGCTGCCCATGCCGTCTGGCTGACGCACCTCCGCACACGCTGCACACGCTGAACTGGCTGCCACCGACGGGATCCCGATCTGCTGCCACCAACACCTGGCACTCGACGCTGCGCCTGTCACCGGGGGCACGGAGACTTGAGAAGCTGGAGTCCCGCAAGTCGCTGCTTGTCCCCAGATAAGTGTCGTGTCCCTAGACCCGAGAGTTAAAGACTGAGAAATAGACCGAGGCTAAGTTTCGTACCTGCGTTCTCCGCTCTCCGCTGACTAAGTTTAGTGTTTTAGTATTTTAATAAATTTGTTATTTGTTAATTCTCTTTTTTATTTATCTCTCAACTCGCTTCTAAATTTATTGTCCCTGTGCCGGCCAGGTGACAACCAAAGCATAATATTATAGCCTACTTCTCTTGAACACTGAACAGACATGATTTTATAAATGGTTTAGGTTGAGTTTAGAGGAGCTAAGTAAATTCAAGAACTACCAATCGTTTCTTTACCTCTATCAAAATACTATTATTACTCCTACAACTTGTGTTTGAATGAAGATAACGCAAGCGAAAACCTCAAGATAGTCAGTTTATATTCTCGCAAATAAATGTGAGGTAAATGAGAATTTGTTGCGGATTAATTGTTGAATTAAGCCATTCTTCCATTGTGTTAGATTTACGACTCGCCGGCACTCGCAGTGCGCCCGCCCGCCGCGCCCGCCGCGCCGGAACAGCGACAAAGACGAAGTAAATTAATTTATACGATGAGGTGTGGTCCAAGTGAGAGCGATAAGTGTGTCATTCCTTATACTAAGATTATTTCATTTGTCAATTTCTAGATAAAGAATACTTAAATCAAGGTTTACGTTACTATAAGTATAATTTTTTATAAAATTTATCTTCTAATTGTTTATACCTTTCAATTGTTATCGATTCTTACGACTAGGCTTGTCATAATGTACAAGAAATTGTAAATTATTATCGTCTTGTCACAGTGCCTATTCAACAAGTCGGTCTACCTGTATCCAGCATTCATGACTTCCTATTAAGCACTTGCTAACAAAATAATTATACACTTTCTATAGACTGACAAGTTTAAGCGCAACCATCGTAGCATACTAAAAGTATGCTACGAGGGGTCGCGTTTAAGCTGGTTATACTCTACCCATGCACCAGCGTCCGCTTAGCGTATTCCCCGCTATAACTCGCACCACACCACTGGTCCCGGGGTAACCGTATTATATACCAGGCGGTTAATTGGCACCGTGGGCACAGCGATACCCGGCGATAAAACGTCGATTATTAATTCCGTCGCTAATTGCCGACTAACATGCTCTTACGTGAGAGTAACACTTGGGATCTTAAGTATTCAGTGTCTAGGTGATGATAGGAATTTTTAGCAATTTTGTTATATTACTTTGACTTCGAGCCTATGCAAGATATTGATCTAGTCTAGAGAAAATGCAAATTCGATTTGTCTGTAACCACTTCATGATATCTCCCTCAAACTCATCCAAAATATCTGCAATAGCTGAGTCCCGTCAATTGATGTAGGAAGATTTTTATAAAAGCAAAATCTACGGTAATTTCTGTGTAATTAAATTGTAAACAAATTTCCGCGTAAACGAGAAGCAACATATAGTATAGTAAAGCTCAATTCTGTACTCTTTTATCAGCTCTCGGGCGCTCCCACTTAGGAGCGGGTGTAGGGGTTGTATTACAAGTCCCGGGGCGTACGAGCCCTAAGTCTCGACTATCGGCCCCCATAAATCCCCATCGGCGTTTACCCCATACCCCGATAAGGCGCAAAACAGAGATAACACCCGATTGATCCGGAACGAGGCGAAATTCATTTATCTGTTGAGACCCTAATTGAATTAACAATTGCGACCGTATTCCCGGGGAGGAGATTCCGTTTTGCAATAGCCAGCGACCGTTAGCTTAAGGCTCCCCCCGCTTATTGGATTTGTTTAGCGAATTCGCCAATTTAGTGCGCGATGTCTCAATGTTGGGCGTCTAATCAAACTTTACAAGTCAGGTATTTGATTTATGAACATTTAAGTGGATTTTCTTTTCGCTTTGTCTCGAATTAATGTCTCATTCGATTAATTTAAATTTATATTAGTTTTTCAAATTTCTATTTTATGTTATAATTTTGTTAAATTGAAATTATGAATTTATCTATGCTTTCTTGTGAGTGAGTTTATAATTGAAATATTTTTACTAGATGTTTGCAACTTCGCGTTGAAATTCAGGAACCGTAATTTTTTTGCAGGATAAAATCTATCCTGTCTCCATATAGGCCTGGAGATAGTGACACAAAATTCTTGGTCATTTGTGCCAGTATGGCGGTTTTACAGGGGTATAATTACGTAAAGGCAAAAAGGAAAATGATTGTCATAGCGCTCGCACTGGCAACCCAAACGCGTGGGCGTTAATCGAACGTGTTGGATAAATAACGAGTGTCGAACGATTTGTTCCACAAAAATGCTTGTATTTTCAGATAGTCGAAAAAAAATAAGTAGGCGAAAGCGCGATGCTATACTTGTCGGCCGTGCGGCTTACAGCCCGCCACACCGACGCGAATACGTTAATTTTAATAAAAAAATTGAACCATTTGCACTTTTTTCCCCTACTAGAAGTATGAGAAAAATAATAACGGTCATATTTTGTCAAATACTTTCCAAAACTTTAAATGCCATACTGGCACAAATCGTTTGGCGAAAAAAAAATCTTACACTTTTGCAGTGGTATGGCGGCCATTGGGCGCTGACGGAAAAGTATGGCAAGGTGATTTTCGTGAATGGCTACTCGACGATGATTATAGCTATGCAAAAATTAGCCTGGTACAAATGGTTCAATTTTTTTATTAAAATTAACGTATTCGCGTCGGTATGGCGGGCTGTAATCCGCACCCGACAAGTATGGCATTACGCTTTCGCCTACTTATTTTTTTTCGACTATCTGAAAATACAAGCATTTTTGTGGAACAAATCGTTCGAAACTCGTTATTTATCCGACACGTTCGAGAAACGCCCACGCGTTTGGGCTGCCAGTGCGAGCGCTATGACAATCATTTTCCTTTTCGCCTTTACGTAATTATACTCCTGTAAAACCGCCATACTGGCACAAATGACCAAGAATTTTGTGTCACTATCTCCAGACATAATACCAAATTATAAAAATATCGGACATCGGTTGAGCCGTGAGCGGTTGAAGCGTGAAAACGTTAATTAAGCCTAAAAATATAACATATTTTGGTATAGTCACTATGGTACATTTGTTAAATATAACATGTAACATTTTGGTATTGTATAACGTACTAACACTTTTGTTAAAGAATTGGTGCTGATGCTGATGACCACGAAAGTAAGCTGCACCTTAACGCGTCACATAATTTGTGCCCGCTATCGGCAGATAAAGCGATTTAGCGCTGCTTTAATTTCTTTCGATTGCCTCCTCCTCTAATGTACCACATTAGATAAGGACAGACGGACTGAAGTGTTTCGATAATTGCACCCCCCTCTACTTTACGGACATAAATAGGGACAGTAGAAGTGTTGAGAGTAAATAGAACAGCTATAACTTGTTTTCAGGTCAATAGTCAATTGTCTTTATAGAAGGTTGTTAAAGGAAAGTGTTTCAAAAGGATAGTACCGAAGTACTTAATAATACACCCTTTCACGTTGACTTGAAACATGTAAATTGCTATTAAAGTCTTTGAATGACAGTGTAATGAAATGGTGCACGTAGAGGGATTAAAATCTGGATGAAATACTAAAAGCCAAGTCGTAAGCAGCAATTTGTTTGCAATTTGCAACTCGTAAGTGGTCATTTTGGCCCTTTCGTGCCTTCACTGCCGCATCACTTGCAGGTGATGCGGCAGTGAAGGCACGAAAGCTAATTATGCTTACATACCAACATAAATCAGTAATATTAACCTTAAATTTATTAATTAACTCCTTCCTTTCATCCGCACCTTTCACACATTCCAGTAACAAATGATGATGATCCTCAACCAAGAAAATGATAAGTTTTTGTCAAGGAGTCAATGACCGCTAGCGCCATGTTTCGCCGAGTACAGTAAAGTAGTAAAAATTATCCTATGTCTCCGAGTGTGGCTGTAAGAATGATGAACTATTCACTGATTCTGTAAGCTTAGCCCGAGTAGAGTATTGTTTATTTTATACTATTAGTTAATTATCTCCACAGTGAATAGTGTTAAATGCGAGATTGTTTTCAAGTGAGCGCCGGAGCGCCGGAGCGCCAACAAAGCCCTAACAGGGCCATTCGGATCGGTCTGATTAAATTTCAAGTGACGAAGAGGAATGACCCGCCTGCGCCGAGCAGTTGAGATTTGTGCGGACGCCTGTTACACCGAACTGTAATGTTAGCGTGTTACTATTTCTTTGTTTTACATGTTTTATTGCCCACTAAATGTTAGTTTTGTAAAAAAAAAGCTACAATAGAAAGCTGCTTAGCTTTTTGCTTTTTTTATTGTAAATAAGCTTGCTTTTTTAAATTTACACTAACCATATTAGTAACGTGCACAGCTGTTAATGGTAGAGAACATCAGCTGTATTAACTTCTAAACATTTTGAAATCAACTAAAAGTTAAATAATTTTTAGTGAAACTGAAACAAGTAATAGAAAGTACTAATAATGTAATGATATTCATAAGTTAGTGTATTTACTATTTATATTATACTAGATGATCCGGCAAAGTTTGTATCACTTTCCTCCTAATATAAACCTACACTGGACTCCCACAAATATTACGACAAAAAATTATTAAAATTAGCCAAATCGGTTAATTTATCGAGACTAACAAAAGATTTTTTTTTATATAGATATGGATTACAACGAATTTATCTTTTTTAATTAATATCTCTCATTTGCTTAGTTAGCTTAATTAGCTTTAATCCATTCTAATATTATAAGTGCGAAAGTGTGTCTGTCTGTTACCTCTTCACGCCCAAACCACTGAACCGATTTTGCTGGGCATGGAGATGATACTTTAAGTCTCGGGAAAGGACATATCATACTTTTTGTTCCGAAAAAATGTATGGTCCCCGCGCGATAAAAGAGTTTTGGCGCAACGGAGTTGCGTGAATCATCTAGTGTTTAATAAAATTACACATCGGTGTAACATACATTCCCGTTCAATGTTTAATCTAGCCGGCCTCTACCTGGCGGTAGGATTTAATATAGAATACCTGCGGTGGGGAGATACGGCCGACAGATGTTCACCGGTATTCCAACCTCATTCTCATAAGCATTTTGCCTTCAAGAGTGACCCTTATCCTGTCAGCATAGAGGCCAGTAGACAGGTAGAATGAGAATGAACAGTCTGCCTACCGGGTCCATAGTTAATGTGGCCACTTAAGGCGCAAGCCACTGTGTTCATCATCATCACCTCCAGATATATTATGGAAGTATCCCACTTGATGGTAGTTGGGGATAGTATGCAAAGGAGCCCAGAGGGATATTCCGACCGAGCGAGGTAATATTATCCTGCTCAATATTTCCTATCTACCTCAGTAGGAATATACCACCTTCCACCTTTGGCTCCAGATAGTAGATAGTTAGGTACTGCTAGATTGTTTTTGATACAATTTGACTCAAATAAAGAGAAGGTTACGGAAAAGGGCATGATATAATTATTATGCTTCTTTTAGTATCGCAAAAGTGCACGGTTCCTGTGAGATTTTATTTAGCGCTTAGGGACTCGCAGGAATCTGCTAGTCCAGATTATAAATGCAAAGTGTGTCTGTCTGTCTATTACCCTTTCACGCCCAAACTGCTGAACTGATTTGCTGAAATTTGGTATAGATACTTCGAGTCCCGGGTAACGATTACCCGACCCGGTACGAAGGATACAGATTGTTATCCTGGAAAAATGTACGGTTTCCGCGCGATAAACGAATTATAGCGCAGTGGATTTGTGGGCATCATCTAAATAGGTCCATATAAAAATACAGTCTACAATAGAACAAAAACGTACTTTAAAAACAAACGCTCGAATAAAGTTTATCTCAGAATGTAGCTGCGATTGCAATCTAGAGGATATATGACTGTCCACGATTTATAACTAACAGTTAGGCATTACAACTGACACTAAATCTAAACCTAGACTAGGCATTACTTCAAATTGTCTTGTTCGCGACGATATGGACTGTAGATTATGCAGCGTAGAAGTACTATATTGTTTATATTCTAGCTCAAAAATTTAGTATATGTATATTATTATATGTTACGTGTTTTATATAGTAGAGGCTACACATAAATATCAAACCTATTGATGTAGCTTGACCTAACCTTGTGATTTAGCGCACCAATAAGCGCACAATCCTGAATCGAGCTATCGAAGTTCCTGAGACTAAAATCTTTATTTTTCATTGCATTTGGTCTTTAGTCCGTAGTATTCTAAATCGTAAAATTATAATAGTATACATCACTAAGACGCTGACAACTGCCAATCACCTTGATCTCGCATCACTCTCGCACCACTCTCGATTTACATGCAAGAGAGACAGAGATGTGAAGTGTTCACTTGGTAGCGTGGATATATTATTTTTCGATTGTTAGAGGAAAAAATAAATATAATGGGAAATCTAGAATCTAGATGTCGGAACCTAAAATTCTGGCAATCTTTGGATTTCTGTAAAAGGTATCAAATAAACAAATTTTTAAAGCATAGATTGTATTATTACTTTAGTTAGAACTATTTAAAGTTCCTGAAAGATTTGACTTTGATATTTTTTTTTTATCCAGTAGGAGTACATTATTTTATTATTTAAATTAGACAAGCTTTTCAATTTTTTCAATCACATATATTTTCAATGAAATACATATGTCTAGAAAACTGCACAAAGATGTCGAATTGGCTGCCCTTGAAAACGCGACAATGACGTAGAGTAGCATAATTAAAACAGCGGCTACGAACCGTCTACGCCGCGCCGTAGACAGTGCGTAGCTATACTGGCTACGAACCGTCTACGCCGCGCCGTAGACAGTGCGTAGCTATACTGGCTACGAACCGTCTACGCCGCGCCGTAGACAGTGCGTAGCTATACTGGCTACGAACCGTCTACGCCGCGCCGTAGACAGTGCGTAGCTATACTGGCTACGAACCGTCTACGCCGCGCCGTAGACAGTGCGTAGCTATACTGGCTACGAACCGTCTACGCCGCGCCGTAGACAGTGCGTAGCTATACTGGCTACGAACCGTCTACGCCGCGCCGTAGACAGTGCGTAGCTATACTGGCTACGAACCGTCTACGCCGCGCCGTAGACAGTGCGTAGCTATACTGGCTACGAACCGTCTACGCCGCGCCGTAGACAGTGCGTAGCTATACTGGCTACGAACCGTCTACGCCGCGCCGTAGACAGTGCGTAGCTATACTGGCTACGAACCGTCTACGCCGCGCCGTAGACAGTGCGTAGCTATACTGGCTACGAACCGTCTACGCCGCGCCGTAGACAGTGCGTAGCTATACTGGCTACGAACCGTCTACGCCGCGCCGTAGACAGTGCGTAGCTATACTGGCTACGAACCGTCTACGCCGCGCCGTAGACAGTGCGTAGCTATACTGGCTACGAACCGTCTACGCAATAATTGTTCACAATTATTATTATTATTTCCAAGTATCATTTCTAATTTCCACGTTTTTTTTTATTAAAGGGTGCAAACGAGCAAACGGGTCACCTGATGGTAAGCAACTACCGTCGCCCATGGACACTCGCAACATCAGAAGAGCTGCAGGTGCGTTGCATATTTGTAACACACATTATAGGGTATCCATGCGTCGGATGGGCATGTAAAAAGTGGGTCCTGATGTCTGCACCACTTGTGTTCCTACTAGGTTATGATAGTAAAATAATTATGAGTACTCTTATGTACTGCATTTAGACTTGGGCACTACAAAATTCCACATGCACAGTTGAAAACCAGCCACCACCGGTGTGAAAGCATTGATTACTATTAATACATCATGCTACTGGCGTGGCCGTGTATTAAGTGTCCATTCTGTTGCGTTATCTACTCATTTTACGTCTCAACTTCCTGCTTAATTTATTTTCAGTCGTATCCTCCGAGAATAAAGTTCAAATTGAGTTGCAATCCAATGCAATTCTACGAGCGGCCAGTAAATAAATAACGGCGCAGGTTCGGAATGGAAAATAATGAAATCAATAGAATTAATTAACTATCTTCGGACGAACAGCTGATTAAATTTTCATAGATCACTAAGCTGCAGCTTGTATTGATAAGGCACAAGCAATCTTATTGTATTTGTTATACAGATTTAATTTGAATAAACATTGTATTTGTTATTAATCTTAAATGTATCCGTATAATATTATATTTAAATAAATATTGCTTTTTTATACGGGTTTTAATCCTTCGATCGTGGAAAAACGAGACACAATAGCCTTTCTATTGGTTTCGCGGTCGCCGGTGAGCGCTTGGGGCTTGAAACATAAAGAAGTGGTAATAATATTTTAGCGTACACAGTACACACCCTAAAGTGTTATCACTACATTATACACCTTGTATAAAAACGCTACTACATAAGTGTCTAATATACATTAGTCCCGTATTTAGAATTTCCTATGAAAAAAAGACTTATATTGACCAATATAAGTTACTCTTAAAAATGTCTCAACATCATGAATTTGACGATAGAGTAATTAAAAAAGTACTAGCTATTTGACCGAGCTTTGCTCGGTATTCGATAAAACAAGAATAAAATTACATTTTCTAAAAATGATTCCTAGCTAGATCGATTTATCGCCCCCGAAACCCCCTATATACTAAATTTCATGAAAATCGTTGGAGCCGATTCCGAGATTCCAATTATATATATACAAGAATTGCTCATTTAAAGATATAAGATTAAAAGTATTAGATAAGGCCAAGAAATTGTGTAGTACAAAATCAATATTTTTATTAGTAAATTGTAAGGTTTATATTAACTATCCAAGTAGAATGAAAATACTCATAATATATAATAGGGCGCATAATTTATAATAACGCTTGTAGTTGCGGGTTCAAAGTTATATTTTATTAAAATGTTGCTTCATAAACAAAGCCGTAACGAGTTGAAAGTTTCTAAAAACTCCCCGACCGCGACACTTAATAATTAATGGCCGATAAATTTAACTGTCTCGTTAAATTTAAGTCAACATAAATAACTTTGCAAATGTTAACACTTTAACTACGGTTATGGGCAATAAAGTCGTATGAAATCTTTGATTGTGGTCTTAGATAAAAGGGAGCGTTGACCTGGGGTTAAGATCTAGACAGATCGAGGCAGATAAGATGATCTAGTACATCATTAAAGTAATAAAAGGAACTATTACTCTGTATCCATACTTTTACTTTATCCAAAACAAGCAACAAGTTTAAAACACTAGTAAGCCGACTACAGAAAAATATAAATTGTTAAAATTAATATCCCATGATGTAGATATCTCGTTTGCTAAAACACATTTACAGTGGCACAAACATATATAAATAGACTTGGCTTGGCCGTAAACTTTTGAACTCCTGTCCATACTTACTAATATTATTATAAAATTCCAAAGTGTGTCTCTGTCTCTATCCAAAAAATTGAACTGATGAGGCTGAAATTTGGTATAGAGATCCTTTGAGTCCCGGAAAAGGGCCTAGGAAACTTTACTGAAAAAGTACGGTTTCCGCGCGATAAACGAATTTTGGCGCAACGGTGTTGCGGGCGTCATCTAATCTTTAAAATGAAACATACGAATTGCTCGCCTAGTTTAAGCTACAAACGGACATATTTGCACTTTGTGTTAAAACTATTGACAAAGTGCACTTGGAGTTTCACAGGCTCAGATGTGAGTCAAATGTTACAACGACTCGAAGATGCTACGTGGAATTTCGCTAGGGCTGTCACACCCTCTGGTAGAGTTGCAATTGTATTGTAACATCAACTTTTCCTTATGCGGGGCGTTGAGCACCAGGAGGTGTGTAGACTCCACGCCAGGGAAGCCCCATTTACCCCGGCCGATGGCCCTTGCACAAAATACTTGCACCGTCTTTTAAACCGACCTAAATATAGGAGGAGGTTTCACAGTTTGACCGTAGATATCCAGGCCATTATTTTAAGTAATTTTTTTTATGTGCCTGTCTGACAATCACTGTCTAGTATATCTCACAACCAGAGCACTTTTGTGGTACACTTTACGGAAAAACTATCACGTCTATTGATGTGTGCTTTAACAAATTAATTTTTATTTGTATGTAGATAATATAATATGTGTTATCATGGGTCAGTCAAGGTTTGGTTACTATCATTAAAATATGAAAAAAACGGCCTTAAAGATTATTACCACGCAGAAAAACAACGCGAGCCCTCACAAAGCTCGGCTTTTAGCTATTCTATCTATTAACGCTTATACCACTAAACTGAGTTTGATGAACAATATGGAGATACTTTAAGTCCCAGCAGAAAAAATAAGTCATATTTGTCATGGAACAATGTGCAGTTCTAGCGCAAATCAAATGCCCATACAAACCAAGTTGCAGCAGGCAGTACCTAATATAAAATTAAACTTTGAATAGGCAGCCCTATATCATATAGAGCAGCTTTTAAGAGTCCACCATGTTTTGAATTCACATTTATGCAGAATTGTATGTATGTCCACATACGACAAAGCGGGTTTTTATTAAGAGTACCAGTATTACTCATATATCACATTTGTTTTACAATGACACATATTTTTAAGGTCGTAACCACAATCTTTTCTATCTTTATAATGCAAAATTCTTAGTGGTAATTGCTAAACTCCTGCTGAATGGCTTGTATTATCATAAATACCTGAGATGAGAGTAAGCGTTATCTCAAAATATAATAATTCCTCAAAGTTGTAAGTTGCGGACAAAAGCTAGTTTTGCGATAATTGCAAAAACAAGAGAAAACAAACCTATTTATTTGTGCTTCGTCATGAGAAAGGTTAAATACAAGTTAATATCCCTACAATATTACTTTTGGAAAATAAATGACGTGTTTCCCATGAAGGTAAATAATAATATTATTATCATAACAGTTTTACTATTATGACTTATGAGGTATGTTTAATCAGAAAGGCTTCTAGGTGCAGAAAACAACTTTTAAAAGAACACACATTGATTGTGTCACAGTTATTATACTTAATGTAATCATTACAACTGTAATATTATAATATCTGTTGGGACCTGCAAAGAAGTTAAACTATTCACGCAGTAATTTGTTTAAAACGCTTTAACTGTACAGTTTTCTCGTGGTCAAACTATTTCATAGTATACCCTACCCTAGTATACCCTTTTTCCGGAATTCATAGTTTTCTATACCACATTTCACTAAAATAATATCTTCAGCGTACCGTTAAAAAATCTGTAGTCTTAATTTTCAGGTCGATTTTATCTGTTTTTCAGATCTAAATCTTTCAATTGATTAGGCTCTAACCGTGTGGAAGAGGCCACATTACCTACGTGTCATTCACCGATACTTATACGCATTTTATCTTCCATTACTAGTTGTTGAGGGAAGAATGAATATTATATACCTTCATATTACACGGATCTTGATTCCTGGATCCCGAGGGAACATAAGCCACGCTTTTACGCCGTAAATACATAATGGACCTTATATAAGCGGAATAGATCTCAATCTCGAGTGTCGCGTTAGAAAAAAACTACGAACTTATCGGTTCTCAGAAAGATTTTATGAAAAATAAACTTGTTTATAACCTAGCTCGTAGCTTTTCCTAGATTCAGACTTTAGAATAAATCTAGTATATAAATCTAAAATTCTAGACTTTATACAGCCTTCTATAAATTAAATGTATTGTTTTCCAAATAAAAACACTAAATATATGTTTTCCAAATAAATAAATAAATCTTCTTTAGAAGAATAAATATAGTATTTTTAATTTCGATTACAAAGGGAAGCAAAGTTTTGTTACAATTATATTATTATTTTTGATACAGTAGTGCTGCTGTTGAACTATCTCTCAGATAGTTTAGTAACTAACACGCGCCTCCGCTTGCGTTAGTAAGGAATTCAACGGTTTTTCGCGAAAAAAGTAGCCTGTGTTGTTAAATACTCACTACACACTATACAGTATACACTCAACGCAAATATTCTAATAATATTTTTTTTTTGTGTCAGATACGATTAACGTGGTTGAAATTAAATTTTGTTGTAGATTCGAAGACAGGAGTGTTTGGTGTACCGAGGTGACATCAAAGGGTTTTTGTAGCTGGTTACAACGTTCAGGCTATTTAAATTTTGAAGTTCCAGTGATAAGAATGTGGGGCTAAATACTCATTTGTTATACGATATTTTATTTTCTTTACATTGTGAAATGCATACAACATTTTTTCCAGTAAACTACACGTTGCTAGCAAGACAAAGATAGTGCTTTCCATCTTTATAAATGGAAAATGACTCTGATCTAGCGATTTCAGCTACTGGCGTCTGCAGCTGTATCATGTAAATCACCATAACGTTTTGGAGTCCGGGACAATTCCCTGATCGCTCGTATTAAGTGAGTAGATTAAATTCTTAAAGCTTTTTACTCCGTCCCGCCGAGCCACTTAACAAATTAAATGACAGACACTGGGATTAGTGGATTTATTTGTTTATTGTTTGGGATTCCGCGAAGAAATGCCGCTTGTTTTTCCGTTTAGTCCATAATACTATAATAGACATAGGATATGGCAAAAAGCGTGATAAGTTTAAGTAGTGTTTTGCAGTTGTTCGAAGCCATTTTGATGTTTGGTATAGATGACATTTGCTTTGGATGAAGGGCCAAGTTTGGGCAACACAAGATTACGAATGTGTGTATAGACAAGTTTGTCTTTGATCGTCCATATCCTACAACGACGATGGTTATGAATAGGGCCCGGAAAAATATGTATTAAAAATCCAAAATATGTACTTAAAATATGGACTAAAAAATCGAAAATATGGAAAAATATGGACTATAAAACAAAAATATGGAAAAATATGGACTATAAAATAACAATACTTAAACATTGTTTTAGTGTAGGTGACCTTAAATATTTATTTTATTTTAATTTTTTTAATCAATTATTTAAGTACAAATACAATTAAGGATTTTGTAAAAATTTCAAGTGACTAGATGTAGCCATTATTGATATCGCAAAAAAATTACGTTTGTTGTATGGGAGCCACCCTTAATTGTTAATTTTATTTTGTTTGTAGTATATGTTGTTATAGCGGCAATAGATATACACATTCTGTGAAAATTTCAGAAGTCTAGCTATAGCCGTTCTTGAAATACAGCCTGGTGACAGACAGACGGACAGACAGACATCGAAGTCTTAGTGATAGGGTCCCATTTTTACCCTTTGAGTACGGAACCATAACAATCGGCACAGAATTTTGTTTTTCATTGTGTCTTACGTAGTTAAATCCTTTATTTTACCCGAAGACTGAAATATACTTCAGTTTTTTGTTTAGCCATGTCTGCAACAGGACCTTTTGCATCTGAAACTTTATTTTCTATTTCTTTATTAATCCTTCGATCGCGGATTCTTGGAAATGCTATTGTATTCTATTGTTGTCGCGATCACCGGTGCTCTTATAGGGCTTGAATCCTGAAGGAATAATCTTCTTTGGAAACAATAAATACGACGATAAAGCGCGAGAGGAACGAAATACGCAGCCGCATGGTGGCAGGAACGTTTATTTTTTTATTTTTGTGAAAATATGGAGGATTGTGACATTTTCTTGCAAGATATGGACTTATGTTTGAAAAACCCTAAAATATGGAAAAATATGGAAAATAAAACTTGTTATTTCGCGGTCTAAACATGATAATTCGTGTAAAAAGCACATTCTAGGCCGAAAATCACGCAAAACAAAAATATGTGTTTACATAATATAAATCCTAGTTATGAATTATGATTATTCATCATGGCCCAACGTTTAAAGGAGCAACTGAGCCAACTCATATTTTGGCAAGTTTTGTCTCTGCGCTGTTTTAAGGAGTTCAGAAAAGTTGTTTAGGAATCATCAGCAATCATTTTTATTCGCCGCACAGCACCAGCGATATATCAGTGTAATCTATGTTTGAAAAGTGATATAACTCGTTAGCATGCACAAGAACGTATCGGAGTTTTTTAATTAAAGCCGGCTCGACCTTTTTATCCTGTAATGAAATTCCGATGGACTTGAAAATATTGCCCCGTTTCGGCCAACAAGGGCGCTGTTTGCTCGTGCTGGAGGTTTATGGACGAGGATATTTCTAATAAAATGGCAAGCTTTTTAGAGAGACTTTAAAGTAGACAAAAGGTGAAGTAGAACTAAGCATCACGCTACAGTGGAGTGACGTGAATATATCATAGTACTGACGTTTCATGTGGTGTGGTGTATAGTCCGCGCGCAACTAGTTGGCCGCTCTGCCCATACACTCACATACCGGCAGAGCGGCCAACTAGTTCCGCGCGGACTGTAGTCAGCAAGGCTTCGCTACCTTGTAAATAAAGACTAAGTATCTTAGGACATATTTCTTTTAAGTAAAAATAAGAGTGACTTGTTTTCTAAAAAGTCGTCAAATATAGTGTGGCGTCTCTGTCGCACCTTTTAGCTTAATCTTAATTAATACTAATGCTTGTTAATTTGTAATCATCAACCTTGTTCATGTTCATGACTATGTCCAGATCGCATATATCCTATTTTTAGAATTTAGGCTGGAAAGAAAAAAACATTATTAAAAAAGACAATTGGATTGACAGATGAATGTAAAAATTTAGATAGAGAAAAAGGATGATGTATTCAGCTAAATTATAGCTATGTTAATTTTACGAACACGCATTTTGTAAATATTATATTAAAGTGGAGTCTAATGTATTGTGGAATTTTCATTTAGAAATATCCGCCTACCATTCTAACGGACTCCAAAATAGCATGTTTTCAAACGATAGTAGTACTTTTCTATCAGCTAAAAGGATGGTATGTTTACCAAAAAAACTAATTCCACACTCACAGGGCTTCAAGAGTTTGAATTTTGGGGCAATCTTTCCTAATTGCACACGACTTAAGATCGCTGATTGTCACACCAACAGGATAACCACTCAAAAGTCTGGTAACCAAAACCGAGACATAATTTTATGTGTCATCAAAGAAATTCATAGACAGGTGGTGGGCCTACGTCATTAGGTTGGGTTATAGTTCTTGCAATCTACTAGTGCGCGTCGCCCTTAGTTGTGTCAGTGACCATATCTATACATGCGTACATGGCTCGCTCGCTACTGACTGCTCCGTCGGGTACGCACACTAACGAAAATGTCTATTCACATTTCCAACTACAAATAAAGGCGACGCGCACTCGTAGATTGCAAGAACTATACGTCAATCCAATGTTAGTCATGACCTGTTGGCTGGGTTTGACATAACGCGACCAAGTTACGTAGGTCCGTAGAGATAAACTACGATAACATGGCGCGCCCCTCCAAATTTCAAAACGTTTGAAGTGCGTTGTCTTGCGCAGCCGGCTAGTTATGACTAGTTGACCAACAAATCTTGGTGATAAGTGACATTGTGAAATATTACGAGTACTGGTTGATTGGTTGAATACTTACTACATACAAACTCTTTCATAAGGATGTGACTACACACATTGAAACAGTAATTTGGAGGGGCGCGCCATGTTATCGTAGTTTAGCTCTATCTGTCTCTGAACCTACTTCTCTGATAGAAGATGACCGCAATGTTATATCGGGGTGAAGCGCCGCCGCCCAGGGCCGTCATCTCCAATGCAAATAAAAAAGGAATTTACCCGCAAAGTTCCGCGTGAAGTAACAGGAGGGGAATGGAAAAACTTGTCTCATTATAACAGAATTAGACCCCGAGTGTCGAGCGACACGTAATCGCGACTTTTCGGGAAGCCAGATAAAAAAAACTTTAACGAAATCTTGACATTGTGATGAAATATTGTTGATCACCTTAGGCTTTGTCCACATTTGTATCAAGTAGTCGTATCCGTATCAGGCGTATAGTATCGAGTATGCGTATCCTAAGTGTGGACGCCTATTTTGACAATAGCGTATCTTTTATCGATTTGTATACGAAGCGTATCAGATACGCGGCTTATAGCGATCGGGGTGTATCATGATACGAAGTGTATCATGATCGCGATCATTTTGCGTCCACACTAGCGAACAGGATACGCTTCGGTGCTACGCGACGGAGATCTGATACGCGAAGTCGCGAAAATTATACAAATGTGGACAAAACTTTAGTTAAATCCTTAAGTAACATGACGTGACTAAATATAAACTTTTTATTTTCACAATCAAAATTAAGAGGGCGACTAACGTAAAAAATCGAATATCGTCCTTCTCTCTTCACACTCACGCCCGTCTTTTATATGCCAGGTGGAAAAGGACGACGCGGTTTTTTTTTAATTTAGTTTTTTCTCAATAACTCGATAAATATACAACATTAAAAAAACCGCTAAGTCAATTTCTCAATGATAAAATTTTATACAATGTGTTAAAATATTAACTAAGTTTGATGCACGGTTGTGACAATATATGAAAAATTCGTAAAAATTAAATGCATCTTTGTGATTTTTTTTTCTATCGACAAAATTTTAAGATATCGTGTTTTCTCTAGGTTGGATCCTCGGAAATATAATGTAGTATTTTGTAGTATTAACATTTTATACTTTCAAGTATTAGTTTCAAGGGTTAGTCGCCCCCCTAAAGAAATGTTCGATTTACAAAAATAGCGCTAAATTACAAAAAGCCAAAATCACCTGTTAATGCAAAAACAATAGAACGTGTTATGCAATTTGGCGTAGTAATATTATAGTAGGTTTAATACAATATGATATGCTACTTTTTGTGTAATTTGCTTATCATCCGGCTACCGTTTATTTTCTGTATCACAATTCCATATCATTTTCCAGAACTCAAAGTATTTCCATCGAAATCTGTATTTAAATACGAAAAGGTAACTGCCACATTTATATTAGCATAGATACATGCTACGAATCTAATCTAGTGGCGCGGCTCGTGACTCAGAGGTCGTGGATTCAATTCCCGCGTTGGAAACATGATATTTCCAAGTTTGGTTAGGACAATGCAGGCTGATCACCTGATTGTCTGACAAGTAAGATGATCCATGCGTCGGATGAGCATGTAAAAAGTCGGTCCTGCGCCTGATCTCTCGCCAGTCGTGTCGGTCTTCCGTCCCACTGGGTTATGAGAGTAAAGGAATAGAGAGTGCTCTTATGTACTGCGCACACACTTGGGCACTATAAAATTACTCCTGCGTAGCTGGCCTGGTTTCAATGAAAACGGCCACCGTCACCTATTATTATTATGCTACGAATGCTCTTATTAAACATTACTGTTCAACCTTTATGTAAATCAGCTTATCGAGGAACTGAGCAGCACTCGTGTCGGCTGCCACATAGACGGAGTTTGTGTCAATAACATAAGCTACGCGGACGACATGATTCTGCTCAGTCCCTCGATAGGCGGACTTAGAGAGCTCCTGTCGACGTGTGAGAGATACGCGGAGTCGCACGGCCTCAAATATAACTCAAATAAGAGTGAAATACTCATATTCAAGGCACCGAAACAACAGCCTAGGCGTGTGCCTCCAGTGTATCTAAATGGGGGGCTCTTAAGGTCGTCGATAGTTTTAAGTATCTCGGTCATGTTGTGACCAGTGACCTGCGAGATGACAGCGACATAGAGAGGGAGCGCAGAGCGTTGGCGGTGAGAAGCAACATGCTCGCCCGCAGGTTTGCTCGCTCCACTACAGACGTTAAAATAACTCTATTTAAGGCGTTCTGTCAGTCTTTTTATACGAGCGGCCTGTGGGTGTCATACACGAGTCGAACCTACAACGTTCTGCGCGTACAGTATAAATACGCTTTTAGGATGCTGTTGCGACTGATTTCACGCTATTATGCGCAAAAAATCCGTCTCTCTGCTGCAACGTGTTCGCAACTCTCGGAACAGCATCCTAAAAATGATTTCTTGTAGACCAGATTGCCCCATTCAGAGGCATTGGGTAGAGGTAGCACTGGGCCTAAAATAAACATAATATTGTACCTACTTACTCTATAAGTACTAACAATACTAACATAGGTTAAGTCATGGATTGTTACTAACACATCTACTAATATTTATGGGCCTAAAATAGCCTGAAATAAACATATTTTATTTATTTATTTATTTATACAGTATTATTCATAGCTGGGTATACAGCTACGAATGAAGTATTCATATTATAAAGTATACTCACTCAACTGTTGAGTGAAATAGTGTAATTACGCGCGCATAATGCACTACACTCGATATAATGATGCGTGCTCGGAGTGGGCAAATAGTTGTAATGCCAGCTAACTATGCTGTCGAGTACTTGCACAGTGTAGTGTAGTGTGTAGTAGATCATCTTCATAGAAAGACCAAATGTCAAAAAAAAATCGACACAGTAGCGTGATTTAAGCATTTCTACGTAATTCTACCAAAGTACTATGTGAAATGACTGGAACTTATTTTGTAACTGCTTTTACATAATAAAGTTATATTTGGACATATTTTCATGGTAAACAGGAATCGGAGGCTACGATTTTCGTGTCATAATTCATTATGACATAAATATACTTAACTTATATACTTGTGTCATAAATATACCTATACGTAATATTGTTAAGTCTGTTTTAAGCGAGTATGGTTTCAAAAACATTTTGAGTTACTCTACTATTATTATACTATGTTTGTTGTGTATTAGCATAATATAATATTAGTTGAGTTCATCTTAATAGTAAGTATAATAAGATGTTGCCTCCTACTACGTACGTGTAAAATCAAATCTGCTCACTCTCATAAAAATGGCAAACAAGTAAAAGTTAATGATACTGAAAGAAAGCTCTCATTATTAATTTTAGGTGCTATAGCGTAAATAAAAATTATTATAGTGATTACTATACTAACACAACTAACATACTTATATAAGCTAATTGTTACTAACTGTCACTAACAAATCTATGGACAAAATTAGTCTGAAACGAAGCTTTATTTATTTATTTATAGCACATGCTAAACAACTTTTAAAAACCAATTCGAGTAAACTAGAAACTAAAGTTTTATTACCAGGTAATTCACGAGCTATACGCAGTTAAATCGTCTGATAGACGCAATTTGGACTAGACAATTTGGCTAGCGTTTAAATCACACCTAAGCGCCCGTTAGCGATAACGACACGCCACTACATCGCGATTTGTCCCCCCCCCCTCCTCTAGCCCCGGCCGATTATTGTAACTACCCACATTAGCGATAATTACGCCGGTAACGATCATTGTTTTAGCGTTTGAGTGACGTCATGCGTTGCGTGTCATCGTCGACTCGTTACGTCGCCACGCTTTGTGAATACCCCCTTTTGGTTTTGAGGTTATTAATTATTATATTTTATTCATGCGGTCCTGAGGAGTTTTATGATGATAGCTCCGAAGCTCCTGAGTTTTGTGCAATATCTTTGTTGCAACCCAAAGATAATAAACACACCGGCAAAATTAGAGGAACATAACAAAATTTTTTTTTTTTTGAAAATTATTAGCTGTTTTTTATATATTTATTTATTAATTAAATAATTGACGATTACAAAATAAAACTTATATAAATTTAGGGCATAAAAACGTGTAAAATAGAAAAAATCTGCAAAAATTAAGAAAAATTTTTGAAATATCAGTAGTAAGTTTTTAAGTAAAATTCTTTATTTTTACTTAAGAAATTCCATGTTTAAAGCGTGTAATGCCTTCTATGGATCTCAAGAGGGTCTGGATACGCCATTCCATGCTTGCATTTTGATTGTCGATCATTTCCTGTGGGATATTCTTCTACTCCTCCAGTAGCGCCAACTCGAGCTTCTGAACACATTTTGGAGCTGGAGTTTTAACTCTTACCGTTCACCCATTGATGTGCCACACGTCCTCAATCGGATCCACATCCGTAGACCGTGCTGACCTCTCCACCTGGGCTACGCCAGCATCATTTAGGTAATAATACCCGATTTTTTTACTCTATGGACGCGCATAAAATTGAAGTTACTGCCTAAAACTGTGTAAAAGTCACAACATGCAGTTCTAGGATGTTTGTGCTATAGCCCTGTACTGTCAAAGTACCATCATTAACAATCATCAGCTCCGTGCGGGCTCCAAATCATATGCCACCCCAAACCATTACGAAGCCTGCATGATAGGCCACTGTGTCCGTTAAGTTTGATGGTCTATAGCGTTCCTTACGATTTATCCACATTCTTTATCGCCTGTCAACAAAATTTACACAGAGTTTGCTCCCATCACTGTACAGCACACGATTTCACTCACTTGTTAAATTTTGATGTTCACGCGCAAATCTTAGCCTGGCTCTTTGCGGTCCTGTCTCAAGTTTTGGTGCCCTTGCACTTTTGAGTTTAATTTAACTTCTTTGATTCTTCTTCTTACTGTACAATCACTTACACGTCCATCTCGGACCTGTTCCGACAGGTTTCGTCTCTGCAAAGCAGTTTGAGGTCGATTTCTTAAGGCTTGTACCCTTACAAAACGGTCATCCTGAACCATTGCCACCCGAAATCTGCCTTGTTCTCGTCTCCAAACATAAGATCCAGTCTCTCTGTAGCGTTGAAAGTTACGATGGACCACGAAAGCCGACACACCTAAGGCCTGACTGACCGCACGGTAGGTGTGACCTTTCTCTATCGTGGTTACAGCTCTAGCAGTCGTAATTGCTGGAAAATCACTAATTTTGTATCTAAGCAATGTGTTCTTCCAAAAACCAAACGATCAAATGAGCTGGCATACCTTGCACCCCGCTAAAAACGCCATTCTTATCAGAAACACTTACAACGTCAATCATCGAAAAACACTTAGTAGGGCATAATTGCAATAAAAATCTGTTAGCTTCCCAGTTGTGTTCAATATTTTATTTCTTAAATGAGCTTAGAAACTATAAAAAAGGATTTCACACAGCCCGACCCACTTGAATTCAAGTTGTGGCCCTTTTTACCTATGTTCCGCTAATTTTGCCGGTGTGTGTATTATTAAATGATTAATAATTTCATCTTCTTTAACTTTTTTAGCAATTACGGGCGCGGCAGTGCCGCGCAACTGTCTTTTCTTGTCAACTGTTTTGTCCTTTGCAACAAAAATGTTTCATAATACGAGTTCATGACTTGTTTTACTCAAAAACAGTTTACTAAATAGTTACCACGTAGAAATATAATGAAGTTCTTAAAACGTTTATTTTCGGAATAAGTAAAACTGTTTTTATTTAACAATACCTTAAGTCTTAAGAAGGTGACGAAAAAGAGAGCACAATTATCACAAGTGCTCGCACACATTTGAACACTATAAAATCCGCTGGCATGAGTTCATAAAACCGGCTACAGTCGCGGAAATCAGATGAATGAAAAAACCACGTGAACCTAACAAACTTACAGTGACTACTTATCTCAGGTTCATTAGTAACGGTTGCGTTGAACGCAAAAACCGGAACGCCCAGCAAGGTGAGGAGTTCTGTTCATTAACGGGGGAGTTCCAACCCCTAACCCCTAACCACTAAACCCCTTTAGGGGTGCGAGTGTTCGTGTCGCCCACCATTTGTAACCGTTTTTGTGGGTCTAGAAGTCTAGATAGTGGTTCTTACGTGCCTGGGTGGTCTAGAACTCGATTTATAGGTCTCAAGTAAGCGGTTTTAGACTTCCGCAGATAACTGTTATTGCTGACAGTCTGTCTAACGCTTGCTAACTTATTTATAGCTAAAGAGCTGCTAATTTTTTATATAATATAAGAAACTAGATATTGACTGCAACTTCCTTCCTGCACATGTCGCGCGATTTGTTTTTCCGGGATTCAAAGTATATTCAAAGTCATTTTAGCGGCTTAAACGCTGAGGTAACGCGAATGAGGTAACCAACCATCAGAAGTCGACACACTTTTGTTCTATTATATGTGAAGCATTAATAGTGTGGACGTTTCATAATAAGGCTGAAAAATGCAACTGCACTACAACAACAATAACAAAAACAATCGATTGTTCGATTAATCGATTTTGATGTTACAACACTACTCTCCAACCATCTTACGGTTTTTCGATCAGCACGAGAATCTGACACGAGTTTCACAGTTTTTACCCATCCCACAAAAGTGCTCAACGCCGCTAAAGAAGTTTTCACTTCAAAAATACAACTCAACAAAATGTGATTTTTAACTAAAGTGACGTGATCTGCGTACAAATCAAAATACCAAATAAGTCAATCAATGGCATAAAGCTTTTCTAAAGACGAAAATATTCTTTCTCGAAGTTAAATTGACTGCTAAATTCAGTTAATAACTTTCAAATTAAGGAGCCATACAAAAACCAACAAACATAGCTCGGTTGAGTTATAATTAACAAAGTTGCTCTCGGTACAACAGTATGTCATTTTAACTTGATTTTATCATAGTTATACATCTATTTTATTGATTGATATTGCCTTGTTGACATAATATATTTAGATAAATACTAGCTGACCCGGCAAACGTTTCTTTGCCATATTAAGTATATAAAGTATTTTTTTTAAATTTGGTCGAAGCGCTAACTGTCGGACAGACTAAAATTAAAATCCGAATTCGAATATTATTTAAAATTTGACACTGCGATGGCAGCCGACTGTCGGATCCAATGTAAAACATTCCAAAATCAACAACTACTAATAAATTAAAAATTAATTAAAAAAACATTGTCCAGCGGACAAAATTGTGAATCTAAACCATTCCCAGATCCCCTTGAACACACACAAAAAATTTCATCAAAATTGGTCCAGTCGTTTAGGAGGAGTTCAGTCACATACACACGCACACAAGAAATATAATATATATTAAGATTGCCCGCAACTTGGTTGCGACAAAATTCGTATATTGCGCAGGATTATACAGGGTGTAACAAAAATAAGTGATAATACTTTAGGGTGTGTACATGTTCCTTGTAAAGAAAATTTTTTTCACATTTGTATGGTCAAGCGCCCCTGCATCACGAGTTTCCCCATACAAAAGTGAAATAAAAATTTAGACTTCCAGCGCTGCTACTTTCACAATGAACTCTCTACAAGGAACACGTATATACCCTAAAATATTATCACTTAATTTTGTTACACCCTGTATACAGGCAATAGGCATACTAACGCCACAGCCAAAACTGTGCCTACAAAAACTATGATGACTAAGAAATGTCTAATAAAAAGAAAACTGTACAGTTGTCTACGAAAACTGTACACATACGGGATACCAATGAAAACTTAGAGTAGTCTACGAAAACGGTATAGATGTCTACAAAAACCGTATAGATGTCTACGGAAAATGAACAGGTGTTAACAAAAACTGGTGTCTACGAAAACCGAACGGGTTGCCTACGAAAACTGCACGGGTGTATACAATAACTGTACAGGTGTCTACGAAAACTGTGTAGATGTCTAAGAAAACTTGACAGGTGCCTACAAAATCTGTGTCGGTGGCTACAAAACGGTTTAGTGTGGTTTTACCTTTACATCCTCCTTTATAGGTAATTTATTTACCTCCTTCAAATCACTTGACCAAACACGACCTAAGGTTTAAGTAAAAAGTTTATTACCAATAAGGACGGGGTTCGAATTCCCATGGTGGCTATTAAGAAGTTAGTCGGGGAGATTAAACGACAGAGGTTTCCGTTCCACCTCTCCTAGGAGAGTTGCTGAGAGAGTGGACCATAAAGTGACGGTTATAGTAGAGCGGTTTTACGGCGGGAGAGAATGGATTACTGTATAAATACTGTATAGATATCTTTCTTTTTATTAATAAACACAATGGATTTTCTATTTTTAAGAAGTGTATTATTTCCTGCACTTTTAAATTTTTGAACACTCTTCGCCCAGTGACCAGTCACAGCGTGCAAGCAAACTATACTGTACTTGGCGAAACATGGCGGTAGCGGTCTTTCACCCTGTCAAAAACTTGTAATTTTCTATACAAAGCCGCGATTGACAACATCTGTCACATCACTGTCAATCGCGGCTTATATAGAAAACTAGTTGATGCCCGCAACTCCGTTGCGCCAAAACTCGTTTATCGCGCGGGAACCGTACATTTTTTCGGGATAAAAAGTAGTCTATGTCCTTTCCCGGGACTCAAAGTATTTCCATACCAAATTTCAGCAAAATCGGTTCAGCGATTTGGGCGTGAAGAGTTAACAGACAGACAAACAGACAGACAGACACACTTTCGCATTTATAATATTAGTATGGATGAAATTTTTTTACAGGGAGCCAATGACCGCTACCGCTATATTTCGCCGAGTACAGTTTAGTCGTGTGATTTGTATAGTACAAGACAAGAGAGAAATTTTCGTTGTAAAATAACCGTGTTCAACCCTCACCACCTGTACTTATTGCTATTTTAATATATTTAGATGTTTTTTGTCCAACAATAGCAGTTCTCCCTCCTGGTCATTTGGCACAGGTGTACCGAATACACTTTCTGTGCTAACAAGATCAGATATTAAATTTCCCCGTAAATGTCTTACGATCGACGTTAAAAGTAAAACTTATTCAAAATTTTCTTTAGTAAATAAATAAAACAGTGTACTATATAAATAGTTATTATAAATCTTAATAAAAATAGATAAAACTGCGACTAAGTACAGAAAAATTTGCTGTTTTTGTTCTGAAACTAGTTACTAACCAACGAATAACAAAACTACAGGAAACGTAACTCCCATACTTCAACCATTTTAAATTTGGCTCCTTTTCGAACATTAAAATATGACAATTCAGATTCTCGCCAAGGTCGTTTCCCAGGTAACGTATCATAATATTGCGCGCTGGACGACAGCCTGCGCGGTTATTGTCACTGTCCCAGTTATGAAACAAAGCCGTGGACAATCATTGTCAAAAGCGGATGGCATTATGCAGTATACAACAAATATAATATTATCTACTATCACGAAGAAAGGAGTACATATTATTTTAAAATCAAACATTTTCCTCTGATCCTTAAGTCATCGATAATAATCTTATATATAAAATTCTCGTGTCACAATGTTAGTCCACGAACTCCTCCGAACGGCTTTACTGATTTTTACCAAATTTTATATGCATATTCAGTAGGTCTGAGAATCGGCTACTGGGTACTTTATATATTGATAAGTGCATTTGTTGAATAAATAATATAGTAACTGAGACTGACGGCGACCATTAAGTTTGTGCGACGGGATAGCGATCGACGTTGCCATGGCGACATACTTATTTAGTCACTTCAATAAAATAATATGGGTGAAATACTTTATATTATGGCAAAGCAACGTTTGCCGGGACAGCTAGTAATATATAATAATTTTGAACAAACCTTGTACGACTCGGACGAATTTAAAACTATCCAGAGCACCTAGACAAGACGTATTTAGATTAAGAAAATCTATGTGCTAAATTATTACAGAATTATTACAGAATTGAAATAAAAAACTTACGGTGCAAATGCAGATTTTCGTAATCTCTTTAATTTTCGGTCATTACTAATACAAAATATATCATGACTATTAAAGTGTATACTACATTATTAACGAGTAATCTGGCTCGGCATCCAATTCGGTTCGTTTCTTACTAAACGAAGTACGAACGGCATTATAAAAATAAGATACTCCATACTGATGTCAGTCAGACCCTCGTTTATGAATTAGGATTAAATTGTTACATCTTGCATAATACTGTCCATGGCGACTGTAAAAATTTTGTAATTATATTATTTTTTGATTATTGTATTTTAACAATAACATGTAAACTTAATAAGACAAACACAAAGAGACCAGCTTAATTTTACGCAAATACCCTGGCATCCAACTTAAATAAACCATCTTTTTGGGCATGTTTTTGGGTCGGAAAAAATACAAGAACTAAGCATAATTAAAAAAAATCGCTCACTGATGAAACTTGAAAGGTTATTCCTGTATTAAAAGTCATATCTGTATGACTTCTACACCATTTCACAGGGCATTTAGACATTTTAACAACGAAAATTTTGTAAAAAACTAGTACGCAAAAAGTAAGTAAACAAACTGTAAAATGAGTTTGACAATAATTATTATGTCAACCTGGTTGAACGTCACCGAGTAATTATATTACTCGGTGACGTATTATGTATATATACACGAAAAATGTGTACCGAACACATGCATAAATGTGCATGTATTCGGGTCACATTTTGTAGCCTTTTGGTGCATTTTTTTTTGACGGAGTTACTCTTCCTGTAGTTTAAAGTTCACTGTTACTAACTAATTACTGTGACTAAGTACACAAAAATTAACAGCTGTTGTTGTACTGAATTGACAGATTTCGTGAGCGTGAGACGTCTCGAAAATCTGTCAAATCCATATTTTTTCTGAGTTGACCCTAACATGTATTGTCAATTTGTCACGTCATATGGTATAACCAACCCCTCTCCTCGCCCTTGCTGTCACGTAATAATAATTATGTGCATGCGCCTCTACAGCGTTTTTAACTTCCACTTAGGTTGGATATGAAAAAATAGCATCTTTTACCACATATGACAAACTGTTTTTACCGTAACTTATGTGCATGGCTCGCCAGCGCGTCTCGCCAAGTGCGTTAGAACAAAGTGTCGCGCGACCGCCGCCGATAGCTAAACGACACAGTTTGGCTACGTGCCCAATGGCGGCATTATATAAAACTCATATCACTAGCGATAATTAGCTGGCGATCAGCATCACCTTGGCTCAAAAACAACAGTTTTTATAGAAGAATAGACAAAGTGACAGATAGACAAAGATCTGTTCATAGCGTCACCATCTGCAATTTTTCTATTGCTTTGAAGTCATCATTCACTCAATTCTTACTAATATTATATTTGCGAATATAAATACTATTTCTGGACCCTTTTGTTCTATATTAAATAATGTTATACGAGTATATCCTCAAAATCTTCTAAAAAACTATATTATCAAGGTTACATGAAACTAGGTTTATTACTAACAAGTAATTAGATTGTTCGTTCACAGTTGTTTTGCGCATTATGATGACTCTTAAGTCATCGGCATAAAGGCTCTGTCAGGGTTTCAACAAAACGGAACTGTAAACATCAAAACATAGTAATCGCGTCAGTAAAACAAACTATGTTTTGAACCATGAAACGAGACACGAAAATATCTTACTGACATCCATACTTTCGACAGTGTGCTTGTCTATCTGTTCTCCTATCTGTCTATGTGTCAGCGGGGCTAAAATGGTCGCATAGCAATTCCTCTCAATCAATTCACAAAATGAATTGTCAAAACTGTCAAACACACGAATGTCAAATTTAGACCGATTCAATTGGTCTAAATTCGTACTAATTTGACATTCGTGACTTTGACAGTTTTGACAATTCATTTTGTGAATTGATTGAGAGGAGATGAGGGTACCTTAGATCACATCTTCTTTTCTTGTCCCATAAACCAATCGTCCTTATATGACTATCTTCCCAATTCCATTCCTCGCCCTATAAATTTTAAATCGGTCTTATCTTATGTAGATGCCCCATTTATTGAAATTTTGTGTACATATATTCGTGTAAACAATATTAGATTGTGATGTTTCTACTAACATTTGTGTTTGTTTTAGGTCAATCAACTCCTGTTTAAAATAGGTTTTTTTGTAACCGACTAACCGTACACTTGTTACTTCACCAGACCTTCATTTCATAGAGCAAAGTCTTTCAATCCACTCTGACATTGGCAACTCACTGAGTCGGCCATTTGCAAAAAAGAAGAAGACGAAGATTGAGAGGAATTGCTATGCGACCATTTTAGCCCCGCTGATCTTAACTATTAATCCTTTAAGCCCCATAAGAGCACTGGTGATCGCGATGACAATAGAATACAATAGCATTTTCAAGAATCCGCGATCGAAGGATTAAATCGCTTAACTACATAGTAAATTGGATGATATATTTTGAGATGAAGACACTCTGAACTTAGGACAGGACAGCTTTTACCAAAAAAAATTACGGTTTTATAGGATTGACTTCGGCTTAACGAACATAAAATACTTAACTAAACGTCAAATACTGTGTATTATTACGCTGCGTGTTTAACAATTCAAGTTCTGTTTTTCCTATGTGCCAGAAAAAGCGGACTATTCGCTTCGTAAATAGTTTTGTTATATTACAACTTCGGACTAACTTACAAAATATTTTGTGACTCGTCTCCTAACTCGCACCGTAAACGTATCACATCAAAACCATCTAAGCGTAATGCAAAATCAGTTTCAATAAAAAACAGTATTAATCCCGGCGATCCCAGTCCCGGCCAATCCCAGTCCCGGCAATCCCGTAGTTGTAGTTGGAGACGTCGATGTGTCGCTTTACGACACCGTAAACCCTCGCCTCGTCAGCTACTATTTCATATTTAAGGGTGGGATACACTCGACTTTCGAGGAAAGATATATTGCGTTTGCTGAAAGATTATACGCTGATTTGTGAAAAAAAAATACCGCATAAAACACTTTGTGCTACCAGTCAGCTTCTATATTATCATATTTAAGGATGGGAATCATGAGTAGAATTTAATGCGTAAGCTAAAAGAAGAAATACTGATTTGTGTTAAAAAATAACTGTCGCGCTCTGAGGTCGGTATATTAAATAGTCAGTACTCAAGATGCATCTCGGTCTCAAGACACGGTTCAGGCTCTGTGATTGGTTGGCTGTCAAAATTTGGACCAATCATAGAGCCGAACCGCGTCTTGAGACCGAGATGTATCTTGAGTACTGACTATTTATACCGGCCTGAGAGGCAGAAGTGAAAAAAAAGTAGGCTCACTTTTTGGCTCGCGGTAGAAGGAAATTATTACTTCCCCCTCTACACTGCGCTGGGAATCTTCTCTCTCTCTCTCTGTCTCAATCTTACAAATTTTCAATCAAATCACCTGAATCACCTTGTGGATTAACTAAAAATGGCATTCTAAAAAACACTACACACTAATAAGTCTTTACTACAAAGTTCAAACTCTCGTATTTAATTAAATTTACTCAAGTCATGATTGTAGTTTTAAAGCTTATTAGGACTGGATTAAAACAGTACTACTGTTTAATTAGAATCCATCTCTAGATTCGTAACGAGTAAAAGGTCTTTCTACAGTAAGTCAGCGTCCGTTGGAAAGCGAAGAAGCACAGGGAAAGTTTAAACTTTTCAAATTAAATAAAAGTATAAGCTTTGACTTGTCAAATTAATCCTTCGATCGGGGATTCTTGGAAATGCTATTGTATTATATTGTTGTCGCGATCACCGGTGCTCTTATGGGGCTTGGAAGGATTAAATGATTTAATTATTTTATTATAGTTACGTAGATCATTTTATGTTATCTAACACCTAAAACACCACAAACGTTAGTAAAAATTGTTCGAAATCATCGAGTTATTGGAATATAAATTCAGGAGCAAATAGGTGTGTAAGAGCCTTAATTCGAGCCGAAAGTGTTCCATGTAGATATTTTATTACTGTTCAATTTGGGCGCGATCAATTTTAATAGCTCATACTATGTGTAGGGATTTAGGATTCTGAATTGTACTGGTTTGAGATGAACATAAAAAACCTATAACATTAAATTAAAGTAGGGTAAAAATATGTATGTAAAGTGATAGTCTATACAACCAAAAGGCTTCGCTCTTTGCGTCTATTGTGGATAATTTATATAGTGCTAGATTTTGCCCTCAATTTAGTTCTGTGGCTCATATTGCTTATTATGTGGAAACCGTACAATAATAATAATAATAATATAATAATTATATAAAATAATATAATAATAATATAATATAGTATAATAATATTATTAATATAATATTATTACATTAATTATATAATAATACTAGCTGACCCGACAGACGTTGTCCTGTCTTAATGATGATTACTTAATTATTAGAATTGGTATAATTAAGAAAACAATAGATTGAAATTAGTATCTCCATGCCAAATTTTATCAAAATAAATTAAATAGTTTAAGCGAAAATCACAAAAGTTTATTGTGCAGGAACCATACATTTTCCGAGACAAAAAATATCCCTAATCCTTTCCCGAGACTCAAGGTATCTCCATGCCAAATTTCATAAAAATAGACTGAATAGTTTAGGCAAAAATCATAAAAGTTTATTGTGCGGGAACCGTACATTTTCCGGGACAAAAAGTATCCCTTGTCCTTTCCCGAGACTCAAAGTATCTCCATACCAAATTTAATAAAAATAGACTGAATAGTTTAGGCGAAAAATCATAAAAGTTTAATGTGCGGGAACCGTACATTTTCCGGGACAAAAAGAATCTCTTGTCCTTTCCCGAGACTCAAAGTATCTCCATGCCAAATTTCATAAAAATAGACTGAATAGTTTAGTTTAGGCGAAAAATCATAAAAGTTTATTGTGTGGGAACCGTACATTTTCCGAGACAAAAAGTATCTCTTGTCCTTTCCCGAGACCCATAGTATTTCCATACCAAATTTCATCAAAATAGATTCAATAGTTTAGGCAAAAATCATAAAAGTTTATTGTGCGGGAACCGTACATTTTCCGGGACAAAAAGTATCCCTTGTCCTTTCCCGAGACTTAAAGTATCTCCATACCAAATTTCGTCAAAATCGATTGAATAGTTTACGCGCAAATCATAAAAGTATATTGTGCAGTAACCGTACATTTTTCCGGGACCAAAAGTATCCCTTGTCCTTTCCCGAGACTCTAAGTATCTCCATACCAAAATTCATCAAAATCGATTGAATAGTTTACGCGCAAATCATAAAAGTATATTGTGCAGTAACCGTACATTTTTCCGGGACCAAAAGTATCCCTTGTCCTTTCCCGAGACTCTAAGTATCTCCATACCAAAATTCATCAAAATCGATTGAATAGTTTACGCGCAAATCATAAAAGTATATTGTGCAGTAACCGTACATTTTTCCGGGACAAAATGTATCCTATGTCCTTCTCCTGGCTCTAAACTACCTCCCTGCCAATTTTCAGCTAAATCGGTTCAGCCGTTCTTGAGTTATAAGTGAAGTAACTAACACGACTTTCTTTTATATATATAGATTATATTAATATTATTATTATTATTATTATTATTAATAATATTATTATATTAATATAATAATATTATATTATAATAAAATAAAAATAATATAATATAATAATAATAATAAAATAATTTCATTTCAAGGTGGATGTTTATACCTTCTGGTGTTCCACAAGGCTCCCTGCTATTTGCTATTTTTATAAATGATATTTCCTCCTGCTTTCACCATGCTTATTTCTTTTTATATGCTGATGACACCAAAATATTAAAAAACATAACCTCTTTTGATGACTGTCGCCTTTTACAAGAGGACTTGAATAGATTTGATGAATACTGTGTGCGTAATAGGCTAGATCTTAACGTATCTAAATGTTTTGCTATCAACTTTAGTCGTAAGGTAAATTTAATCAAACATAATTACGAGCTCAAGAATAATGTTCTTCTATTCAAAAATTCTATAAAGGATCTGGGAGTTATCGTAGATTCAAAATTAATTTTTGATGAACACATAGATTATATTATAAACAAGGCCTCGAAAGCCTTAGGATTTGTAATTAGGTCGTGCAGAAATTTTAAATCTATTAAAGTGGTCAAGGTCCTGTATTGTGCCTATGTTCGCAGTATCCTGGAGTACTGTTCGGAGCTATGGAACCCTGCTTACAATATATACATAGATAGAGTAGAGTCTATCCAAAAACGCTTTCTTAGATATCTCCAGTTCAAATGCAATCAATTTATCTCTAACTACGACGCCAGATGTAAGAAATTCCATTTTCTTCCACTGTGCCAACGTAGGAATATTAGCGACCTTGTTTACCTAAGTAAAGTAATTAATGGTAAAATAGATGCACCCGAATTACTAAATAGATTTAATATCAATATCCCATTTAGAAACACTCGTCATTTTATGCCCCTTTATGTCCCACCCTATAACACCTACTACCGTAGGAATTCGTTTGTTTTAAGGTCAAGTGCACAATTTAACAAATTTGTAAATAAAAATCCGCTTGAAGACATATTCTCCCTTACGCCGAATAAAATTAGAAAACTATTAACTGATACCTATTTTAATTCTATTTAGTAAACTCTTTATGAACATTAAGTAATTTTCTAATATTCTATCCTTTTCTTGTGGTTTAATAATATTTTTTGTTGCTTATTGCTATTAAATAGTTTCAAATTCATGTAGTTTAGTGTTAGTCTTATTATTATGTTGTGTCTGTCTTGATTTGATGCTTCGTATGTTAGATTTAAGTGTAATTTATTATACATTAGTGGAAACTTCTAATTGGCATATCGCTGTGTATCGTGTATCTCACTGTTGTCTTTAAAATGCTGTAAGTTTTCCTAAGAAAATAAATTAAATAAATAAATAAATAAATAATATCTATGGACGCTTCACACCACGTCAGTCTGGCTCCGTGGTAAGTAGAGATCGTGTAAACTGAAATGACGCGCCCCACTACTTAATTAGTCTATTTAAATGTGTGAGTGCAAATATTAACAACAACACTTCATCTGCGTGGGAGCATCGATTTATTGGTAAACTACGATCTCTGAGTGTACAAGACGGTTGACTAGTCGGGCAATAAATCCGATAACGCTCGCGTTATCGAGCAGCGCCGTGTCATTGTATGAAACAATACGTCCTATCCTCTCGCGCGTTTAACATTAACTAAACTAGTTGGACAACAAATCCGAGAATAACGTTTCTTAGCAAGTATAGTATCTAAGCAACTGAGCGACCAATTATAATAGCATGTTTACGTGTATTGCGTCCATATTTGAGTTGGGCTTGTGTGTGTAAATGCAGAGGTGGGGCGCGTCATTTCGGCTTAGACGAACTCTACCTGAGGAACTTGTGTTACGGGTACCAGATAACGGAAATATATTTAATACTTTTATACTATACATATATTTAAGATTTTTATTATATTACTAGCTGTCCCGGCAAACGTTTCTTTGCCATATTATATAAAGCAAAGAGAATATAATCACTACGTGATATAAAGTATATCGCCCGTAATATTTTATTGAATTAGTGACTATAAATAAGTATGTCACCATGGCAACGTCCATCCCTATCCCGTGACCCGCGTCGCAGAAACAATGGTCGCTCTTTATAGACAAATAATTTACAATCAAATAAAATTGCGACTATAATTAAAGATCTAAGCTATCATATCTCTCAAGTTGGATCAATGCACACATTTAAAAAAAACAAACATTAAAATTGGTTAAGTAGTTTAGGAATCCATCGCGGACAAACATCGTGACAGGAGATTTATATATATTAGATGACCACTAAGCCACAGAGATCGTCGAGACGCGCCCCACTATTCCTCCTAATCGTTTATAGTATATGTGTGCAAGCTTTCGCCAATGTTTGAGTGTTATCGGTACACACTAATTACCTATGAGTGCACGTGCACACTACAATAAATAAACCAATTAAGAAAAAGCGTCACGGTCAAAGGGAAAGATGCTCACTCAAAAATTTGTGGGGCGTATCTTCGTGGATTGCACGGACTGTACACTAGTAATAGCTCCAATTTTAGTATCTTCTTTCGCTCCAGGTATTGTAACGTTGTAATTATTAAAATATTTAAAATTGAATTTTTTACAAAATAATACTAAAATGATTAAGTTATTAATCCTATTTTATAACTACGGAACTACAAAATATAACATTAAATTACTAAAACAACATAAATAATTCAAAAAACTTAAATATCTAAAAACCTAAATAAATTTTAATAACTTAAAATGGCTAGCGGCGTCTTAGCGCTCCTTACAGCAGCATTTAAGCCCGCGGACGGAATTATTCAAAACTGCCTACATTTTACGTTAATTACTCGTTTTGTAACTCGCTCGTCATACACGATTCGCTGCGTGAGAGCGGGACTTGAAGCCAAAGGAGACGCACGTTATTGCGCCCGATTATTTTAAATAACGATCCTTTCGAAACGTATCTTTGTAAGAGTTTATTTAAACATCATTTTAAAAGTTAATAATTTATTAGTGCCGTATTGTACCCCAGATTGGGGTTCCAAGTTCGGCTTGGTATTTGGTGCCGTGCCGCCATTTTGTGGACGTCGCTGCCGTACGCGGTGGAAGCCCGAGGCAGCCATTTCGTTACCGTGGCTGCCGTTGGAGCCGTCCTACCTGCTGGGGCCTGGCCGCCGTCTCAACACCCTGCGAGCCGTTTTCGTTCCCCCATTGTACAGCCACACACACACACACAGAGTACCTACCTGGGTTTTAAAAGCAATAAGACTTTCCCTGTTTTAGACTAAAGACCCACGCCCTCACTTTTCTCTCTTAAGGGCAATATATTCTTATAATTATTGTTTGTAATTTTTAATATAATATAATTTTGTTCACGGGTCTCTATCTTTTATTTAATACCTTTAAGGGCACAGGGACCTACCCCGTGACAGTATTTAGTATTGACCTACTGAAATCGCCTAAATCAGACCAGGAACTAAAGCGTAACGAGATATTTATATAGTCCAGTAATGTTTCAGTGCTTATATAACAAAACAGTTAAGCTGATTATGGCAGAAGTACACTCATATCAAGTACACAAAATACACGAAGCTTGCTAGTTTCAAAAGCATAACTTATGACAAGATTCGGTCATATAGGGACTTAAAGCCAAGCTCTTAGATTGCTGAACAAGTTTTTACTAAAATGGCCAAATGATAGAAAACACCAAAATCATCAATCATTCGATTATTTTTTTAAGTTGTTTTGCTTGAATGGCCGAATAATAGTAATCATAATTCAAACGGCCGAATAATAGCATTTTCAACTCAAAAGTCAACTTTGATTCGAATCCCCGAAAAGTAATTTTTTGCTTTCAAAACAACACTATTGAAGGAATAAATTGCCGAATGAAAGTTGGGTAGAAATCTCGTTACGAAGACGCGGCGCTACTGTCAGTAGCCATTTTATTACGGTCCTAAGGGCAGGCCAGCCCTTTCCGCACTGGAGATAAGATGTAAGGGTCTCGCGAGCCCTACACTGTGCAGTTTAATCCTTCCGGGACATTTGGGCGTTAGCCTTTGGGTAGTACTGTAAGATATTGTGAATCGACTTGAGTGGAATATTATCTAGATTCTAGGAAGTATAATATTATATCTATAGATTAGTATTTGTTAGTGTTTTTTTTAGTTACATAGTTGTATTATGAAGATATCGTTACTATCCGAGTATGATTTATTTAAATAAAAAATGATATCACGCATAGTAGGCATACAGACTGCAGTAGTTTCATGTCATTTATATGACGTATAGTTATATAATATAGACAAATTACTTTATTGAGATAATATTCTCGTCTATGTCCCAGTCAAGTTTTATCACCCAGTACATAGGCTATATTTTATCTCAAAAACGTACGTAACCAGTCAGTTATGAAATAAATAATTATTAAATATACGAAATTGCTACTGTTCTCATCAAAATATCAGCACACCTTTATTTCTAAACAAGATGATGCCCGCAACTCCGTTGGGCCAAAATTCGTTTATCGCGCGAGAATTGTATACATTTTTTCGAGATAAACAGTATCCTATGTCCTTTCCAGGGACTCAAAGTATCTTCGTATCAAATTTTAGCAAAATAGGTTTAGCGGTTTGGACGTGAAGTGGTAACAGACAGACAGACCCATTTCCCATTTATAATATTAGTATGGATACTCATGACGATATTACGAGTATAATATGAAACACACGCACCGCGCGGCACACGACGTAGCGAGACGGTGCGAGGACACGAACAATTGCAGATCCGACTTTTAATATTTTCTCCGCCGATTACAAAACCTCTCGCAGCTGCAGGCCGAAGATTACTTTGCAATTGAAAACAAATAATAATAAATACGGAGCACGTCCCGAGAAATTGGAAAAGAAAGGAAAAAGAAGTGGAGGCGATATCGAGAAGTTATACTTGTATTGTGTAACTGTTACGTAATTGGACTGTATTAAAACTATAGGACGGACGGAAAAATAAACATAACACTGAAAACGTCAGTTGACTGTATATTAAAAAAAATGGACATTGTTGTAAGTTAATTTGGTAAGAGTATGCGGTGATCGAGTATTCCACCTTATTTGGTTGAAATCTTTCTGCCCTCAGGCAAAGGAAGATTTTGACAATCGCCATCTATGCCTCAGCATTCGTTATTACGTTTACGTTATTATGTTTGCCGGATCAGCTAGTCTAATTAGTAAAATTCTCGTGTCGCGGTGTTTCTTGGCAACGTCCTCCGAAATGGCGGGATTTGATTGATTTTGATTGAATTTTGTTAGCTTATCAGGAATGAGAATTGGTCATCATCTATTTCTCAGCCAAATAACGTATTTATATTCGTAGCAAAACATGTTTTGCTAGGATAGCCAGTAAAACTAGAAGATATAACGATATTTTCAAATTCTAATCATAACATTAATATAATGTTATGTGTAATAATTTAGAAGCCTATGAATTTAAAATATATTTTTCACGAAAGATCAGAAGAACATTGGTATGCGCGAGTGAGCCTCCAATATAATTCGATAAAGTAATAAAAACTGGCTGAGCGCGAGTTGGATTTGCGGAGGGCTCCGTACAAAACGCCTCTTAACACATTTACTGAAGCATTTAAATATTTTTATAGTGTTTTAGTATTGGCATTATTGGCTTAAATGGCTAGCTGTCATGATTGTCTCATGACTTATATTTTAAACGTTAAAATTAACGATCATTTTGATCAGGCCATGATTATTATTTTTGCGTAGCTGCTTACAATAGACACAATCTACGTTGAATGTGGCAATCTAAAATGACCCTTTTAGGTTGTAATCCATGCTAATATTATAAACACAAAAGTGTATCTGTCTGTTACCTCTTCACGCCCAAACAGCTTCATCGATTTTGATTATATTTGGCATGGAGATACTTTGTGTCCCGGGAAAGTACTGATGATACTTTTTATGTAAAAAAATATTCGGTTTCTGCGAGATAATATAACAATTTTGGTGTAACGGACTTGATAGCGGTATCTAGTCACCTATATACCTCGATCGGGAGAAGTACCAGACACAATAGATATTCAATTGTTATGCGGCCGCCGGGGGCCGCTTGGGGCTTGATGGGTTAATTATTGACCAGCATAGGTTAACGTAGAGACGCCGTAATAAACGCCAGAACAGATATATCGATGTTTCTTGATCATATGGTTTTATTATCGGTCTTTTTCTCGAAGGGTTTTCGAGTACGGAACCCTAAAAAAGTAATTAAAATTTATGAGATATTCGATAACACCGATATAAATATTAATTAATGTCACAGGCCGCTGCTTTTCTCTTAGGGCCAACCACACGTACCACAACCACACGACAACCACAACCACACCACAACACACCAAGTGGTCGGGCGTACATTTCGTATTGTAATTGAACAGGACCATTCACACGTACCACATTTTGTAGTCGTTGTCGACCACCTTGTCACATACCGACCACATCGCAACCACGGCTGACCACACGCAACCACAACGTTGCGTCGCACACCGCCCGCGCTCTTGCCCCCTTCGTTTCATTGACTTTCGTACGTAACCACATCGCAACCACTCGCAACAACGCAACCACGTCGGCATTTTGTCGGTACAAAAAGCTGCTGTGACACCATTCACACGTAACCACTGCTCGACGACATTTTGTCGTTGCGATGTCGTGTGGTTGTGATATGTGTGGGTTGGCCCTTATAGCTCGGGACCTTTTGCCCTGAACCTTTCACCTTGACAATATTATAATAAATCATAGTTTTAAATAAAGAACAAATAATATTTTACTTACTTACTTTAATATGTCTGCACAAAAATTTTCAGAGTACAATGTACATTCAACTAATAAGTAATAACGAGTCTAAAATAAGTTTTGACATAATATAAACTCCATACTTTTTATTTATTTTATTGACGTGATAACGTCTTATAATTCGATATGGGGTGCGTGCCCGAAAAACATGACAGTTCATGCGACGTTACCTCGCTGACAGCTCTCAGTAAGGCTCACCTGGGCCGCGCTCTTTGTTTCGATTATATTACGTATTTCGATGACTTAGAGAATACTTTTGTATGAAGAAGTTTGGTTTGTTATGACCTTTGATACATTGACCCCACTCTGAATGAAAAATAAATAAACAATCTTTGAGCTATTAGTATTGTTTCGGTTATTTGTTTGTATTGCAAATAGTTTATTTTACTCATTATAAATATTTTTATTTTTTTCGGAACTGAGGGGTTAAGGCTATGACGTTGTCACGTTCAACTATCGTCAGTAAACTTACAGACAACTGATTTTTATTTATTTTATTTGTACAGAAAAACTTACAGCTAAACAAATCTCAGTAACGACTAAGTTAAAAACAAAAAGCCATTTACAAGTTTTTACATTTAGGTAACAGTGTAGTGACTATGTTAAAACTTAAAAGAAGGTAATTAGTGCAGTCGCCAGAGGTTTTAACCTCCGAAATTTGTAATAGAGAATGGATTTTTGTTTTTGAGGTGTCATTTTCTTTTTTACACTATAACTTGCAAAGTTTACTAAAATTTTTTTGTGCTTTTAATTTTTTAGTTACTTACTTAATAAAAAAAAATATATTTCGCCATATAAAACCGGTCCAGAAATTTTTTTCTTGTTCCTTTCTTGTTTATTTAATGACTCTTATCCGATTGTTTACGTTGAAAATTAACCAAATACACAATTTTTAAAAAATAAATACAACTATAAGGTTTTTGCAAAGTTTTTAGAGATTAACGCTCGTCGTAACCAAGATAAAATGGTTTGGGTGGACTTAAGGGTTGTAACGTAAAGTGTGTTAAACTTACTTATTGGGCGTATTTAATTTTTAGAGAAATGATAACTTTTAAGTACTTAAAAACGTTTAAATATCTCCAAAAATGTGTAAAATAGACCGAAAATATTTTTCTATATTTGTTGAGAATTTATTTATGTGAGAGCTAAAATATTAAATGCATCAACAAATGAAATACTTTTTCTAGTCTTTGAAATATATTTAAACTTCCTACATAAAGCCAGAAAAAAAAATTGGGTGCTACAAATCTCACGTACATACTAAAGATGCATGCTGTGACCTATGTTCGGATAATGCTTATCTGAATACAAAAAATATCAGTTCTTAACCTAATTAGTATTTTTTTCCTTTAAGTATGTTTTAGCAAATATAATTAGTGAAAAAAAAAAATCAATTTTATTCTGTAAAAGCCTAACCAAAAGAAATAAAACACAGATTTGCTTCGAAATATCCGTGAAAAGTTTGTGCTACACTTTCAGAAAATTTAATAAAGTAAGAGCTAAAAAGTTAAACACATTAAAAAAAAAGGCTTTGCTAAGCCTAAAAAGTAATTTTAAACTTCCTATTTAAGACCAAAGAAAAATAGGAACGCCATTTACCTGGCGAGGCACACGACAAGCACATTTGGAGGTATGCCCATCTACATACAAAAATATTAATTTTAAATCTAAATTATATATTTTTTCAACTTATTTTCTTTCTTTGGAATATAAGCAACGATACAAATAAAAAATTATAATATATTTTATTATTTTGCCATGTATTTAAAAGAAAGAAATATGCAAATTTTCTTCAAAATTTTACAGTTTATGAGTTTACTTGGAGTTAAAGAGAATAAAATTAAAAAATCAAAAGCACAACTTTTCAATAGGCAAACTTTATTATTTATGTTATCAGCCATATATTCCTTTTTTTCTTTTCAATTTTCATCTACTATTGCAAAAATCGGAGGTTTGCACGATTTTTACGCTCTGGGAACTGCACTAAATAACTAATAATCAATAGAAGCATAAAAAGTTACAATATCTGCTAAGAAAATTCATTAGTGCACTATTAATCCTTCAGGCCCCGCGCGAGCACCGGTGATCGCGAGAACAAAAGAATGCAATGGGAATTCCTTTCTAGGAATTCCTAGGTTAACCTCTGATCGAAGGATTAATATAGTAACCCACGGGCCGACCGAACTGGTTTCATACATTAAATGCATAGGTACATGAGTCAATTATTCAGGAGAAAAGAAATGTTTGTTTGCTAATAATTTAATATGTGAAGGTTTGAACGAAAATGCATCTATATTTGAGTGAGCACGAACGAGATCATTAAAGTGGGCCGAAGACCTACAGATGAACGAATTGCGACGATAATTAGTGTGAAAAGGTGGGATGTGGAAATTAAGAAAAGTTTCTATCAAACTTTTCCATAAATTAAAGTTAACTGATCAAGTCTTTGAGTGCGGCTATAATTGTTATAATTCATTGCACTAAATATTATATATAAAGGGACTTCGCTGTTATCAGGATAGGTCTTCATCGTAAAGTGCTGGCTCAAGACAGTGGCGTAGGAAGACGGGCGAGAGAATAGTACGAAATTATATCACTTTATAATCTCTGTATTATAATTCTTATTGAACTTCTACTATTAGAGATTATGAAACAACGACAATAATTAGTCGTAATAATTTCCAATGGGGATTGTCCATTTTTTTTTTAATTTTGCTCAATACAAAAACATTTCGAGGAACAAGGTCAGAGATCGTTTTTCTGTATATAAACGAAAAAAATACCCATTAGTTACTTATATTTTTGAAAAAATATGTTTAACCTTAGTTTGACCTTCAATGGCGTTAAATTAGCAATAAATTCGACCAACATTACGTTTCGAACTTTTGGTAAGCTTCTCGTATCAGCTTTCAAATAATGATAACTTGCATTTGACGAACCAGCCATTATAAATAAGATTGAAAGGAAATTTAAAACATACTGCAGAGGTCAATTGGCCGCCGATGATGACGTCAGAGCGAAACTTTAAAAATTTATTGAGAAAAAACTAGCCAATAAATTTCAAAGTTATTAAATTTGTATTCTTAAAATACCCTATTTTAACGAAAAAAAATATAAAAAGTACATGTGACTTTTTTTGGACAATGCCCATTGAAACTATGGCGTCCGCCAAACACTTGAATGCGAGCGCGTTCAACACCGGAATATACTCCGCATAATTTTCTTCTTCTCCTTCTTTTTTTATCGACAAACAATAAACCATAGTTTTGCTATATTCGACCAGTATAATTTTAATTGGTCGCCTATTCAGTGTTTAGTGTACGTCTCAGCTATAACTCTATTTCTTTGGAAATTACCAATTACAATATTAATCTACCAAAAAATAATATTTGAAGTAACACTATTTCGGCAGCGCCGTCATATATTATATTAAAAAAAAACATACATACAGCTGAACGTATTACTTCCTCCTTTTTGGAAGTCGGTCAAAAATAGTGTTGCAATAGTTGTAAAGGTTTCTACATCAGCGTAGAACGCACTAGTATAAGTGTTTACTATGCCGAAGTTCCGCGGCGGAAATTCCGCATGATTGCGTCACAATATGACGCGACGAAATTTCGGCATAGTATGTCATCGGTAATTTAAAATACATTGCAGGCGGAGTCATGCGGAAATTCCGCCGCGGAACTTCGGTATAGTGTGTTTAGAGTTTAGACAATAAGGTCTAAGCTGGCGTAGACGCTCCACGACGGCGTAGAGGGTCTACGAAAGTAGTCCTTAGTTTGGTCAATCCACTTTTGTATTATATTGCCTATAGTAGTATAGTCTATTATATTAAGGCGTTCCCTTCTCCGTTCCTATGACGTCACGACGGCCACGTCGATTGGCCACGTAATGGCCATATCGCATTTCATAACAGCTCGTGAACACGAATATACGAGTACTAGAAATGATAGCAGAATAACACCTGATTATGTAGTTTTCTATGCCACATGTATGCAACATTAAAGTCGTAAGCATTAATGTTTAAAATGTAATTTTAATTGTATAATAATTATTATATTCTCGAGAGATTTAAGGTCAGTATAGGTATTCACTGAAAGGAGACGAAAAAGGGCAGCGATGTGATATAAAACTAATATAAAATTTAAATTTCTAATAGCATTGCACTCTGCACAATCACTGATATTATTTCTTATTGATTATTGTCAGCATAAGCAGTGTTTTATGTATAATTGTATACTTACTGTATTGTCTTACAACAAGTCACATCTAGTAGACTCTGTCATTCCTGTCACGTCCGCCGACCGCTGACGGATTGTTTCCCCCCTCCCCCCTCCTCACCGCTTTCTATACAAACAGGACTGAGGGCTATCACACTGAACTGCGACGACGCAGCGGATAAATCTAAACTAAGACATATGCGAATTGTGTCGATTCGACAACAAGCATTCAAATATTATATCATCTCTAATCTCTTGTATAATTGTATTTGAAAAATATTTTGATGTTAAAACGTAATTTTTGTTAAGAAGATTTTTTTATTATTAATAGTATTATTAAAGTTCATGTAATTAAACTGAAACTTTAACTCTAGATCGTAAATACAAGTTGTATAGAATCCGTGCAGATGACTCGCGCGTACTCCCTATAAACCAAACTCAGTAAAACTCTATGATAAGCACTGGACAGTTGAAGATATTAGAACTAAATGCTGTCCTGAATACTCATACTATGCACATATACGTTATTAATATCTAAAAAGATGTATACGGCAAAAACACGTGAGATCTACATTGACCTTTTGAATAAAAAAAACCTTGCACTTTCTGCGTTGCGTTTGAAAAACGGGTTAACGCACCGCAGCTCTCTGCGTTTCCGCACTTCCGTGTGCAAGCCCATAAACTTATGAGTAATGCGCGATACACACCGGATATACCCGAAAATATAATATATTGTTACGGACAATACCTTTCCGATCCGAGTCGAAAGGTTTCGCCAATAATATGGAGTGCTACAAGACGAGGTACATTCTAAATCCGCGGTGAATTACTTTTTCTGTAGAAGTAGAAAGTTATTTTACTAGTCATTCATTGTCATAATACACATTTAGTAGAGCTATAGCTAAAATATAAAATTGTAATCTAAAAAAGAAAATGTTTAAATCGAGTGGTCTCCGAAACTGTCAGACAAATTTTGATCAACTTTAGAAGTTATAAAGGAGGCTCCGAGAAAGTACATAGGCTATTTTTATCCAAGAAAAAAGGACGGTTTCCACATGATATTAGCGTAGCATACAGAGTTGCGGGTAATAACATACAGCAATTTAATGTTACACTGAGAGCTAAGTTTAATATGATTTTAAAAGTTCTGATTTTAATAAAGCAATCTCATATCTATACTAATCTTATAAAGCGGAAGAGTTTGTTTGTTTGAATGCGCTAATCTCAGGAACTACTGGTCCGATTTGAAAAGTTCTTTCAGTGTAAGATAGTTTATTAATCGAGGAAGGCTATAGGCTATATTTTATCACACTAAAACTAATAGAAGCGAAGAAATAGAAAAAAAAGTGTGGAAAAAACGGGAGAAATTTTTTGAAAGGGCTTATCTCACGAACCACTGGAGCAATTTTTCTGTTATTTTGGTCAGATAAGAAGTAGGCCACATGAAGGATCATAGGGAATTTTTTGTGGGCTAATTTGTCTGTGAAATATCTAAGTTACGCTGACGAAGCCGCGCGGAACGTCTAGTTAAAATAATAAATTGTGGGCTGAATGTATGGTGAAAAATAAACTTCATATCTTTGAGTTTCCTTTAAGTTTTTAAAGAAATGAACATAAAAAAATACATGTAGCGGTTGCAACTTCCGAAATATGTTATACAGTGTAATGCACGATTATGATAATTCCCTGCACAGAGCACCGTCGCGCAGAGACAACTTCGGTGTTGCCAACTCGCGGTGCCCAACTTTATTCAAATTGTTGCAATTTTTCCCCACTCGCCCGCAACCTGACGGAGTTGCGTTTAGAAACAGATTCAACTTATTATAATTTGAAATCTTGCGAACACACGCTGTAGAAATGTTTAATAAAACTTGAGTCTTCGCGGAGCGAAGAATATTTTTAAACCTTTCTAATTTACCTAAACCACGAGGATGGAAAATTTCGTATAAGATTCTTTCATCTTTGGAAATTATGAAAGACACCCCGCTGGTAATCGAATTGCGATCTTACGTCTACATGTTATAGTCCAAATTTCTTTGTGCATTTTTGGGGGCCTAATGACGGATCTCATACGGGGGCACACAGAGGCCCCCGCGGTAATTCTGTTTGTCATAGTTAGCGGAGTCCTTGCCTCGGGCGCGGGCGATAGACCAGCATCGACTTGGGAGAAACAAGTTATAAGCGGTAGCGGATAAAATACAACAAAGTCGAAATCGATTTATTTGTATACGATATACCTAGTATCTATGATACCACATACACATTAAACACACGTAATTTCTGCGTAACGGCTAACTTTTAAAAACTCTTTTCCGTTGTTAAAAATCTGAAAATATAACTACAGTAACGGTACGGAATTGTCAGGCCATTTGACGCTATACACACAAAGGAATGTCCAGTTGCGCCTACGTCCACTCGGAACTGCGTTTTTTAATTGACGCACGAAATGTCCAGCAGCTAGTTATATCTAGTTGCAGCGGAAGTTATCTCACACACCAGAAAGCCAAAACTGTACGGAGAAAATATTGTTTCAAGAGATAAACTTTTTTGAACCTACGCTTCGCAGACGAAGGGGCGGGCCGGACATGCCGCGTTTTCAGTGCACGGCGGGCACCTGCGGCGCGGTATTTGTGCCCGCCGTGGCTTTGGTATTGGTAATATAGGATTCCCATTGTGCTATCGTTCGCGGCATGGCTGTCCGGCCCGGCCCGCCCCGTCGTCTGCAAAGCGCCTAACACACTAGGCCGAAGTTACGCGGCGTAAATTCCGCATGATTACGTCCGCAATGTCAAACGCATACAAAATACGTACGGAACGTGACGCAATAATGTGTCCGATGACACATTATTGCGTCACGTTCCGTCCGATTATTCCGGTAATTTAAAATACATTGCGGGCGTAATTATGCGGAATTTACGCCGCGTATCTTCGGCCTATTGTGTTTAGATACTTACGCTACAGCCTATGACTTAGCTCCCACTCAAATACTTAAGCCTTATTGGCTTTATTTAAGGGAATCAGGCTTGTTCCCGCGAGTCAATAGTGAAATATATATGAGGCCGGCGCGGGTTTGCTCGGGCTGTGTAAGCTCACAGTAATGGAAAATGGAAATTAGACATTTTTTATGAACTGTACGATAATATTATATTAAGCATAGAAAGAATGGATAGTGAAAGTTGTAGAGACCACGGCCACGAGGTAAGGACACACTCAAAGACCACAAACTTATATGTAGAGGTGTATAATTGTGGTACAACTGCCACGATGGCCCATAACAAATGCCTAATCTACTAAGCCGATATAAGACAGGGAATCAAAATATAATATTTTAATTCCCGGCGCATAGGTTCAAATATTTAGAGAGGGGAAAGAGAGAGAAGATATAAGAATGTAAAGTGTTGTGTCTCAAATATAAATTTTGCATGTAAAGTGTTTCTTATAATTAATTATTAAACATCTGTATAGTGCATAATGTGTATATTAGTGATGTGTCTAAGTATATTCTGAATACTGATAGTGTATAATGTAAAAGTGTAGGTTCTCGGTGCACTTTATTCCACATTTGTCGCGAATAAATCACAATTTGAGCGGCGCGTCGAGGCCGCGCGCCAACACACCCCGAGATGACTGTTTCCTTGCAGCTATTACTCACGGGAGAGGAATTTCTTATGAACACAAGACAACATAAAATTTCTTTAAGAAGGAGACTAACCCAAAATTGTCGATTTTATAAATCATTTTTGCACTTGATAATAAGCCCCGAATCGTTTAATTTTCTAAACATAGCTACTACATTATACTATCAAGAATTTAATCTGAAGAAAAACACGATATTGTAAAATTTTCTCGATAGAAAAAAATCACAAAGATGCATATTATAACTTTGACGATTTTTTTCCTATACTCGTATTGCCAAAACCATGCATTAAACTGAGTTGCTATTTTTACACATCATATAAAATTCTATCACCGAGGATTCGTTCTAGCGGATTTTTAATATTAATAATAATAATAATAATTTATTGAAACAACCATACATGCATCTGTTACAAAATAATTTACGAACGTAGTATAACCAAATATATCAGATAAAATTTTGAGAAGTTCGAGTCTTATTTTCCATCTGTACTTTGATAATTTAATTAGATTAATTAGATTATCAAAGTACAGATCTAATTAGATTAATTAGATTATCAAAGTACAGATGGAAAATAAGACTCGAACTTCTCAAAATTTTATCTGATATATTTGGTTATACTACGTTCGTACAAAAAGTGGTTACGTGAGTATTTACACACATTTATAGCCGCGGTGACATTTTGAATGCGTTGGGCGAGTGCGGGGGGTGTGAAGTGCACGGGTGAAAACCGTTTTTTTTTCTGTCATAGGTCTCCCTCTTAAAGTATTACTGCCGCACTCAGTGTGGAACATTAATAACTTAAATGCTACGAATAATAAAAACCAAAGAAAAGTAACTCCCTCCGTCAGAAACATGTTCTACAATACTTGTCAAAAATGTGTAACGGTAATAATATGGGAGTTACGTTTCCTTAGTTTTTATTATTCGTAAATCATAGCTTAAATATTGTAATTAATTCCAAATTTTGACATAAGCCCCATACATTATCTGTGAAACTCTTCATTAAATTCATAATTAAATATCTCTGAGTACGGTGGTTTGACTTTGAGATTAGTCTGGCCTGGCAGTGGGAAGTAACTGTCCAAAATGTCCGACAATGAAAGACGAGGTTCGTTTCTAAAATAAGAAATTGAGCTTCACTCTTTATGGACTGTAAGGTTCTTCAGAACTGGATCCCTCCTAAAGTAACCGCGATCGAAACCCCATAGTTGCTGGTCCTTTCTACCTCTGTAGGTGTCATATATAGGTAAACTTTCTGCTTTTATATTTAGTGAAAGTCTTGCTGTCACCAGCTGTTGGTTTATCAGCTAGATTATAGACTGTTATGTCTGCACTGAGAGACATTTAATTTAACTTAACTTTAATGAAAAGTAAAATTAACACAGTACGGTTTCACAATTTAGCCCCGTATATTTCTTGTTCGTATCGGCGCTGTTTGATATCAACTTTATTTTGTTCACATTTACATAACACATTTTGTAGCGACGTCTAGTTGGACGATCGCCGGAGTTCGCGGGACATAAGACATAGGACACTGGACACATAATACGGGACACGGGACATAAGACTGACAGACTAAAACTCGTGACATTCGTAAAAGACACATTTGTGTCGAAAAAAAAACGCTGACATAGTTATCCATACAAATATTATTTAAAATGCAAAAGTGTGTCTGTCTGTCTGTCTGTTACCTCTTGACGCCCAAACCACTGAACCGATTTTGCTGAAATTTCGTACGAAGATTTAAGTCCCGGGAAAAGACATGCTTTTTATTCCTGAAAAATGTAGGATCCCAGCGCAATAAACGAGTTTTGGCGCAACGGAGTCGCGTGTGACATCTAGTTACTTATCTAGTTACCTATTTTCTACCCTATCAGTTACCCTATGATCCCATCACGGACCGCGCATGCTATATTTTCTTTACAAAGTTTTCAATAAATGTAAAGGTCTCATAAAGGGTTTACATGACGCTAAATTTTAAAGTTTTCATAAAAGAATCTAGAAAAGTTATTACTGCGATCCATCTTGTGAGCCGACTCGTGTAATATGGCTGACGAATATTCTGACCTGACCACGCGAATATAAAGTGTGCTTTCAAAGTGAAATGCTGAGAAACTGTACATTTTGCGACTATTTAAAGTAGTTTTATCTTAATAGTGTGTTTTAGTTAGTCATAGTACATACTATGACTAACTATACTATTGTTTTTGTTAAAATACAAAAAATCGGTTTACGAGGGTATTTTATAGGATTTTATTAAATATTAATTCAATAGTGTGATTGATTATTAACGTCAAACTTACCTTTTGTTTTCGGCTGGCCGCACACGTTTACCGTATTCGATTTCCGATTTCGTATTCCGTATTCGGATATCCGAATTCCGAATACATGGAATGAGTAGAAAATACATTAACTGGCGCACACGTTCATTTTTTTCCGAACGGAACGTATTCCGCACGTACGTTTTAAGTGCAAGCCGGCGAGTTCGCGCTTGAAAAGATCGAAAGTTTGCGCTTGTTTCACGGAATTCCAAATATGAAAAAGAAATTAACTGTCACAGCGTGTGTGTAAAATAACTGTCAATACATGATTAGTGTTTAACAATATCTGACACTTCATAAAAAGTGTGAAGGATTCACACCGAACATAAAACATAATCATAAACCCAAGTTTGTTTATTAATTTATAGTTAATTATGACTTAAGTTTAAGTTATTTGAACGTGAAAAGCAGAAACAAATTCTCGATGATTCCGCTCCGACGTACAAAAAGTGAGTTAAAAGCAATATTAACAGCTCCGGAGGAACGCTAAAAAACTTTTTCCATTTTACATTAGCGAAATCTTAAGCTCAATTCTGTTTAGCGAAAAACTTAAAAATAAACTCCCCCGTAATTGATGAATACAAGAAAGTGGAAACTCCTGGGTCCTTAGACAACTTGCACTCGATAATTATTCATAGACATATTATAATGAAAGTTGTAGAAAATTTGATATAACGCGTCTTTTTTTTTGACATGGCGCTTGTCAAATCCCTTATTTCTTATTTCGCACTGAGCTGTTATAATAATCGAATACGAGTTGTCTAAGTACCCATAACTGCTGGACATAGCCAACTGAGTACTGATGGATCCTCGTTTACATTAATGAGCGTTTACTTGAGGAGAGTTTTTATACGATACGTTACGATATTACGTTTTTATAATAAGACCAGCAATGGTCTGTATATTGTTCATACTTACCTCTAAATTATTCTTATTTGTTTGGAATATTACAGCTTTTATTACCGTTTAACTTAAAAAGGTTAACTATTTAAGTACTTAGGTTATCTATAAGTTTTTATAATAACACAGTTTCTATAAATTCTAAAGTACTATCAGAGAACGTAGTTTGGTCGCGTTACGTTGACGAACCCCCAATACGACCCAGCGACACACAACGACAGAATATCACAAGTAAATTGAATTGTCATGATCCGACCAAACAACGTTGGTCTATGGAGTCCCGGGAATAGAGGGCGCTGCAGTGACACAAATCACATCAAGTCCGATAAAAAATTAAAATTAAAATAGAATTATAAGTTATTTCCTAGTAAACTGATTAAAAATATCAAGCTTTTAGTGCAGTGCAACAGTGACAATAATGTTGAGTGAAAATATATTACAAGGCGAGAAGAAAATAACCGATATAAAAAAGTGACCGTTACTATCATCTTATGTGACTATTAACTATCTACATAAAACATAAAACAAGTGTTAATTCTAATAAATTATAGCAAAACCACGAAAAATTAATAATAAATATATAAAAAATGTATATATTATGAATGAATTGGAAGTGTATACTATAACAGCTGATCTACCTAATTACTGAATCATAAGAAGATTAAGGAATTTTATCTGACGGAGAGATCTAATTTAAAGTAATTAACATTCTAATATATAAAATATCCACTGGTTATACGACAACAAGCAGATTAAAAAGTCATTGATGCAGATATGGACTTCTCTTATATAGACAACATAACCTATAGAACTAAAAAACAGTTGACTAAATCTAAATCAGATCAAGATATCTCATGTATCTCTGACGATGACGATGACGATGACTCATTTTCTACATCCAGATTGGATATTTCAACGACGAGTGAACCCATGTTAACTGAAAGTTTGGAGGTCTCAAGTCTTAAGTTGGAAATAAACAGACTAAAAAATGAACTTACCTGCGCGAATGAGGAGATTAGAAACTTAAATTTAGAAATTATAACACTGAAAAAAGAGTTACAGGGATCCAAAGCAAAAATATCGGTTTTAAAATCAGTCTCAAAAAATTCAGCAGTTACACCTGTCAAATTGATTAGCACTCCAAACTCACAAAGAAAACGGAAATCACAGAAAAAAACATTACAGTTTTTGTCCTCACCACTTACATTAAGAAATGACTGTGATACTACGATTAATAAGTCACACAATTCACAATATTTGACCGGCAAAGATATTTTAAGCAATAATAATTACTCTAATGAGGTATTGACGGCTACAAACGACACCATCACTTCCCAAGGGCATCTGGCGACTGACGACGGCACGAATAAAAAGTACACTGTTTACGTCCTTGGCGATCAACAAATGCAACACTTATCAGTACGCTTACATAACAAACTGTGTTACTTAAAAGACTTCAAGAATAGTGTTAGTGTTTATGGTAACATTAAGACACAAGCAACAGGTGACAAGATACTTCATTATTGTGACTACTTACATAATTCTAATTTATTGAATAAGAATACAATTGTAATTATAGGCGTTGGGTGTAATGACAAAAATCCGTATAAACTTTTTACTGACATATGTAATGCCCTCAGCAAACTAACTTCCTCACAGGTTTATGTAGTAGGTGTACAACAAAATCCTTATTTAAATACAGATTTTCTTAACACGACAATTTACTCACTACTAAAAAACTATGATAACTGTAAATACATACCCCCAAATGGTAAAAACTTTATTTTTAATCAAATTTTCTCAAATATACAGTACACACTATGTAAAAAGATGTACTTAGAAAACTGTAAACAGGAAAAATTTGAAGGGCAACTGAATACTCATAATATTAAGCCACAAATTTATATTATGGGCGACCAATATACAAAAGGACTAAGCAATATTATACAAAAATATAGGAATCAAAATAAATGGAATGACATATTTACGGTATCAGGTTTTATTAAACAAAATGCAACTTATTCTGAGATTTTAAATATTACAAATGAGTCGGCTAGTAAATTCACAAAATCTGACTATATTATTCTGGCATCACGGGTTGGTGAAAAAAGTATTCATTCTTTTATAGACAACCTTATTTTAGCACTCCCTAAATTGGCCCAGACCAATGTAATAATCGTACCATATTACATAAATACTAAAATGAACTCAAGTTATACTAAGAGCTTACAACTTAGATTAGAATCATTGCTAAAGGAATTTACTAACGTTAAGTTGCTTAGTTATAGAAATAAATATTTATACCATAATAATTTGTTATTAAATGAAATAGGGAAAAAAATAAATTTATTAATAGATAGTCAACAATACGACAAAACTTTTATATGCGGTATGTTTGATAAAAATAACACTATTAACAAGTCTTTTTTATAAATAAAAATGAGAATTACATAACTGTATTACATCAAAACATTGCGGGAATATTAAATAAACTAGATAATTTACAAATAGTACTATCAACTACATTAAAAGACAAAGTAGATCCTATTGACGTTATTTGCTTATGCGAAACATTTTTAAACAAAAGCACAGAAAAAAATTTAATACTAAATAATTATAAGTTAGCGGCTTCCTTTTCACGGAAAAATAAAAAGAGAGGCGGATCATGCATATTAGTTAGGAATGAGTTACCATTTAGAGTTCTTGAAATAACAAAAAAAATTGCTAAGGAGCTTGTATTTGAGTGTTGTGGCGTAGAACTGGTTTCTTCGGGTACAATTGTAATAGTCATTTACAGGGTGCCTAAGGAAAACATACATATATTTATCAACAGCCTTGACAGTTTGCTAACAGAATTAAATAAATTTTATAACAAAAACGTTATAGTATGTGGGGACTGGAACATAGACGTACTTAAGGACTCAACTGAACACAGATAATTAAAATCGGTTCTCTTAAATTATAATTTAAAAACAAATATTCATCAACCAACTCGAGGTCTATCCAGTATTGATCAAATCGCGAGCAATATAAAGTCGTTTAAGGCAGAAGTGCATAACTTGGCTCTCTCGGATCATGAAACGGGTCAGACTATAAAGTTTCCAGTGATAAGTAGTGAGAGAAATAAAAAAAACAGTTTCTATTTTGTAAAAAAACGCGATTTTCATGAAAATAACATAAAAAAATTTCTAGATGCAATGGCTTCTCTAAGATTCACTGAAACTTTCAAAGAAAAGGATGCAGAAAAAAGTTTTAATCACTTCTATAATATCTTTGTTTTATTTTATGATCTTTGTTTTCCATGGATAGATGTTAAAGTTAATTGTAGACCCAAAAAGGTACGTTGGCTAACGAAAGGTATAAAAAAATCATGTGCGACTAAACGTATCTTATATTATAAATACAGACACAGAGCGGAGAACAAGAAAGAATTAAAGAAAAAATATAAAACATATGCTAGAGTATTAAAAATGTGTATCAATGATTCTCAAAAGAAGAACAACAGTAATTTTCTAAAAAACGCAAAAAACAAATGTGCAGCTACATGGACTATAATTAAAAATAATATTATTGACGGTAATAGAACACGTAAGAACATTGACGCTATAGAAGTAGACAAGAAACTATATACAAATATGAATGACATTACAAAACTATTCAACAATTACTTTATTGACATTACAAAAAATAATTCTTCTGACATAAACAATATAACTACTATTAATAATAATAATCAATCAAACTCGATATATTTAGCTCCACTAGTTCCACATGACATTTGTAAAATTATTTCTTCACTTAGAAATACTCAATCGACAGGATATGATTATATCTCCACAAAAATAATAAAATTAGCTGCAAAATACATATGTTATCCTCTATGCCACGTTATAAATCTGTCTTTTGAACAAGGTCACTTTCCATCTAAATTAAAATTTTCTGTAGTAAGACCACTTCTTAAAAAGGGCAACCCAAAACACATGTCCAATTATAGACCAGTAACACTAATCCCTATAATATCTAAAATTTTTGAAAAAGCAATGCAATCGAAACTAATTAGTTTTTTAAATATTAATAATATACTGTCTCAACAGCAATTCGGATTCACAAAAGGAAGTTCAACAACACTGGCCTGTTTTTCTTTGGTAAAGGAGATAACACAAGCGATCGATCAAGGATTATCTGTAGGTGCTGTCTTTCTCGATTTAAGTAAGGCCTTTGATTTTGTTGACCACAAACTGCTATTAAACAAATTAGAAAAATGTGGTATTCGTGGCAACGTATATAAATGGTTTGAATCGTATCTCAAAGGTAGAAAACAATGTGTAGAGATAAGCAAAGTTGAGAATAATAAAGAGATTTCTTACAGATCCGATTATGAAAACATAGACTGTGGGGTACCACAGGGGAGTATACTAGGTCCTATCCTTTTCCTCATTTATATAAACGAATTGCCCAAAGTAACAAAATATCTAACCTTTATGTTCGCAGATGACACTACTTTACTAATAAAATGTTTAAAAAATTTATTAAATAATGAAATAAAAAATGAAATAGAAAGAGTTAAAAATTGGCTAAAATGTAACAAATTGGAAGTGAACTTAGAAAAAACAAAGATTATTAAATTTCAAAAATCAAATTCTGAATCTGATATAAAGGAATTAGAAAATAAGATCAGTCCTATAAAATGCGTGCCGTCAACCACATTCTTAGGGTTCAATATTGACAAAAATCTAAATTGGAAAGAACATATTGACAATATTTGTAATAGATTAAATAGGTTCGTATTCGCACTAAAAAGAATACAAAATATAGTATCTAAAGAAGCAGCCTTAATATCTTATCACGGCTATGTCTCATCTGTCTTAAGATATGGTCTGATATTATGGGGAAACTCAGTAGAAGTGGATAGAGCATTTATCATCCAAAAGAAATGCATTAGAGCTATGGCGGGAGTAAAAAACCTAACACCCTCTAAACCGCTTTTTAAAAAATTTAAAATTCTTCCTTTAGCCAGCCAATACATATTAGAAGCGTGTTTATTTGTTAAAAAATATGATTATCTGTTCGAAAAAAAAAGCAATACCCGAATCAAAAACAAACTTAACATACCCGTACAAAAGTCGTATTTAAACAGCAAAAATGCATATTGTATGACAGTAAAAATATATAATAATCTTCCCGATAAAATTAAAAAAGACCACACTACCTATGATAAATTTAAGAAAGCTCTTTCTGAGTGGTTGTTAGAGAAATGCTACTACACGGTACAAGAATATTTTAATGATATAATAACTTCAAAAAGGTTTAAATGATATTTTATTAAAATTGATTTATTTATTTTGTATTCTCTGACATTAAATGTATTCTAATAAATAAATTTATATTAAGACAAAACACTAGAATTACTATGTTGCTTATCATAATATTTTATTCGATTAAATTGACATTGTAAATTTAGATTAAATTATTATTTTGACATGAACATATTTACTTAAATTTATTTATTATTGTATGACATGATTATATTATTATATTGCATCAATGTTAATGGATTTTTCTCTCTCAAAAATTTGTTATAGTATAAATTGTATTGATAATATTGTAATGTTATGAATTTCATTAATATTTGACTCTATTGAAATGATAAAAATGTTTTGGCTTGAGTTGACAATATTGATTATAATTATTGGATTTTTAAAATTGATTCCTTAATATCCGAACTATTGTAATACTGTATGTTAGAAATTTTGTATGACATAACATGACAATATTTCCACGCCCATGTGGCAGAAATTGTGAACAAACTAAATTGTAAGACCTATATGTACGAATTTCTTGGAAATAAATAAATAAATCTAAATCTAAATCTAAAAATCTATCATAGTGCCTAAGAATCTATTTCCTCGATGGTACATCGACGCTTGAAACTGCTGACTCGATTAGAACATTAATTAAGAAGTTTCAAACGTTAGATCATCGTACGAAATGTTAAAATTGGTATTGAATTCTGTGCCCAGTCCTGTCAGTTAGATTATAAAACTTGTATTCGAGTCACAACTAATTTCCTATCACCAACACTAAACATATTTTATTACTGACCATGCACTGCTCAGTGCCCCAACTCACGGCAGTGTGCCCCACCTCACGGCAGTGTGCCCCACCTGTTACTGGCCCATTAATCACGCCACTGCGTTTATCTTTATTAGCTCCGCTTCGTAAACAATAACCGGAATACAATTTAAAAATTTATCGCCCGCAGAAAAAAGTTGAAATTTCATAAATGGGTTATATTAACCGCGCGATGGTCCGCGAAAATTAATTATTCTTTTGCGCTAGTAATTTCTGATGTGTTAGCATAACTGGTGGTTAACTAGAGTTTCATTATAATTCTTTGCCATCGCCATTGGGGCACGGGATTACCACCGACAAAAATTAATACGAAGATGGCGAAGTTATGTAATTTGGTTGAGCTAAGTCAAGATTAGCCGATATATCACGACTAATATTGAATTGACATAACCCGTAACCAAATAGATGGTTTAAACACTCTACATGTAGAGCTGTATGGGCAGTGGGCACTGACTACTAAGTAGTATGGGTACATTTTGTTGGTAGCGGGAACCCGGTTTCGCCGTCTACCTAAGATGTTAATGTCACAATACATATGATTGTTATAACAACGACGGCATGCCTATCAAAGTGGTAGTCCCATACTATTGCCACAGCTGTTCAAATTGTTTGTACAAAATAATAATATCTATTTCACAACAGAGCATCCCACAGTTTATTTAAGCTATTGTTGATAGACCGCAATCCCCAATAATAATATCACTAAACTAAACCCGTCAATTTTGATCACAATAATGCGCTAATCTTGCCCAAATTATGCTGATATCCATTTAAAAAGGATTGATTGTGGATAATTTGCGTCATCGAAACCGCTAAAGCATTACCTGTCGCGCCAACACAGCATAAAACTGAATGGTCCGGTAATTCTGACCGGGTCGGAATGACCCCCGGTAAAACGGTGGGATCGTTCTGACCGGGGGGTTAAAACGGTGGGGTCATTCTGATCAGGGGGAAAACGGTGGGGCCATTCTGACCACACAATGCCGCTGATTGATTGGCGATTCGTAAAATTTGCATCAAATCCTGATTTATATTTACCTTCGCACAATTAAATCGCGTTTAACGTTAATCGAAGATCAATATTAATAGTACGTTTTATGTTCGTTATCTCTAATTTTATTCTCTAATTAATGAATGTGTTATCGTAATTGATATCTGATATTACCCGCGCCATATTTAATATCTGGTTTATTTTATAATGCCGATAATTAATCATGTTTCGTGAATAATAAATTATGTGCTCGCTACATGCAGAAATTTTAGACACGTAGCTAATGCAAGTATGAACTGACCCTAAAGTCACCACTCCATGGGCTCTATGGGATGAGAAAATACGCGGTTACGAACATGTAGAGGGCCCGTTTTGTTATTCGTTTACGATTGCTCATAATCGAAGTTAATTGCGCATGCTGCAGATAGCTTCGAAGTCGTGGTTGAGGTTTTAAGGGAAAATATTTTATAAATTGCGTGAGAAGTTTTCGAGATAGTAAACATCGTGGGACTCGCCTTGACACTGTCTCATCTATAGTAAGATTAAGCAATAAAATATTTTAATACGACTCGGGGACTACCGCGGTAAAGCTATTGCATAGCATTTTTATCAACTTATACAATTATAATTCGCATACGTCTAGTCTAAGTAATAAACATGATATTGAATGTACCGTAACTTCTTGGTGGAAATTCATGTTTTACAGTAATAATATACACTTTTTATACACTTTTTCCACTTTTATTAATTTATTTTATTACAATTATGTTTTACACGACCGGTTTCGATAAAATCATCAGGAAAAAGTGTATAAAAAGTGTATTACTTAGATTGGAGCTGTGCCACTCGGAGTGGGGGGTGGGTTTATTTTCGTTACGGAATTTCTTGATTCGGTCGCCGAGCCGCGCTTAAAGCTTGCTTTTATCGCTATGCAATAGCTTAAAAATTATTTTAAAATACACATGTTCAATATATTTTTGAATATAACTCGTTTCAATGTTACCTGACCTCTAGGGTAGTAACATGGCTGCTATTGTAATATCTCGCGAGTTGCGGGTCGGACACAAACGGCTGGACATATTTATCCTCGCCAGTAATTGACTCTGCGACCCTCAGCCCTCGGTACAAACATGGTTCTTCGGTTCGATTATAAAAGGGTTTTTCAATAGGGCTCGTACCTTGACTCCGATATATAGTCAATGTAGTTATTTACCTATATAGTTATTTACCTATGCTATTTGTTATTATTATTCCCACTAAAGATTTTTTTATTTAATCTGCAAAATAATATTTTCTACAGAACATATTAGAATTAGTTTTAATAAGTTATACCTCCAAGTTGCTTGATGGGTCATACCATCAACGATAACGTCAAGAAGAATAAACGCGGCGTATGAGAGAAAAACAATACATTCAACATAAAATAGTTGGTAGGAAATTATGAAATCGAAAATCTATCTAAGTCTGCATTACATATTGTCGTTTAAGTAACGAGTCGTAAAAGTGATGATTATGCAAACTGCTTTTATTTTCTTTTTCAATTCCAGCACAAAATCTAAAAAGCATCTTCTTTTCTATTCTACAATGGCACGTACACAATAGCGCGATACCAAAACTAATTACAGCGAGGCCATGCTGCTCCGTTGCGGCGCGGTGCGTTACCGCAGCGGCCCCATTTCGATAGTTTGCATGAGTAGTAATAATATTTTTCTCACCTCCGGGCGGAAAACGTCAACTTTCTTCCCGTTGCGCTTACCGATGTTGCCGTTTTCCGCCTCCGTTTAGAAAATAGTATACGCACCATGGGCAGTAAATAAGAAAGCCTCAGATCACATGTTTGTTGACCTCGACCTTTAAGACATGATTTCTTATTTTCTTGCCCTAGGTGCGTAATGTGCTATATTTGCTGGCTCCTACTACTCCAGCAACAATTAAATAATTAAATATTTATTTATTGATACAGGGAGCAATTTGCTAATCTATACAATATTTGCCACTAGCGCACAATAACAATAACTAAATACTAGAAACTCACTGTTTGATTATTCACCTACCAATAGCGCCCAACGTGCATGCAACCCGCCTTGCCTTACCACTTTGTATTAGCTGACATAAGTTTCCCAGCCTCTACTTCGTCAAATAAGATGAGTCTTCTGAAAATCTATTCCTCCTTGTTTTTTTCAACCCATGTTTATCTTAAACACAATGAGTTTTTCCGTTCTGAAGTCGCAACGACAACGCACCAGCGTTGCTTCGCTCTTATGGCGCGTCTTCACAGCTATGTGGCCAACAATACGTTTATTCGTTTGGGTGATGCAACAACAATGCGCCGTTGCAGTGAGACACTTTTGGCGTGTCACCGCAACCCAAGTATGTAACATACAATGCGATATGTCGACGACAACGCAGCGGGAACGCACCAGTGGCCTCGGTATTCAGCACCATGTTGCGGTCGGGTTTTTCATTATTCCTCGTATTGCGGATTAGAGAGGCGCGTGTTTGCGCCGCCCAATATCGACGACTCGATATTCGCGACTATACATCTGCATGGTGGATTTAAATACACATGCCGCCTAAAGAATTGTCCGTCTATTCAATGTGCGGACGTGAAAAATAAAAGCATGGCAACATTTTTGCCGTGATAAAAAGAGAGAGGCATATTACTTTCTTTCCTATGCCGCTCGGGCGGTCGGTCTATAGACTATAACTCTTCTGCCTTACGAATTTTGTCCTGAGTCCTGACACACGTTTTACATTTTTTGCCTTTCGTCAAAAAAGTTTTCGATAAAAAAATACTTTAAAAAATAAATAAATAAAAAATGTTTTATTTCTGAGTAAATTTGAATCAAATATTTTCAGAATGTCTACCTGATGCCTACCACAGGTTCGGGAACTATACTATATAAAACTATAGCAAAGCTAAAGTCGAGAAGATGTATAACCTTGGTTACCTACTTGACTTACTTACCTTACCTTTCCAACAACACAAACTATTACAAAACTTTATGTTCAACTTGTGTTTAGATATGTCAACTTGCAAACAACTAGACGACTAGTCACCAAGTAGGTCATTAAGGTGTTGATACAATTTACTCTTAAGTGACATACTTAAAATTTCAATGCCACGCTGTAACTTACAGAGAGGCGTGGTGCAGTGGGCGCATACCTTTATTAAAGATAATTAACCTATCAAGCCCCATAAGAGTACCGGTGATCGCGACAACAATAGAATAACAATAGATTTCCAAGAATCCGCGATCGAAGGATTAAACAAGAAGTTCAGAAAAAGTAATCCCGTAAATAGCTCAGATTCATTTATTATTCGTAGTTTACGGGTGCAAAATAAGAAACTATCGACTGGTTGCGGCGAGGGTAAGGCGGGTAGGGCGGGCGGCTAGGGCGGCAACAAAATATGAAATCGTTTCAGCCGGGCTGGCAGTTAGCGCAATTTCAAACTTTACAAATCGGAAATCAGTTGAGCAACTTATAGGCGAGGAGCCCGTGGGCGCAAAAATAGAAAAATCCGAATAAAAGTGACATAAAATATAAATACTTACCTATTTAAGAATTATGATGCTGAATTATATTAAGTATACTTGCGTATTTCGTTATTATTTATTAAAAATACAAGAAGTACTCATTGAATAACAATAATCATAACACTGATATTAGTTTTAATTTATTCGTTGATTGAAATAACATTAATTTCATGCTTTATGTACCCGGCTGTCGCAATTCAAAATCTGTTGTGTTTGCGATTCCCACGATCGAGGTATTACGGCTAAGATAAAATGTAATGTAATTAAATTTTATAATAGTTTAGTATTTTATACAAGCTTTGAGTTATTGCAGAGTATATACAAATACTTGATTTATTTTAAACCTCGCTACGGGTGAAATAAAAATGCATTTCAATCACAGACATAGATCAAGATGTACATACCTACCGCATGTGTATGTACTTCGCGTACCATAACACGTTTCCAAACGACGAGCAATGCTCGTCTTCCGAAAGTCTGTTCTTTAGTCTGCTATCGGAATTGGACGTCAATCTGAATTTTAAAAATTCCTAAATGGCTAAAAGTGTCGTATTGAGTTGTAGAAATTCAAATAGAAACGTTGGCCAAGATAATGGACACGATTCTTATCATCGGTACGTCACAATAGGTAGGAAAAAAGTGGCACGTTCGTTTTCATACAAATGGAGCGACATATTGTGGTATCTATCTGATCTAAGTCTGTGATTTCAATATAACACGAGCAGCCCGCCGGCTTCCGGGCTACGTACTTGGGCGAAGTTTCGACTTCCGAGGTAGCCGCTAGTTTATTATTTTATTTCATCCGCCCGCTATTTACCGGCCGTTTTATATACATTTATTCCGATTGCATCGTTGAGTTGAAAATTTGTGAAAATCAACTTTCCCGATATTCCCCGTTTCAATTTTCACATACAGTTGTTTTCTATAATGGCGGACGCTGCAGTTTTCCACACTTAGATTTTAAGAATGGGTTCGAATATGTTAAAGGAACCTTTTAGAAAAAGTCCTAAAGAGAATTTCTAGGTCGCGACATGCGTGAAAGAGTGAACCGATTTTGATGACACTTGGCACAGATATAGACTAAATCCTAGGGAAGAAAATAGTCTAGTTTTATTGCGGTAAAATAAGCGGTTCTTATGGGATTTACTTTTGCGCTTACGTAGTCGCGGCAACACCTAGTTTGAAAAAAATGCTACAAAATTCTAGTTCCACACGATAGTCGCAACCGAGTGCATAATATTATGCAGTATGAATGTTTCGTATTAGCAATGCTAACCGTCGCAACTTGATAATAATCGTGGGATCATGTAAATTGCTGGCTGCTACAATGCGCTCTTTAAATATTTTGTTCTATAACTAGAAAGTAGAGATGAGTCTTTAAAAACTATACACGACTACGCAATTTCACGCATGACGTGATTGGAGGTCCTATAGTTTATTATAATACTAGCGATCCGCCCCGGCGTCGCACGGGATAAATATATATAGCCACTGAAAAAATGATTAAAATCGATAGCCCATCACGATCCTTCATGTGGTCTACTTCTTATCTCCAAATAACATAAAAATTGCTCCAGTAGTTCGCGAGATTAAACCCTTTCAAATAATTTTCTACATTCTCCTATTAATCTTAGCATGATAAAATATAGCTTATAGAATTTCTCAATAAATGGGCTATCTAAGACTAAAATATATTTTTTTAAATCGGACCAGTATTTCCTGAGATTAGCGCGTTCAAGTTAGCCCTTTCAAATAATTTCCCCCGTTTTTCCCACATTTTCCTCTATTTCTTCGCTTCTATTAATCTTAGCGTGATAAAATATAGCCTATAACCTTCCTCGATAAATGGGCTATCTAACACTGAAAGAATCATCAAAATCCGTTGCGTAGTTTTAAAGATTAAACGGAACAAAGGGACATGAGGGAAAAAAAAGTGACTTCATTTTATAATAAGTATAGATTATGATTTAAGGTGGCAGCGGTCACAGAACTCCTCTTAATATAGAAATTGACGTATTTCATCATTTTCTTATTTCTATACAAATAGGGTTGACATTTGACAATGAAGCGACAGATTATTATTTATTCTAAAGATGTTCCGTTGAATTTATAATGTTTTATATAAAAAAAAAAAAAACATTTATTTTCAGACATTTCATGTTTTTTAACATTTCAAAACAATTATCAGAATAATAATTATTGGTCAAACATTTTCGATATTGCCTTTACTGCATTCAGAGACATAATATTTTAGGGATAATTCATACCGGCATAAATTAATTGTATGGATTTGACAGATTGCAATTGTGTGAGACGTCTTGCGAATCTCTCAAATCCATAAAAATTTAGAAATGCATCTACGCGTCGCGTTGCAGTCTAAATCAACCCTTAGTGATTGATGACTAAACTTCAATTTAATGAAGAGTTTGACAAAGGGTTATGTCAAAATCTTCATTTAACTAATTAAAGTAAGTAATTAATACTCGTCTCTGAGTGCAGTTAGAGTAGAGGGTTGATGTTGGCTTCCCCGTTTTGACTATAATGCTTCGAATGATGCTTCGATCGACATTCAAGTCAGGAGAATACGGCCCCAGATGTGATTAGACCTATCACGGGTTTCATATCAATACGGAGCTATCCCAGCTATTTACCGGGCTAGCTTTGTGCCAGGCCATACTTGGCCAGTGTTACCGACTCGCGAAAATAATAACCCCTAAATTAAATAAAACCCATAAAGTCACCATTCCATTTTTTGTTAAATTTGGTGTTAACAAACAACTAACAAGAAAGTCTTCTACATTGTACATTTTTTAGACGTCTTGGCAAAAACTATTAGGGTCTATACAGACGGACCGCATTTCAACTGCAATCCAACCGCAAATTGCAGTTCAAGTGCAGTTTGAATGCAGTTGACACGACTGCAATAGAACTGCAAACCAAATAGTTCACACGACTGCACGCCAACTGCATGCAGTCGTGTCAGCTACATTCAAACTGCACTTGAACTGCAACTTGCGGTTAGATTGCAGTTGAAATGCAGTCCGTCTTTATAGACCCTTAGGTGCCTTTAGTCTCATGATTTCTGTCAAGAGATGTAAAATATGAACCGCATTATTTTTAACATTATTATGTTATAATTAAAATTTGACGTGTATATATTTTTAGTAATGTTACGTGCTAGGGTTCGTTCGATTCGGAGAGAAAGACCTGGTGACTCTCTTGAAGACTTTATTCACAAACACTAGCTCACACTAATCACTGAGTCCAAACACTAAGCACTAGATCCAAATCACTGAGCACTATCACTGTCCTAGGTCGTAGCCGAGTCACTATCACAATTACAATCACTCACTATTGATCACTTGTTTCCGCTCCGAAGTCGCCTTGAAGATCGCTCAGATAAAACTGAATTGCCGGCTCGACTGTCTGCGACTATTTATACGGGCCGGTTCGAATCTCAGAAAATTCCGGAACATCCCAGAATAAACCCGATATGCGTAAACAAGTATCAGATATTTCTAGAAAGTACTCGTAGGTACATACACCTAGCGTCATCTAGTAGCGAGTAGGGGATTTACGTTGCCTGTGTTCCCTTGGTAGGTTCGCTGGCCTGACGCTAGATGGCACCACGTGTCCGTATCCGTAACACTACTCCCCTCTTAGAGATGCTCGTCCCGAGCATCATTTTTACTGCCGCGCCACGCTGTCCTGGTCTGCGGCCCCTTCACGTCAGCGCAAGAAGTACATTCGTGGCACCAATTCTGCACATTATCTCGCCAATGCAACCAGAAGAATCGTTCTCGCACTTTCCTCAGCATCCTCTTGACACCTAGATGACTCCCTGATACACCCTCATGTATCTCGCAGAGAACATCTGGTACTCTCGCCCTTGGGACAATTATCTGGAAATAGAACTCTCTACCGTTAGCCCATTTCCGGTAGAGTATTCCGTTTTGAAGTATCAGACTGTCCCATTGCTCCCAGTACGCCTTAGTGACAGCGCCAGTGGGTGCAACCTCACTCCAGTTTGGTTTTACGTCACCGCGTTTCTTCCATGTGATGATGTGCCGAAGGTCGTCATCTCTTTCCTGAGCCTTCCTCATAGCATCATTTTCCAAGAGACCCAAAGTATTTGTCTTTGTTCTTCCGCTCCGTGCCTGGGAAGTAACAGTTATTGGGGCTCTCTCCACATTGTCCAATACTCGCCACCTAGTCCTGGATTCTATTCGTTTCCCCTTATCCCGAGCAGGGAACGAAACTGCTTGCTTCCTCAGCTCCTCTATCTGTTCCTCGATCCTTTCCATCCTTGCCATCTGGGTCTTCTTCTGCGGGCAGTTGAGCTGAAGATGGCCCCTCTCACCGCACCTATAGCATATAGCTTCAAATCTTTTCTTCGTAGGAGCCCTAACCTCCCTGACTTCCGCAGCGACCTCCCGGATATTATGGGTCTGCCGTATGTCACGCCGAACAGCCTCGACCTCCAGTGCATGCGCTAACGCTTCCTTCAGCGAGGTATGATGACCAAGCCTTACTGCAGCTCTGACCTCCAGGTCTTTGATTCCATCGACAAATCCTTGAACAATATTTGAGTCGACTATTTTGGTATCAGCTCCGGGGTACGCCTTCCTGACGAGTTTTTCAATTTCCAACGCCCATTGTTGAAGCCCTTCTTCTGAGCGTTGGACTCTATCACGCAGTTGGGCACGGAACACGTGCTCCAGGTGTCGCTCCCCGTATCTGGATTCCAGTGCCTCCATCAGGTCTTGGAACCCATTTCCCGTATGTGGCAGTGCCTCCAGGACCGACAAAGCTTGCCCTCTGAGTGCCACAATGAGAGCGGTCAGGCATTGCTCTTCCGTCCATCCGTTTACGGTAGCAACAGTCTGAAATTGCCGACGATAAGCGTTCCAAGAAGTAGTGCCATCGTACGGCGGCACCTTTACTCTTGGCCCTTGCATCACTCCAGTGGCTCCACTAGACACTGTAACTCCCGTAGTTTCAAGGCGCACTACTCTCTTCTGCAGTTCAGTGAATCCGGTTTTCAAATTTTCCACAACCGATTCTAACCCGGTAACTCGTTCTTTCATTATGTCGACATCTTTTCGGAGCTTAACCACCGTGTCACTTACATCCTTTATAGCTCCAAGTGCTTTTTCTTGGAGGTCTTTTTGTTGCTCTTGTGATTCCCGAATCGCTCTGATTTCTGCCTTCTGAAATTCCTGCAAAGCGCCGAGCTTGCGGTCTTGTGCCTCCATCATTGCCCTTTGAGAATCTTGCAAGGCCTGACTTTCAGCTTTTCGGGACTCCTGCAAAGCGCCGAGCTTGCGATCTTGTGACTCCATCATTGCTTGAATTAACTCAATTATGCTTTCCAATTGAGGGGCCGTAGAAACTACGGGCGTGGCAAGATGGATGAAGCTAGTCGACGGGGGCTGAGCAGGCGGGGCCCAGTGGGCGGGGCCAGTGGGCGTGGCCTTAGTAGGCGTGGTCTGGTGGGCGGAGCCAGTGGGCGTGGCCATGTCCAGAGTGGGCGGGGCCTGATAGGCGTGGTCAGTGGGCGGGTCCCGGTGGGCGGAGCCAGTGGGCGTGGCTTCACCCGAAGTGGGTGGAGCCTGGGGGGCGTGGTCAGAGGGCGGAGCCTGGTGGGCGGGGCCAGCGGGTGGGGCCTGCCCCGCAGTGGGCGGAGCTTGGTCCGCAGTGGGTGTGGCCTCCGCAGCTCCACCTCCAACTCCTCTCTCGGAGTCAATGGCAGCAGCTCGCTGCGCCCTTGTCCTGATACTCCCCTTGAAGTCCTCTCTCGGAGTCAATGGCATCTCCAAACCTCACTTCCGACACCAGTTGTTACGTGCTAGGGTTCGTTCGATTCGGAGAGAAAGACCTGGTGACTCTCTTGAAGACTTTATTCACAAACACTAGCTCACACTAATCACTGAGTCCAAACACTAAGCACTAGATCCAAATCACTGAGCACTATCACTGTCCTAGGTCGTAGCCGAGTCACTATCACAATTACAATCACTCACTATTGATCACTTGTTTCCGCTCCGAAGTCGCCTTGAAGATCGCTCAGATAAAACTGAATTGCCGGCTCGACTGTCTGCGACTATTTATACGGGCCGGTTCGAATCTCAGAAAATTCCGGAACATCCCAAAATAAACCCGATATGCGTAAACAAGTATCAGATATTTCTAGAAAGTACTCGTAGGTACATACACCTAGCGTCATCTAGTAGCGAGTAGGGGATTTACGTTGCCTGTGTTCCCTTGGTAGGTTCGCTGGCCTGACGTTAGATGGCACCACGTGTCCGTATCCATAACAGTAATAATAGTTTCGAGAAAAATAAATAATCAGATACCAAAAACGGCCCAGATAAATTATTAATCTCAACCCACTCAATTTTTCCTTAATTTAGGTAATATCCTTGAGCTGGTAACACTGTCCTGTCCTCGGTAATAGACAATACAGCAATCGGTCTGACAAAACAGACACTGTGTACTTTGATCCTAATTCCTAGTCTACATTCGAGCACTAATTTCTAATGTACTGTCAGAGAATTTGATTCCTAGGCAGATGGCGGACCTAAGTAATTTGGTCGAGTTAGGTCAAACACAGCCACACAGATCACAATAATTTTGTATTAACATTGAATTGGCATGATCCGACCAAATGACGTTGGACTGTCAACTGCCTAGGAATCAATTTCCTCGATAGTACTAAATCAAGTTAAGGTAGGATATTATAGTTTCTAATACTAGTAGTATTTGTTTGTTACCTATTCACGCTCAAACCGTTATTAATTATTAACTGATTTTAATATTTCATACTTTATTTCCAGGTAAGAACACATTACAGTTTTTAAGATTTTGCATAACTTTTATGGCAGGCCTTGAGCGCGGCGACAAAATCAAGAAATTTCGTAACGAAAAAAGCTTACACCCCCACTCCAACCCGCACAGCGATGCGGCGTTGTACGACTTCGGCACGGTATTTGTGTGCGTGCGACTGCGTGCGAATGCGTTTTTTTAATTGTCAACTCAGTATCAACTCCTGTTGATAAAAAATGTTATGTAATAGCTAATTTACCGCGGCAGTCCCCGAGAACCACGTTTTTTTAAAACATAATTATTGTTCAAAGTTGAAGGGGTCAGGGGAAAAACAGCTTTTGTCACATAATAAGCAAACTGAGATATCATTAATTAAAGGCTAAGATCACAAAAATAAAAGGGTATTTTGAGCCATATAAACAAAAACACTTTTTCACATTGACTATATGTATGTTTACTCGTATTAGTGATGTACCTTTAATTATTTTTTATTTACATGATTTAGTAGTTATAATTAAAAAAAACTTTAAAGTCAGAATTATCAGGAATAAAACATCCATTGTCCACCAAATTCAGGGAAATAACAGCCAATGTCACTTGATACTTAGATCACAAATTTATTTCTAGATCTAAATTGATCCTACGAATCACAATAATTAGATGAGAATAAAATGAAATAACTGAATCTTAATAATTTAGTAAAAATGTTCAGCAAAATCATACTATTCAAACTCAAGTTTATACTTTATACTTGAGTTTTGAATAGTATGTTTTTGCTGAAGGTTTACAATATTTCGATAATGACTGAATGTCTTGGAATTTTGCTTTACTTATTGGTTAAATTAACACAATTATTATTCAAATTAAAGAAGCAGAAATAAGAGTCGATTGCACGAACTAACTTTAACTTAGGCTGCGTTGCACCAGAGGCGTGGTTAAAGTTAAAGTTAAGGTTAAAGTTAAATATGGCGTCCTTTTAGCTTTAACTTTAACCTTAACTTTAACCGGAAAATTTGACAGATGTCGTATGAGCATATGGGGTCTTTGGACGCCATATTTAACTTTAAGCAGAGATTTGACATTTTGCACTATTGTCAAAGTTAAGGTTACAGTTAAAGTTAAGGTTACAGTTAAAGTTAAAGTTAGTTCGTGCAATCCACTCTTAGGCTACGTTGCACCAGAGGCGTGGTTATAGTTAAAGTTAAGGTTAAAGTTAAATATGGCGTCCTTTTAGCTGACGCCATATTTAACTTTAACCGGAAAATTTGACAGATGTCTTATGAGCATAAGGGGTGTTTGGACGCCATATTTAACTATAACCAGAGATTTGACATTTTGCACTGTTGTCAAAGTTAAGTTTAAAGTTAAAGTTAGTTCGTGCAATCCACTCTTACTGTAACTTTAACCTTAACTTTGACAACAGTGCAAAATGTCAAATCTCTGGTTAAAGTTAAATATGGCGTTCAAACACCCCATATGCTCATACGACATCTGTCAAATTTTCCGGTTAATGTTAAGGTTAAAGTTAAAGCCATATTTAACTTTAACCTTAACCTTAACTTTAACTTTAACCACGCCGCTGGTGCAACGCAGCCATAATCACAACTTTATCACCAAACGGCAAACACCAAACAACCTCAAAATATCAAACTGTCACTGTCATTGACCATGGACAATGGTTGTTTTTTTCCTGAACGTCTTGGACTAAGTATATTTTTACCCAGTGCCCATATTTTAAAAACGAATTATCTCAGTGACTGAATATGTTTTTGCCCTGTATATAATTGGCAGACTAAAGAGACGGTAATATATTCCCAGTCTGTATTGCCAGGTGAAAAAGATGAAAATTGGACAAAAGTTGTTTTTTCCCTGACCGCTTCAGTTGCAAGCAGCGTCTGAGACGTTTTAGTAAAACATACTATGTTTTTTCTAAGTCACAATTGAGCCACTCTGAGTTGAAGATGGGTCATACTCAAGGTTAACTTTAACCCAGATTGGTGCAAGTGGGTGTCTAAAGTAAACATAATATGCAAGTACATCTTATATATAAAATTCTCGTGTCACAATGTTAGTCCACGAACTCATCCGAAACGGTTTTACTGATTTTTACCAAATTTTATATGCATATTCAGTAGGTCTGAGAATCGGCTACTCGGTACTTTATATATTGATAAGTGCATTTGTTGAATAAATAATATAGTAACTGAGACTGACGGCGACCATTAAGTTTGTGCGACGGGATAGCGATCGACGTTGCCATGGCGACATACTTATTTAGTCACTTCAATAAAATAATATGGGTGAAATACTTTATATTATGGCAGCTAGTGATTTATAAAATATAATAATATGCAAAATAACACTTTAAATGGCGTTACCTCTACGAGTATTGCCTGTCTATTAAGCCCGTCACAGACTTAGCTATAATATATTATATTATTATTAATAATAATAATAATACAACATTTATTCAACACAAATTCACACCACAGTCCACACTACACTTAAATACAATATTAAACATAGAACAAGGTACACTACAACAATAAAAGGTAAAAAAAAAAAAGAAAAAAAAATGATAATAATAAAAAGACATAAAAACTTAAAATAAATAGCCTTGATAAGCTAGGTCGTAGCAGTGTAAGGCGGTGCGATGCGAATATAACGTTGAAAAGGATTCCACTCAGGCTATGATCACGGTAAAGGTATTACCTGTACCGTGATCCCTGGTATTCTGTAGATCCCGAGTAGTTGTCAAGCGATTGACAGACAACAAGCAGTAAAATACAATTAAATAATATTATAATACTAGGTTAAGGTCTTTGAATAATGTCAAAAATAATATACTTACTTATAAATTACATAATATTATAATAATCATAATAAATAATAAATATACTTAAAATGAATTATGTACATAATAATTAAATATTAATATATTTATAGCAAGGCATATGTGTCATGTAATATTTTTACTAACCTAATAATTTTTACTTTTATGTTTGTATTACTAACCAATGGACCATAGTAGTCTGAAATAAAGATATTTGTATTTGTATTTGTATATTATTCTATACTAAATCCACATGTCACAGAAATATATATTATAGCTGAGTGTGTGGTCACGCGAAATTTAGTATAGAAAATATATAATAATATACCTAGCTATAAACATATTAATATATATTATAGCTAGGTCTGTGACGGGCTTTATGTGAAACACTATCTTGACAGGTCAATTAAAACCAGACTATTTAAATACAATTAGAGCTTTAAATGTAAATAACGAAATAAGAACCAGTGTTGCCCGTACTTCAATTGCTCGTAATCCGGGATAATCCGGAATTCCGGGACAATATCCTAATAGTTTTAAATGTGCGGATTACATGATTATTACATTTCCCTCGCCTCATTTTAATTTGCTTCGAAGTGGGCCGACGGAAACAATTTTACGTACGTACAGAAAACATAATTATTGTATATTAATACGACTTCTCTTAATTAAATGTCGGTCGTTTGAACGTTATTTTTCATGGAAGCCGATAGCTTGAGCGATTTAATTTTACCGCTGTGGCGCTAGGGAGAGGTATCGTAGGCTATCGATGAAATCCATACTTCCATAATGCGAAATGTGTCTGTAAGTACGTCTATCTACTGGAGACTGACAAGTCTATTTGCCTGTTAACTATGAGTTCAAACAAGTTATATTCCCGGCGAGAGGACAAAATATGACAGTTTTTGTCATAAAAATGTACGCTTCCCACAGCAAGTATTTTTGACTATGTTTATTATCTATAAATTATAACTATAATATATTATTATTAATATAACTATAACTTTTATTGAAGACAAAATAGTAACATCATAGTCTTAACTCTTAAATCATAAATTTGAATGTATTTTACTTATAAATATGTGTGCGTCCGTGGTCCAGTGGTTCAGAGCTCGGCTCTTGACACCGAGGGCGTGGGTTCGATTCCCGCGTTGGAAACATGTTATATATTTCCAAGTTTGGTTAGGACAATGCAGGCTGATCACCTGTTTGTCTGACAAGTAAGATGATCCATGCATCGGATGGGCATGTAAAAAGTCGGGCCTGCGCCTGATCTTTCGCCAGTCGTGTCGGTCTTCCGTCCCACTGGGTTATGAGAGTAAAGGAATAGAGAGTGGCTCTTGTGTCCTGCGCACACATTTGGGTACTATAAAATTACTCCTGCGTAACTGGCCTTGGTTTCAATGAAATCGGCCACCGTCACCGAAACCGGTGTGGGAGTTATTATTATTATTATTACTTATAAATGTCCATTTATTTCGCTAGTATTATAATGGTTAATATGACACAATATGCAATACAACGTCCCATCACTAGCGAATCGCATTTACGGCGTCGTTAATCAGAATTTCCTCCGCGTCACAATATTCTGGAATCGCGATCGCCTCTCCCACCTGCATCTATTTCTGCCCTTGGAAGTTAATAGATGTTTTGATGCTTCAGAATGTCTGCTTTGATAAGTTTTCTTAGAGTTATGTTTAGAATACGAAAATGTTTAGAAAGAAAGAAGTATGCATAATTTCATCCATTAATAATAATATTATGCTCAGAGCGAAAATATATGCCTACACCTGTTTCATTTTCATTCCTGCTAGCACGTCCGGAGAGCACTCCGTTGATTTTTTTGTATCTTATCTACGCCACCTATCTATCTACGCTACCTATCTACTGATGGTTATATTATATCTTATTCGTACATAACTATAGCAAATTATATTTTGACTCTTGGCAAAAACATAGGGTTGTTAGTAGAGGTAAACTACGATAATATGGCGCGCCCCTCCAAAATTCAAAACGTTCAAAAGTAGTTGTATATTTCGTGAATATATATATAGCGCCACCATTAAAAGCGCACGCCATGTTATCGTAGTTTATCTATAGTTTGACGTGTCAGTCTATTTTTGTGTTGTGTTTTGTTTATCTGTTTTCGTGGTATCGTAGGATCTAAACAGGTGCTAGATTTGATCAAGTATTTTTGTTCAAACAACCTGACAAGATCGAGAGTATTCGAGAGTGTTCTTCTTTTATTATCATTAGATCGCTTATTTTTTGTCAATTTCGGGAGGTTTTTTAATTTCCTTAATTTATAATTATTTTCACAGTAATCGTACTGCTGCAGACAATGTATGTGTCAACAGAAAATGAACATTAAATCTGTTATCAGTGTCGAACAGGTAATAAATGTTAATAATTCATTACGAGCGATGCGATCTCGGAGCCGCTTTATAAGTCGCATTAATGAGCGTTTTTATTATGAATTTCATCTTCCTAATTAAAAAGCTTTTCCTCAATTACTCAGATGTAGCAGCCATCGTTATAGGTTTATATAATGTTTTATATATATTATATGCTTATGTTATTATTATATAGAATTTTGTATACTCATTGTGCATTTGACGGCATTATACAATATACATCGACGCCCCCACCGAATAATCGGACAATGTGGGGTTTTTGCTGTTATGCGTTTTTTGGCATCTAGAAGTCAAAAGTTTTTTCAGAATTTTCCTATGGATGTTTACAAAGATATAAAAAATTATGTGTTTATTCCATAACAATACATAAAATTGTATTTTACACCAAAAACTGGGCAATAGGCTATTGCGAAAACATATATCCAAACGATTTGACGATAATCGACTATTGCATGATTATTCGGGTAAATACATTGCTGCTTACTGCACACTTCCACCACTGCATATCTCACTTTCACACTCCTTCCACTCTGGAACCTAACTTCAGCTAACCGAACCTTTACAGCTGACCACCAAGCATTGTTGAAGGCCCCCTCTGTGTCCAGTGATACCACAACAGATATTTTCTCCTTCTCTCTCTTCCTTCTTATGTGGTTCACTAACCTATAGAAGGTGTACCTTTGGAGTTTATACACCAACCAAAATGCCTTATAGGCATTTTATTTTGGACAAATTGTATAATTTGAGTGGGACAACCATCATATCGCGGTGATCATCTCAGTCCACTCACCTCCAGCCTTCAGTCTCAGACCAGCATCAGATCAGACATTGCAGAGGTTTACACAGGACCCAAGAGTCAGGAACAGTCACACTTTCATCATAAAAAAATAAGAATGTCTGACTGTCCCTGGCTAGCTTTTTTGAATGTCTTAAGTCGTCATAGACGTAAGAACGACCAGCGGGCGTTTTGGAAGACATCAAGTGGTAAAGTCCTTCCTAACATTCGTTAAATTATGTACATTGCTCATTTTCTTTTATGCTTTACGGTAACTGTAGGGTTCCGTCTTCTTGTGCAGTTTTCAGGATATATCATAATCTGTTTCGATTTTTGTAATGAACATGCGGGTTTTCTCACAAACAAAGATGTATGGGCTATACTTGCTACAAAATAAACTAAATGTGACCGATAACCTGCGAGATCTGTTACAAATTAACGAGATTGTATGTAGATATATTCTTCTTTTGCAAATACTCCTAAGAAGACGTGCTTAACACGGTCACGACAGTAATTGTTACAGTTTCATGCTTGCAAGCAACTGCTGTCAGACAGTCAAACATTATTCGTGGAAGTTGTCCTGCAGGTCCTAATGGGACCCAATTCAGAATTTAATTAGGAATGCGATTGCTAGAGCTACTATAAAATGTGCTGTTATAGTGTGTTGTGTGAATATTGTAATGTAATGTAACTTGAGAAGTTTTTAACATAGTTTTGATCCTGATTGCATTGAACTGTATCACGATGTAGATAGAAGTCGACGATTAAACCACCGTCATATGAGAAAGGCCCATTGATGCTCTCGGAAGACTGTCTAAAGCAATTTCCTGCCATTATTCATTTTATAAGAACATAATATGATATTGATTATTGTTACATCAACTCAGGTGGCGATGAGGGTTATGATTAACATTTTAATTAACTTCAATGATTATAAGTACTAAAAATGATAGAGAAAGTCTCCAGAATGATTTTTTTCGAACCTAGAGTTGTTTCGATTGCAAGAATGTCATTTATGTCATCGAATAATATATGTATTAAAACAAAAATACATATTATTTTTATTTTACCTATAGTAGAAAATCATTGGAATAAACGACAATGACTATAATTATAAAGTGTACAATACGTTTTAATCACCGAATAGTAAAGTAGATAATAGGTGTGTAGAAAAGTTAACCAGGGGTAACAATTGACTCACCAAGCACGACGCTTCCTCGGCTCACGTAGGCGGGTTGGCGGGAGCTGATGAGGTTTTATTTTAGGCCACTTGTTCTACACACAATCCACAGGCACTAGTCCACGTCCCAAGGAATTTGAAAGAGTCCTCGAGGTTAGACGGGAAGAATAAGTTTTTTTAATGTTCCCATGCGCGCGCGATGTGTGTCGGCGGGAGAAATTCTTCGAAGAGTCTAAGTTGTAGGTGGCGCGGCAGAGCCCGCGCTTGAATTGCGTTCGGAAACTTGTACCGGCTTTATCAAAAGTACCCCGAAAAATAGCAAAAAATACACATGTGAATTTCCGAACGTCATTTTATCCAATTTGTGTTGTCTTATATGATAAGGAATGGAATTAAATAATGAAAGGAATTAAATCTTTTACAGTACGGAACAAGGTGTTTACCAATATTCTTATCCTAAACAATTTCCCCGAATAATATTGCAATGAGATATTATATGTGCATTTTATTACAGTCGAATCGCAAAATTACCCGAATAATCATGCAATAGACAATAATAATCAGAGCTTGACCTACTCCAGAACGACAAGTTGCGTTTTGCTTAATTAAATAAAAACCTTTAGTAGCAATTAAATATTATTGAAATAGCAAGATGGGCAAAAAAAATAGCTTTCATTTGAGATATAAAAATCTTTGAAGCTTTTTTTTTGACTGAGTTAGTAACAAAAATCAGTTTTTTGGCTCTCCTGAACATTTTCATTTTTTTGATTGTCGATTATTCGGTGGGGGCGTCGACATGTTATATAATTTGCAGGCATGATTATTTATAAAATCTCTGACTATCTTTGAATTTCGTAATTTCGGTATAATATTTTCTTCAAGCAAGAATGATGCCCGAGATAAATGAATAAATAAAAATAGAAATCAGATACGGGAAATTAATGAAAAATGAGCAAAGATGAAAAAAAATATACTGGCAATTTGAGTGTGTTTACACAAGCCGGCACGATCTCTCGACGATAAATATCATCACGTCCGACAAATAATCATTTTGAAAAGTATCGATAAGTGTGAAGCTGTTTGTTTGTCATAACTCAGAGGTGTAGATGGGCGTCGGAAATATATCATCCCACCAAAACATGAAATGTAAAAGGAGCCAAGCAAAATATAGCATAGCTATTCAATTATACTTCTGTCGTAAAAAGTTTTCAGATCTCATTCAAGCCAAGCCTTCAACTTATTTTGTAATTTAAATCAACATTCAGTAAATGTATTATATATTTCTTTATTTTATAATTATTATAGTGGCTTGGCAATGAGCACTAGAGAAATAATCAGCTACTAATTGGATTTATTGGGTACCATCGGCCACATGCGTCGTTACATACTAAAACAATTTACGCTTGCCGTCTGTGTAAGTATGAACTCCTCCCAATATGAAGTCTTATATTTGTTTATATTGTGCTCATTTAATTTGATCATTGGTTCCCATCCTGATCCGGAGCCCCGTTAGACTGAAGTTAGGAGGTTCGCGTAGCGACGCCTCCGCACTCCCGTCCTACGCCGGCGGAGCGGCAGAGAGGTGGGATCATTCTCTCTGTCCCGCTCCGTGGCCTCTTTCTGCGACATATCGCATGACGGTCTGAATTAACCCTAAAAAATAATTCATTATACACATCGGATGACAGTTTATATCACAAAAAAATCGGCCAAGTACGAGTTGTACTCGCGCACGAAGGGTTCCGTACCACATCTACAAAGCAAAAATAGGCTAAAAATTGTATTTTTTTTGTATGGGAGTCCCCCTTAATTATATAATTTATTTAAAAATTATTATTAATTATTAAAGTACAAATATAATTAAGTATTTTGTGAACATTTCAATTGCCTATGTGTTGCCGTTATTGATTAAGAGCAAAAAATTGCAAATAAAGTCACGTTTGTTGTATGGGAGTCCCCCTTAAATATTTAAGTTATTTTGTTTTTAGTATTTGTTGTTATAGCGGCAACAGATATACACAATCTGTGAAAATATCATAAGTCTAGCTATATCGGTTCTTGAGTTACAGCCTAGTGACAGATAGACGGACAGACGGACAGACATCGAAGTCTTAGTAATAGGGTCCCGTTTTTACCCTTTGGGTACGGAACCTTAAAAATGGGTGGGTGACTTATCAAGGCGCACTTTTGCCGCACTAAAAGTAGCCTATCGAAGCGAGCGTCTATGCTCAGCGTCAGTGACGCCACGGCAGAGCGACAGATACATAGACACAACTGACAACAGATACAACATCATCATACAAATAGAACATCTATGTGTCGCTCTGCCGCGGCGGCACAGAAATAATTGTCTGTGCCGCTGCTTTGGCAGCGACGCGACACTATATAAGTGTAGGGCGGCCTAGCTCATACGATTACAAAGAGATCAACTACGATAGCATGGCGCGCCCCTCCAAATAACTGTTTCAATGTGTGACAGTCACATCCTTGAGTTTGTATGTAGTAAGTAGGTATTCAACCAATCACAGTACAGGTGATATTTCACTGTCAACTAATCATAACTAGCCGACCGCGCAAGACAACGCACTTCAAACGTTTTGACAACGCACTTCAAACGTTTTGAATTTTGGAGGGGCGCGCCATGTTATCGTAGTTGATCTCTACAAACAATATACAGGGTGCAATTAAACCTTCGTGCCAAATTTTTTCCAGGGCTTAGGTATTATTAGAAGTGATCGTTAAACCAAAAAAAAAAAAAATGGGGGTAATTTTTTTCTATGACATATTTTATCCCATTTAAAATCGTTGCAGAACGGTCACTCGCGGCGTGGGGAAATGAGAGGGGGTGCGCGGGATGAGGCGCGCGCGCGGGGCCACGTCACGCGCGGCCGGTGCATCAGGTCCATTTATTGTAGTGTTTTTTAGGATAACTTTCGCAAGCTATTTCTCAACATTTTAGTACTGGGTGACTATAAAAGAAAAAATACGTGTATTTTTATTTTTAACAAGGATAAATATGTCAAAATTTGTCAGGAAGGTTTAATTGCACTCTGTATTATGGCCGCGCCGTGTTGTATCGCGCCGCTGCAGCATAGTGTCGCGGAATACAGTCTCACCTTTATGCTTTGTAATTTGAAAAAAAATGGCCCCATTAAAAAAAGACGGGTTGCACTCCGGGAATGCCGGCAGAAGTGAAAACTTGATTATTAACATTGTGCATTATTTTTTTAACCCATTCTTTCTGAAATTTTTTAAAATAATGTTTATAATTAATTAATTAATTTGTTACAATCGATTAAAAATATCGACAATTGAAAAAAAAGCAATCGATTGTTCGATTAATCGATTTCGATGTTACAACACTACTCTCCAAACGTCTTACGGTTTTTCACGCACGAGAATCTGACGCGAGTTTCACAGTTTTTACCCATCCCACAAAAGTGCTCAACGCCGCTAAAGAAGTTTTCACTTCAAAAAATCCTCAGGTAAGTTAATAAAAGTGGCAAATGAAACACAGTCGCGGTGTACAGCTAGTAACGTCGAACGTGACCGCAGGCCCAACTTAAAATATCCGTTTTTCTCAAATCACGATTATATTTCGTGAGTCCATTACACTTGTATTGACTTATATTATTAGGGCAGGCTCTGATCACGTAATATAATATCCCCGACTTTGGGGCCGACATGCGTAAGCGCGATATCAGATTGTGAAAACATTATAACGATTTTGTTGCTTGAATAATATTGCATCGGATTTTATAAGCAATTTGAACATCTACGTCCGGTACCGTTGTAAGCATGTGAAAAAATACTTATTAGATTAGGTTAGGAAGACTCAAGTACACTGTTCACACAAAATTATAAGACAAAGTGACTCTTTATTTTATTAACTTAAACCTTTTGTAATTTTCAACATTATCATAAAACATAATAATGGTTAACTTCACTTTTTTATTTTTAACTACAACTCTTTTACCTGTAAGCTTTTTAGAAACAATGACTTTAAAACAATAGTTTAATTTTGCTTCAAAACATAATGTTTCTGCAGAATTATCCTTACTGTGAAATCATTACTCATTCGCTATTCTACATGTGTAGGAGCAATGGCAAATTAAAATTTATTCCCCCTCCTATCAATCGTCTGGCTGTCCCGGCAAACGTTGCTTTGACATAATATATTATGTATTTGCCATATTATTTTATTGAAGTGACTAAATATACATTATGTTGCCATGGCAACGTCGGTCGCTATCCTGTAGCACAAATATTAATGGTCGCCGTCAGTCTCGGGTTGTAAATAATTTGCAATAAAATAAAATTGCGATTACTTTTTCGAACTTGAGAGATAGGATAGCTTAGATATTTATCTAAGCTATCCTATCTCTCAAGTTGGAAAAAAGCACACATTTAAAAAATAAAAACATTAAAATCGGTTAAGTAGTTTAGGAATCCATCGCGGAGAAACATCGTGACAGGAGATTTATATATAATAGATTATATCGGTTTTTTAAGTATCACGGCCATCTGACTTCGAATATAAGCGCATCACACACGGTGAAGATAATATAATATTTTATCTTAAGATGCCCAAATTTAAAATATTATAGTATCTTAAGCTATCACATACGGCTAAGATACGATAATATTAAAAATATGTTCATTTCCTTACGAGTCTACGTTGGTGCCACACGTATTCCTTGTTAGAGTTCTATATACAGGGTGATTGACTATGAGTGATAACTAATAACTGATACTGTCTTACTTCTTGATTTGTTAGACAGCTTCTCAGACGATAATTCTGATAAGTATAGAATGTGAAATGCAGACTCCAGTAGCACATTCCAAAAGGAGAAACATTTGGATAGAGCCTCACATAAAAATGAGAAAAACCTGCGGCGAATTTAACCTTTAGGGTCTACACAGACGGACTGCATTTCAACTGCAATCCAACTGCAAATTGCAGTTTGAATGCAGTTGACACGACTGCAATGCAACTGCAATAGAACTGCAAACCAAACACGCAGTCGGATTGCAGTTCAGTTGCTGTCGGCGTGCAGTCGTGTGAACTGTTTGGTTTGCAGTTCTATTGTAGTCGAATTGCAGTCGTTTCAACTGCATTCAAACTGCACTTGAACTGCAATTTACAGTTGGATTGCAGTTGAAATGCAGTCCATCTGTGTAGACCCTTATCAATATCTGTCAACGAAGAAGTTTCAGGAGTATTTTAGAAATTCAAGAGAAACATTCATTTCGATTCATGAGCTTTTTGAGCAATAATAATAATAAAGCAATAAATTATAAGTCAATTTTAATTAAAATTATCCGAAATGTTACTTTTCGAATGAGAGTAGGTATGTAACTTTCTAACATACAGCACTGGCAGCACTGCATCTACTAGTGCGTCCGATCACCGATGAGCCCGCTGCTCGACACAAAAACACCCTGTACCTATTCATAAAGATATAGTTCGCATCTTAAGATAACATATTAAGATACGAAATATATATTTCGTATCTTAAGACAAAATATTAAGGTACGAAATATATATTTCCATATCTTAAGATACAAAATATAAAATATAAATTAACTTCGTCGTGTGTGATAGTTCATAGGATTTGTATGGTGAGCGATATTCTAAAATATGCTCTAAGATAATATATATTTTATATTATCTTCACCGTCTGTGAAGCGCTATATTATATACATTCTAGTTTCAAAGACATAATATTAGCTATCATAAAAATTAATATAACGTTAATGTTCCCACTTAACTTCTAATTTATTTTATTATACATAATATTATATTACTTTCATTTGCGCGTCACCGTAACCGTACACACGGAACAAAAACTATCCGTCCATATTTCCCATGATCAAACTATTTAAAAAAAACACATTTATGCATTTACAATATTATCATGGATTAAGCTGGTGCTAACCAGCTAAGGCTTTTACAATCATTTAATTAGTATAGCAGTTTCTTAGTTACAGTACGGTAGTTGGCAACATAAAAGTTATCCAAGTTTCAGGTGTGGTAATTAGGAGGAGTTGGACAGTCTGCTTAGGAGGCCGTTCCGTTGAGTTACGCTGCCAAAAGTCGTAAGGCTTAAAGTTCTTTGGGTGTCGCAAGGCACGAGTTATAGCGGGCTCGATAGACTAATCGCGCGATTACATTGATTTCATTCATGTCACCCAATCCAGCCGTGGATTACTATTTGAATAATGTAAATAGACACTGAACTCAGTGCAGTCCAGTACATTCCAGCACCATCTTACATTATTCACCACTGGATTGGAATGATGTACACCTGCTATTACGCTGTTACTATACCGATGTTGCAAACTCTGAAAAAGCAGCTGACAAGTTTTCTGTATCAGATATCTCACGGCAATGTGGTTCCATCTCGCTCGATCACAGTCATTTCGCAGTTCGCAGTCGGTGTAGCTATAGAAATCTACGTCGTTACGTTATAAAATAATATTGTAATGTTTTTATTTCCACTGTTATATTTTTTAAAATTAATTTGTCATTTTAATTTAAAGAGTAAGTCGAATTGAAAGAGAGAGCAGAAAATCTTTTATAAAGAAGTAACATTTTGCACTTTTAACTTGTACCACACGTTGGCTTGGTCCCTGCGAATCCCTAAATCGCGCTAGTGTCGACGGAGGTTTATGCGGAGGGTCTATTGCTGACGTCATCGACGCCCGAAACCGGAACGAGCCGGTTTGAAGCAGCCACAACTGGATTTAACCAGTTAATCTGGAGCAATCTAGTTAAAACTAGATATCCACATTAATAAAATTAAATATAATAATAGTATGGAAATCTAGTTTTATCAATATTAATATAAAAATATGGAAATCTAGTTATACCCGGAGTGATCCAAAGCGAAAGTTTGTCTGTCTGTCACGTTCACGCTTAAAACGCTGACCTGAATTTGATGAAATTTGGTATCGAGATACTTTGACTCCCGGAAAAGGATAAATGATACTTTTTATACCGGAAAAATATTTGGTTCCAGCGCGATAAACGAATTTTGGCGAAACAAAGTTACGGGGGCCGGGCGTCTATACTGTACTCGGCGAAACATGGCGGTAGCGGTCATTGACTTCCTGTCAAAAACTTGTCATTTTCTATACAAAGCCACGATTGCCAACATCTGACACTTCATTGCCAATCGTGATTTATATAGAAAATGACAAGTTTTTGACAGGGAGTCAATGACCGCTACCGCCATGATTAGCCGATTACAGTATAGACGCCCGGCCCCCGTAAGTAAGTAAATAAATATAAGATGCTTAGCTAAAACAGTTTATTACAAATATCTATATGCCAAAATATCAGTTTCTTTGTCTATAAACTACTAGACCGATATTGATGCACAACATTGACATTTTTTTCAATAAGTTTGTTTTTGTGTGATGTTTGTGTAGAAAAGTAATAAAAACAACATTAAATACATGAATAAATAAAAGTCCTACCTAATTGGCGATTATTTCAGTCAAATAAATACCAAAATGATTTATTTCTGTGAGTAAATACACATAAAATGAGCGATACAAAAAGTTTATTAGCGAATAAATGCCCAGTGATCACATTTATTTGAAGCCGTAATACCTCTAGTGATGGGCTGTGTGGTCTCGATGTACTAGTGTTGTATAAACACATCGATAAAGAAATATCTTTATTGCAAGAAGGTAATTTTAGTTTAAATATTTTAAATTGCATGTAAAACCTTACTATTAGATCAGTGAACTTTAAACTACTGTTATTCGTAGTATTAGATGATCTGTTGCCCCTCCTAGCGGATTCATGACATAAAACCGGCCAAGTGCGTGTCGGACCACGCGCAATATAGGGTTCCGTAGTACCGCAAGTTTTTGATAATTTTTATGGTCAACGAATGTACATTTAAAGCGTGTACTAACAACATCATCTCAGTTACTTTCAGAGGAATTTGAACGAAAAGTTCCTTTATACTCGTACTTCGCCGAATACATTTTTTTTAGTTAAACGACTATTACTCAATAACTTATGAAGTCTTCTTACCCATGATAGTTTTCCTTTTAAATTCAGCATATTTCCTACTTCCGTAAATTTTTGACATTTCCAGAACCAACCGTTTTGCTGGTAGAAGGGGGGACACTGGACTCTAACGATTTTTTCCACTTTAAAACTTAATATTTCACAGACATAACTTAATATTGACAGACAGACAGACAGACAGACAGACAGACGGACAGACGGACGGACAGGCTGAAACTATAAGGGTTCCTTGTTAACTACGGAACCCTAAAAATGAATTAATCATTGTTTAAAGACACATTAACCCGTCAACCCCCATAAAGACACCGGCGACCGCGATAACAATAGATAGAATAACAATAGATTTCGCGATAGAATCCGCGATTGAAGGATTAAAGACAAATCAAATAGATCACGATCCTGAATCGCGATAGAAATATGAAAAAAAATAAAAACACGACTATACTAACTTGAAAACTCGTGCATATTATATCGAAGAATACGTGACATATACCTAAATTGATAGCAATATTCGGAGCGTGCGAAGTGGGTGGAGGGGACAAAGAAAGCGATTGCCGCGCTTGCCGCGGCAAAAATATGCAACCTTTAGGGCTCAGATAGTAGTCAAACAAACTTGTCAATCATGTTTTGAATTTTTTAGAAATTGGTCTTAATTCAAATTCAAATTCAAATGTCTTTATTGCTAGAATGTTGTACATAAACAGGTCTTATAATTAACTACTTATAGTTCTAACATTCTACCATAACAATGGCGTGCAATTATTGTTTTTGTATCGTAGACTGCAAAAATAACAGCAAAATATACCTATTCATTACAAATTTAATGTTTTTCCTAAATCCACTAGGAAATTAAAACAGATATCTGCTCTAAAAATGAACAAGTATGTGATTCGATATAACCTAAAATTGCATTATCAGTCTAGTCAATTTTATTTGAGTTGCATTTTGTAAAGAGTTTTTGAGTACCTAACTATTGTTTTAGTGTTGATGGATCACCATGATGGTCTCCATAACCCGACAACAAAACTTGCAGTGATAGTTTCATAGAATATTTCATTTAAATCCAAAGTATCAGGTGGAAGAATAGTGACTCACAAATGACGATAAACCAGATACTACAACTGATCTTTTAGAAGCTGGAGATAGAGTTTTGAATAAAAAAGGTTTTTCAAGTAAGCAAGTTTTAGATGAAAGGGGTAAAAAAGTTAAAATTATTATGCCCCCATTTTGAGCAAAACAAAACGAGTACCTACTCTCAAGAGTAAACCGAAAGGACTTATGATATTGCTCGAGTAAGAATCCATATTGAAAGCAATGAAATTCTATGTTACTATTTTAGAAACTCATTGATTGAAAGTGTAATATTGCAAAGACTCAGAAACGTGAAAAATGTTTGCAGTGTTTTAGTAAATTTTTGGAGTCTGATTTTCTTCAAGAGTATAATAATTAATGTTGTAAAAATAAATAAAAACAAGATTTTTAAAAACATAACATTTATTTTTTTCAAGTACCTATTGCTCGTATTTTTGTTACTGATTAAAGCAGCAATATTATGTTTGCACTTGCCGCTCTGGTTAAACAACATGTCACACTTGAAGAATGAGCGGGGTGAGAGGCGGGGCGGTGATGGCTATAGATCAGTACCGCAGAAGTGACAAAGTTTTGTGCCTACACTTGAATGAACGCAGACTTGAGTTAGTGGATAAAATAAAACAAAGATTTTTACATTTTGATTTTATTTAACTTGCTCTGTATATTATTATTTACATATTATTAAATATGTAAATAATAATATACAGAGCAAGTAGTTAGTACATATTATTATGTAAGTTCGGGTGGAATTTTTGAGCTCAATTTCGAAGTATGTATGTACATAATATAATATTTTAACCGATTGAGCTGAAATTTTGTATACACGTTTGGTTTGAATGACAATGCACGATACAGTATGTGACATCAGTATAAATATTAAATGACCGACCATCCAAGATAGCGGAATAGTTATTTTCTATGCTGTCATAATATAATAACAGTATGGATATTAAATGAAAGAACTTTTTGAGAATAACTCGAAAACGAATGTAATGTCATTCTACATCAATTTTTATGTTATTTGGCACAGATAAGAAGTAGACCACGTGAAGGATCATAGGCTATCGATTTTAATCATTTTTTTAGTGGCTATAATATAGTCACTGAAAAAATGATCCCGGCGTCGCGTCGCACCGCGCACCGGTATAAAATATAATATAGCCGCTATATATTTTATACCCGTGCGACGCCGGAGCGGGTCGCTAGTATATTAATAAGTGCATTTGTTGAATAAATAATAGTAAATTATTACAACCTGAGACTGACGGCGCCCATTAAGTTTATGCGACGGGATAGCGATCGACGTTGCCATGGTGACATACTTATTTACGGTCGTTCCCAATATTCAATCTATCTCTGGTTTGACATACAACTGATCGCAGCTAGCATTGAATTGAAATAAAATATATGTCTCTAATGTCTAATGTGAGCTATTCCTATCTCTAGTAAGGCAAAACCTGAGATAGATCAAATATTGGGAACGGCCGTTAGTCATTTCAATAAAATAATATTATGGGCGAAATACTTTATATTATTATTATGGCATAGCAAAGTTTGCCGGGATAGCTAGTTATATTATAATAAATATGGATTCAAAGTCCACTACATACTTACCTTATTTAAATTACTTAAATATTTATAAATACAATTATCATGTACGCATGTATAATATATAATGTACACGTAATACCGTATTTATATTACCAAAATACAAACTCGTCTACCTGAATACTTCAATCATTGTCGTCTCATCATAGATATCTCTATTCTGCCTACATTCCCCTCTGAATCTACTACTCTATGACAATGCGAAATGGCGCGCGTCTTCGCCTATTGAATGTTCGTATTTTAATTGAAAATAATTAAATAAGAATACTAATCGATAAAATGTTATGCCGTCGCATTTGGAAGTGTTTTTAGAATTATTTTTACAATAGTGTTACGGATACGGACACGTGGTGCCATCTAGCGTCGGGCCAGCGAACCTACCAAGGGAACACAGGCAACGTAAATCCCCTACTCGCTACTAGATGACGCTAGGTGTATGTACCTACGAGTACTTTCTAGAAATATCTGATGCTTGTTTACGCATATCGGGTTCATTCTGGGATGTTCCGGAATTTTCTGAGATTCGATCCGACCCGTATAAATAGTCGCAGACAGTCCGGCCGGCAATTCAGTTTGATCTGAGCTATCTTCGAGGTGACTTCGGAGCGAAAACAAGTGATCAATAGTGAGTGATTGTGATTGTGATAGTGACTCGGCTACGACCTAGGACAGTGATAGTGCTCAGTGATTTGGATCTAGTGCTTAGTGTTTGGACTCAGTGATTAGTGTGAGCTAGTGTTTGTGAATAAAGTCTTCAAGAGAGTCACCAGGTCTTTCTCTCTGAATCCAAAGAACCCTAGCACGTAACAACTGGTGTCAGAAGTGGGATTTGGAGATGCCATTGACTCCGAGAGAGGACTTCAAGGGGAGTGTCAGGACAAGGGCGCAGCGAGCTGCTGCCATTGACTTCGAGAGAGGAGTTGGCGGTGGAGCTGCGGAGGCCATACCCACTGGGGACCAAGCTCCGCCCGCTGCGGGGCAGGCCCTACCCGCTGGCCCCGCCCACCAGGCTCCGCCCACTGACCACGCCCCCCAGGCTCCACCCACTTCGGGTGAAGCCACGCCCACTGGCTCCGCCCACCGGGACCCGCCCACTGACCACGCCCCCCAGGCCCCGCCCACTCTGGACATGGCCACGCCCACCGGCTCCGCCCACCAGGCCACGCCCACTCAGGCCACGCCCACTGGCCCCGCCCACTGGGCCCTGCCTGCTCAGGCTCCGTCGACTAGCTCCATCCATCCTGCCACGTCCGTAGTTTCTACGGCCCCTCAAATGGCTCTTCAATTGGAAAGTTTAATTAAATTAATGGAGCTGCAAAGAGCTGATATTCAGGCTTTGCAAGAGGCACAAGATCGCAAGCTCGGCGCTTTGCAGGAGTCCCAAAAAGCTGAAAGTCAGGCCTTGCATGATTCTCAAAGGGCAATGATGGAGTCTCAAGAGCAACAAAAGGACCTCCAAGAAAAAGCGCTATTGGCTATAAAGGATGTTAGTGATACGGTAACTAAGCTTCGGAAAGATGTCGATGTTATGGAAGAACGAGTTACCGGGTTAGGATTGGATATGGAAAATGTGAAAACCAACATCACCGAACTACAGAGGAAAGTAGTGCGCCTTGAAACTACGGGAGCTGCGGTGTCTAGTGGAAACACTGTAGTGGTGCAGGGACCAAGAGTAAAAGTACCGCCATACGACGGCACTACTTCTTGGAACGCTTACCGTCAGCAATTCCAGGCGGTTGCTTCTGCCAACGGATGGACTGACGAACAGTGCCTGACCGCTCTTACTGTTGCGCTCAGAGGGCAAGCTTTGTCGGTTCTGGAAGCACATACAGGAAATGGGTTCCAAGACCTGATGGAGGCACTTGAATCCAGGTACGGGGAGCGACACCTGGAGCACGTGTTCCGTGCCCAACTGCGTGACAGAGTCCAACGCTCAGGAGAAGGATTACAACAATGGGCGTTGGAAATTGAAAAACTGGTTAAGAAGGCACATCCAGGAGCAGACTCCAAGATGGTTGACTCGAACACTATTCAAGCCTTTGTCGACGGAATCAGGGATCTGGAGGTCAGAGCTGCAGTAAGGCTACGTCACCACACCTCGCTCAAGGAAGCGTTGGCGCATGCTCTAGAGGTCGAGGCTGTCCGGCGTGACATACGACAGACCTATAAGATCCGCGAGGTCTCGGAGGAAGTCAAGGAGGTCAAGGCTCCTACGAAGAGAAGTTTTGGAGCCATGTGCTACAAGTGCGGCGAGAGGGGCCATCTTCAGCTAAACTGCCCCCAGAAGGAGACTCAGATGGCAAGAATGAAAAGACTCGAGGAACGCATTGAACAAATAGAGGAGCTGAAAAAGCAAGGGGCTTCGTCCCCTGCCCACGATCAGGGAAACGAATAAAAGCCAGGACTAAGGGGCGAGTACTGGCTGACGCGGAGGAAGCCCCGATAACTGTTATCTCCCAAGCATGCAGCGGGAATAGTCTTGTGATTCAGGGGACTATTAACAGGACGGATTGCAAAATTACTCTAGACACAGGAGCCTCTAGAACGATAGTGAACCCAAATCTGGTAAAAGCCGCAAGGAGACAGAAGAGGAGAATTAACTGTCGGCTTCTTACTGCCTCCGGTCAGCCAATACCCGTCCTGGGAGAAATGTCAGTTACGATTAATGTAGGGGGGTCTTCATACCCTCACGACGTTATCGTAGCTGAGATTATGGATAATTGCATCTTGGGTTTGGATTTCATGAAGAAGCATAACTGCAGAATTAATGTCGCTGACGGAGTTTTCAAGTGTGGTGAAGAGGAAATTTTCATCCTTGGAGGCGCCTGCGGGAAAGTTGAATGTGTAAAGAAAGTCATTATACCTGGACGTGCGGAAGCTCGGGTGCTGGTTAAACTACCGCCAGCTGGAAAGAAAAAGTCAAACAGATGCGTGTTGATCGAAGACACGGCTACCAAGACATCAGCGCAAAAACTGATGACGGCGAGAACCCTTGTTAGTGGAAACAGTAACGCTGTGGGCAGGGTTTTGAATCTTGGTGATCGCGAGATCTGCTTGAACAAAGGTGACGTCATTGGAAAGTGCGAGGAAGTTGTCTGGATGAGAAAGTGTAGTTCGATCACAGGCTCAGACTCAGCAAACAGCAGCAACTATGGAATAGTGACTGAGCTACTCGATGACTGCAAGAGTAATCTGACTTATTCGCAGAGCATGAAAGCTAAGAAGTTTTTAGAACGCCACGCGAATATCTTCTCCAGTAAGGAAGGCGACCTTGGAAGAACGTCGATGGTTCAGCACAGGATAGATACCGGAAGCGAGAACCCAATTCGTCAACGAGCAAGACGGATACCCATTGCAAAGGAAAAAGAAGTTGAAGGCCTTTTGGAGGACATGAGAAGGCATAAGATAATTGAACCGTCTGCAAGTCCGTGGTGCTCACCTGTTGTGTTAGTGAAGAAGAAAGATGGCAGCACAAGATTTTGTGTGGACTACAGGCGTCTCAATGATGTCACTAAGAAGGACAGTTATCCATTACCTCGAATCGACGACACTCTGGATACCTTGAGTGGCATGAAATGGTTCTCGACCCTGGACCTGAAATCTGGATACTGGCAGGTGGAAATTCATCCAAAAGACAAGGAGAAGACAGCTTTCTCCACCGGTAAAGGTTTATGGCAGTTTAACGTCATGCCCTTTGGATTGTGTAACGCGCCTGCCACATTTGAGCGACTCATGGAGTGTGTACTGGCAGGCTTAGTTGGAGAGGCTTGCTTAGTCTACTTGGATGACGTCATCATTGTTGGCCGCGACTTCGAGGACCATTTGCGAAACTTAGAACGTGTTTTCGCTAAAATAGAGGGGGCCAAGTTAAAGTTGAATCCGAAAAAGTGTCGTTTGTTCAGGAGTAAGGTCAATTATCTCGGCCATATTATCTCCAGTGATGGAATCCAGACGGACCCGGAGAAACTGGAAGCAGTTCAAAATTGGCCAACCCCTAAAAACAAAACCGAAGTGCGGGCATTTCTCGGCCTATGCTCCTACTACAGGCGTTTTGTTAAGGGATTCTCAGAGATAGCCAAGCCATTACATCGGCTGACAGAAGATAAACGACAGTTTATTTGGGACGAGACTTCGGAAGATTCTTTTCAGAAACTGAAGCAACATCTGTGTGAAACACCAATCCTGGGGTATCCACAACCTGAAGGTCAGTTTATAGTCGACACGGACGCAAGCAACACGGCCATTGGAGGGGTGTTATCTCAAAAACAGGGTGAAAGAGAAGTTGTAATTGCATATTTCAGCAAGTCTTTATCCAAGCCAGAGAGAAACTACTGTGTGACAAGAAGAGAACTCTTGGCTGTTGTAAAGACGCTACAACATTTCAGCAAATATCTCATCGGCAGACAGTTTTTACTGCGAACTGATCACGCAGCCTTGAAGTGGCTACTGCAATTCAAGAACCCAGAAGGTCAAGTAGCACGATGGATTGAACAGCTCCAGGAGTACGACTTCAAGACCGAACACCGCAGCGGAAAGTCGCATGGGAATGCTGACGCACTTTCACGAAGGCCGTGTTCAGAAGACTGCAAACACTGTGTTAAGCAGGAATCTAATGAAGTAACATTAAAGTTAACGAAAACAAGTCCTTTGGGTCCATGGGAGAATGATGCTATGAGGGAGGCTCAAGAAAGAGATGACGACCTTCGGCACATCATCACATGGAAGAAACGGGGTGACGTAAAACCAATCTGGAGTGAGGTTGCACCCACTGGCGCTGCCACTAAGGCGTACTGGGCGCAATGGGACAGTCTGATACTTCAAAATGGAATACTTTACCGGAAATGGGAGAAGACTAACGGCAGAGAGTTCCATCTTCAGATAGTTGTCCCAAGGACGAGAGTACCAGATGTTCTCCGTGAAATACACGATGGCGTATCAGGAGGTCATCTAGGTGTCAAGAGGACGTTAACAAAAGTGCGAGAACGATTCTACTGGTTGCATTGTCGAGATGATGTGCAGGATTGGTGCCGCAAATGTACTACTTGCGCTGCAGTGAAGGGACCACAGACAAGGAGCCGTGGGAACCTGCGCTTGTATAACGTTGGCGCACCGTGGGAACGAATTGCAGTTGACGTAGCTGGGCCATTTCCTGTAACGGAATCGGGAAACAAGTATTTTATGGTGGTCATGGATTACTTCACAAAATGGCCCGAAGTGTTCGCCATACCAAATCAGGAAGCTACAACAGTTGCTTCTAAGCTAGTCGAAGAAGTGATATCTCGCTTTGGTGTGCCTCTAGAAATCCATTCCGATCAGGGCAGGAATTTCGAATCGCAGGTCTTCCAGGAAGTATGCAGAATTTTGGGAATGCATAAGACGAGGACCACCGCGTACCATCCACAGTCTGATGGAATGGTTGAGAGATTTAACCAGACCCTTGAGAGGCATTTGGCGAAATTGGTAGATGACAAACAAAAGGATTGGGACAAGTATATACCGCTCTTCCTTCTGTCGTACCGTACCGCCGAGCATGAGGGCATAAAGGCTACCCCGGCGTATGTCAATTACGGTAGAGAACTACGAGTACCAGTAGACCTCTTGACAGGAGGGTCACCGGAGGAACCAAAGACCGTACCAGACTATGTCTGCGATTTAAGGGAAAAGATGCGCTATATACACACCACGGTTCGGGAAAATGGGTTACAGTCAAGTGAGAAGATGAAGACCAGATACGACCGGAAAGCGAACACGAGCGGCTTCGAAGAAGGGTCACTGGTGTGGCTGCATAACCCAACTCGCCGAAAAGGGAAATCTCCAAAGTTACAGACCAAGTGGGACGGCCCATACAAAGTGGTTACCCGATTGAATGACGTGACTTACAGGATCCAAAAGCAACCAAGAGGGACATTCAAAGTGGTACACGTAGACCGTCTGGCGCGTTACCATGGCAGTAACAACGATGCTCGGGACGAGCATCTCTAAGAGGGGAGTAGTGTTACGGATACGGACACGTGGTGCCATCTAGCGTCGGGCCAGCGAACCTACCAAGGGAACACAGGCAACGTAAATCCCCTACTCGCTACTAGATGACGCTAGGTGTATGTACCTACGAGTACTTTCTAGAAATATCTGATGCTTGTTTACGCATATCGGGTTCATTCTGGGATGTTCCGGAATTTTCTGAGATTCGATCCGACCCGTATAAATAGTCGCAGACAGTCCGGCCGGCAATTCAGTTTGATCTGAGCTATCTTCGAGGTGACTTCGGAGCGAAAACAAGTGATCAATAGTGAGTGATTGTGATTGTGATAGTGACTCGGCTACGACCTAGGACAGTGATAGTGCTCAGTGATTTGGATCTAGTGCTTAGTGTTTGGACTCAGTGATTAGTGTGAGCTAGTGTTTGTGAATAAAGTCTTCAAGAGAGTCACCAGGTCTTTCTCTCTGAATCCAAAGAACCCTAGCACGTAACAATATCATAAGACACACCAAGGCATTTTTGTGACATTTATTTTGTTTTATTATAATTGTCATACGTCAAGCGCGCAGAAGAGCTCGCGGCCGACTAAGTGCGCTGCGGCTATATAGCGTCTCTTGAATCTGACCAAGCATTGCGTTGCGGTGTCAATTCCATACATTTCAATGCTTTTAGCAATGATATTCAACTAGATACTGATCTGTTACGTTCATACTATTTTCCGGCTTAAATTGCTTCCGAACAATTTTCAAATTCAATAGTCAAATTTGACAGATAAGTGAAATAAAAGATACGAAATGACATTTACATAATAGAGACAGACTATACAAAAGACGGGTCAATTGGCCCTTTGAGTTTTTTTATATAATATCATTGGCTTTTAGCATATATTGGGCCTTGAAACTTATTAAGTGTTCTACACGCTAAAAACCAGTTTTTTATGATTATATTCATTTTCCACAAGTAGTTTTTAACTAAATATAACCCAAATACCATTAATTATTGTTCTAAATATATTTTATTTGCTATAATACTTACAAAATAAACAAACTCTTGTTGTTTATTCTGCTTCCTTTAACAGACGCAAACTGCCTGCAAATATCCCTTAAAAAAAATACAACAGTGCTGGTAATATATAGGTCGCCATCGACAAGAGATATAGTCCCATTTCTCAACTCATTAAACGACTTCTTAACAAAAATAGAGCGGACAAACAATATAATAATAGTTGGTGACCTCAATATAAACATAGCCGACAACTCCCAAGATCCGAACAAAAGCCAATATTTAACTCTACTTGCAACATTTGGATTACTCCCAGCTCACCTTCTGCCAACTCGGCTCACCAACTGTCTTGACCATGTGATGCTAAAGACTAAACTTCCGGCGAACGTGCGTGTTGCTCATTCTACCGTTACTGACCATGATACCATCATGTTGTTCCTATCGACACAAATACTAAAGACAGAGACTCGTAAAATTGGTACAAAACTGAACTACCAACAAATTGCTACTGACATATCTAAAATCAACTTCTCCCCAATCTATGAATCGGAAGACCCTAACACGGCAGCAGACTTGCTCGTTTCTTTAATATATTCAAAAATAGAGACTAACACAAAACAGATACAATATGCAAATCGGAAAAAAATTCTAAAACCTTGGGTCACGCCTGGTCTTCTTCGCTGTTTAAAAAACAAAGATAGCATGCACAAGAAATTAAAACAAAACCCTGATAATGAAACTCTTTCCATCACCTACTCACGTTACAGAAATTTCTGTACCAAAATCCTAAAACAACTGAAGCAAGAATACTACCGAACTGAGCTACTAGCCTCTAAAAATAATACAAAAACGTTATGGCAATCTATTAACAAAATCACAAACAGAACTAAAAATCGTAGCGGTGCCACGGATTTACTATCACTCACCTCCTCACCAGAAAACTCCGTGAACTTAGTCAATGAATTTTTCATCAATACAGGAAAAACCCTAGCTGAAAAAATACACCAGCCACCACAAAGCCCTAATAGTACTAAGTCTACTCCCTGTCACTCAATGGTGCTGCTCCCGACTGACGCTAAGGAAGTTACAAGAGTTGCAATGTCCTTAAGAAGTAACTGTGCCGTGGGTTGGGACAATATACCAGCAGGGGTCATAAAAAATAACATAGAAGTTATTGCCCCACCCCTAACTCATGTCTTAAATTTGTCCCTTTCAACAGGCGTTTTTCCAAAAACTTTTAAGAGAGCAATTATTCATCCAATTTACAAGGCGGGGAACAGAGACCAAATCACGAATTACAGACCAATCGCTGTCCTACCAACCTTAGCAAAAATATTGGAACGAATCATGAACTCTAGATTAATATCCTACCTAGAAAACAATAACATCCTTTCCACATCACAGTATGGATTTCGCCAAGGCAAATCAACAGGTGACGCAGTACACGAACTCACGGACTTCATAGTAAAAAAGCTTGATGTTGGACAAAAAGTCATAGGAATATTCTTAGACCTAGCAAAAGCCTTCGATACGGTCTCTGTTCCTATCCTTCTAAAAAAGATGTACCATATAGGCATAAGAGGAACCCAGCTCAAACTGTTTGAGGACTTCCTAACCGAGCGTACACAGAGTGTTAAGGTAGATGAGTACCTAAGTTCTGAACGGACTACTACGCATGGCGTCCCTCAGGGAAGCGCAATTGCTCCAACCCTCTTCCTCATCTACATTAATGATCTGTGTACGCTCAACATACGAGACGGAAAAATTTTCACGTTTGCGGATGACACGGCTCTCGTGTTCCACTCAGATTCCTGGACTAATGTTTTTAAAATGGCACAAAGTGGCCTCGACACTGTAGTAGAATGGTTACGCAAAAACATTCTTACCCTTAACACCCAAAAAACCAAATACATCCCATTCGCGATACGAACGCCCCCCTCGTTGTCCCTCCATAGTATCATCGCACATACTTGTAACCCCCATGTTGAGCCATGTACATGTGAACCCCTGGAAAGAACAACCTCAACCAAATACCTAGGAGTTATATTAGACCCCTCACTCAGCTTCCGTCCACACATAGACGCGCTTACGTCTCGAATAAGAAAATTGATACCAATATTTAAAAACTTAAGAAACGTGGCGGACGAAGGAGTGAGGAGGGTGGTCTATCTAACTCTGTGCCAACCGTTGCTCACGTACTGTATTTCAACATGGGGAGGTACACACAAAGACACTATGTTACAATTGGAACGAGCGCAACGGGCAATCCTCAAAGTGTCAAACAGCCTTCCATTCCGTTTCCCAACCGAGTCTCTCTATAAGCAAACAAAAGCCTTGACGGTACGCCAACTGTATATATCCCATGCAGTCCTCAAACACCATAGCCTCCTCAATTACATCCCACCATCCGTTTGCAAAAGACGTAATAACCCTGATGCAACCGCGCACCGTTTTCACACCCGCTTTGCCAATCGTTTCTTTGGTTTTCTTGGAGGATATGTTTACAAAAAAATTAATAAGGCAATAAACATTTACTCCCTAACCAAGACAGCATGCAAAAAAAGAGTCAATGAATGGCTGCTAACTCTATCATACAAAAACACTGAAACTCTCATTACTGTGCCTGACTAATACACACACTCACACAAATATGCACACACACACACACACACACACTCATTACTACTACCACACCCTACGAGTATAAGCAACACATTGATAATAATAATGGAAATGTTTCACTGCTCTGTTGTAAATATTATGTAGTTGGAATACTTTTACTTAGCCTGGAGATCCTGGTGTCCTGAAATACAGGTTCGCCTAGTTTAGGCACCAGTCTCCCACAAAACCAGTGTGAAGTTTGTTGAGTATGTATTACATAACATTGTATTGATCTTGTGGTGAGATAATAAACAAATTTTTATTTATTTTATTTATTATTTATTTTTTGAAACGCCCCTGACACTTCGTTTGAAATATGTCACTACTGACGTGCACGTTCCGAATAGCTGCCTCTACCGAGTTTTGTTGATAGTCAAAATGAATTGAAACGAAGTGTACAATGTCTGAAATGAGTACGGTAGGCTTCGGTCTGGCCTACCTCTCCGTTCGGTTGGAAGATTTCACTTTGTGGCTTGCCGCCATATTCCCTTAGTATTTACGTAAATAATTAGAATTTCAGTGGTCCCTTTGAATCGTTCAATAATAATCATCACTGAAAAACTAATGATCAGTTCCCACTGTAATAAAACGCATCAATGCAATGCATTCTTAAAATTTAATTTTTAATAAAAAAATGGTACAGGCAGCCTGACACCGCGAGCGATTTCAATTTTTTTATAAAATAAGGGGGCAAATGAGCAAACGGGTCACCTGATGGAAAGCAAATACCGTCGCTCATGGACACTCGCAACATCAGAAGAGCTGCAGGTGCGTTGCCGGCCCTTTAACAGGAATACGCTCTTCTTGAAGGTTTGTAGGTCGCATAGGTACGGAAATACTCGTACTACTAGTGACAGTTCGCTCCAGATTTTTAATGTGTATTTTTGTGAAGTAAATAAAGTTCAATTTTTAACGGATTATAATGTATTGCATCATGCATGATTTGCATCGTATCGTCACCTTGAGATTTGAATTTATCCTTACCGTCAGACGACGCATCTACTCGTCCCAAAATCAATTCATATTTTCAGAATATCCCCGAAAATATCAAATGTTGTTGATATTATGTATCGCCCCATCCCTATGATCCACGTTCCCCAAAGCGGGTATCGGTTACCCCATAAACGGTATTATTAAACGGTATTTGGTGCCCCTGTCACGCGCCCATGTTTTTTCTATGGCCCGTAAAAGGGCCTAACCGAGGCTAACTGAATTTATTAAATGCCGGTTTAAATAAATTATGGAGTATGTGGCCTCATGTTTGTAAACAAATTGCAATATCGAACCTTTATGTAATATTTTCGCAGACTTTTAAGTTGTAAATAATGTGCACAGGAATCGTATTAATCGTTATTTTTTACATTCGATCTTCGTACCCTTGTGACTGGTTCAACTGGTGGGACAAGAAATGAGAAGACAGACACACAAAACATATAATTCACTGCTGGAAAGGAAAATTCCACGTGCACTTGTCTTAAATAATATTTTAAATAAAATAAATTATAAGTCGAAGGAGTCTCCCAATTTACCTACATAATAATAAATTGTACATTGCAGTTTTGTTTCATTTATATACGACTAGCTATCCCGGTGAACTTTGTGTCACTTTAAAACCTTCCCTGGACTTCTACGTATATTTTAAGACTAAAATTAGCCCAATCCGTTCAGCCGTTTTCGAGTTTTAGCGCGACTAACACATTGGAAAATCCATTTTTATATATAGATGATCATGTATTACGATAAAAAATCGTTTAAGCAACGAGTCTTTTCAGAATTTATTTAATACTAGATGATGCCCGCAACTCGGTTGCGTCAAAAGTCGTTTATCGCGGGGGAACCGTACATTTTCCTGGGACAAAAAGTATCCTATGTCCTTTCCCAGGACTCAAACTATCTCCATACCAAATTTCAGTAAAATCGGTTCAGCGGTTTGGGCAGGACTCTTCCTGCCCAATCCGCTATCTGTCTGTCTGTTACCTCTGTAACAGACAGACAGATAGACAAACGGACAGACAGACACACTTTCGCATTTATAATATTAGTAAGGACAATAGAAGCAATAACTTTTATATAAGGGTAGTTCTTAGAAGACAATGGATATCTGTTTCTGAAGACGAGGATGTATTTCAGTTTTGTGGAGTAAAACTGTTTCGAAAACCTAACACGTTCGCCGCTAACTAAACTGCAAACAAAAGTTACAAAGCTCAACAATTTTAAACAAAACAAAATGTAGATAGGAGGAACAAACACACAAACATCTATATTTTAATGTCAATATCTCGGTACACTGTTTGCTGGAGAATTCGACTGCAAAGGAATACTAAACCTTTGAGATTTTATTAAACGTCTACCGTAGCTTCATATACCCTGCTCCTGCCTGTCTCCGGTTGTGCGGAGTTTTGTTTGAACTCACTTCCTTGAATTCCCTTTATGATATAAATTGGGTTGGATGGTTCATATACGTAGTGATATTTTTGGAATTCTATCCTATGTCCTGTTCCGGTATTTAGGGTCTAATTATCTAAAATTTCATCAAAATTGGTTCGGTGGTTATAGTTTGAAGGAGTTAGAGATTAACAATTAGGTATAGCATCTTGCTCGATCGGAAGATCTAGGGGACTCTTTCGGCGCTATTGCTTTTACAGTGAAATCAATATAAGGGACATATACACACCTAAAAGTACTATCACCGTCTTGTTATATATACCCCGTATAACAAGTTAATATATTAATTTATTTTATACTATTAATCCCTCAAGTCCCGTAAGGCCCATATATGGGCCGCGACAACAAAAGATTTCCTGGAATTGGTGATCGTGGGATTATATTAAAATTGCCCACAACACTACAATGTTCGTATTGAATTAAGCTTTATTTGTCTTTTCTCACGATCTCTATAAATTATAAGTATTTCTTTTTATGAAATAAGGGGGCAAACAAGCAAACGGGTCACCTGATGGAAAGCAACTTCCGTCGCCCATGGACACTCGTAGTATCCCCGCTTCTCGTTGTACCTATGGAATAAAATAATAAAACCTCATAACGATATTCAATGTTCTGTCTACGAGTTAGATGCAATAAAATCGAAAATTCGTTGATTCGTTGTAGTTTTTTGTATGAAAATATGATGAATATTATTCAAAAATATATTAATTTTAGCCAATTTTGCTGAAATTTGTAATGGAGATACTTTGAATCCTGGGAAAGGACATAGGATACTTTTTATCCCGAAAAAAATCACTCTTTCCGCGCCATAAATGTAGTCTGCTGTAACGGAGTTGCGTGAGACATCTAGTATTTCATATTCCTGCCAGATACGACCTAGCTTACAATGTAGTCTGCTGTAACGGAGTTGCGTGCTTCATCTAGTATTTCATATTCCTGCCAGATACGACCTAGCTTACAATGTAGTCTGCTGTAACGGAGTTGCGTGCTTCATCTAGTATTTCATATTCCTGCCAGATACGACCTAGCTTACAATGTAGTCTGCTGTAACGGAGTTGCGTGCTTCATCTAGTATTTCATATTCCTGCCAGATACGACCTAGCTTACAATGTAGTCTGCTGTAACGGAGTTGCGTGCTTCATCTAGTATTTCATATTCCTGCCAGATACGACCTAGCTTACAATGTAGTCTGCTGTAACGGAGTTGCGTGCTTCATCTAGTATTTCATATTCCTGCCAGATACGACCTAGCTTACAATGTAGTCTGCTGTAACGGAGTTGCGTGCTTCATCTAGTATTTCATATTCCTGCCAGATACGACCTAGCTTACAATGTAGTCTGCTGTAACGGAGTTGCGTGCGACATCTAGTATTTCATATTCCTGCCAGATACGACCTAGCTTACAATCAAATTTGAAAGCAATAAAAGTGTTTCGTTCACGTCACACTTTTTGTATATCCGGCTGATGCATCGATAACGTAAACTGGGTCCCGTCATGCAATCACTGGAGCAGCGTCACAAAGTGGAGCACTCGGTTCTGTCACTCGGGTGACCATTCTCACACTCTCCAGCTGTCAACTGTGTCAATTTCGTTAACGAGTTCTAGAGGCGTCGATCACTCGATGCTGTCAGCTGTCATCTCAATTACTTGTGAATAGTGGGATAGAAAACGTGATCGTAACTATGATTCTAGGTTTTTAGAGAAACTATAGCACAAAATTGTGAATTAATGTCTTTCCCGGTATTAATTGGCCGCTGTTAAGCATTCGTGTACTAACCCACAAAAATACGTATTGAGTTATGAATGCAGTTATGTTCTTTAGGTGGTTTAGAATAAGACTGCGTTCAAAATTTAACAAATATTTTTGTGGGTTAGTATACGAATGCTTAACAGCGACCAATTATGAATTTATGACACAAACTTTTTTCTATTTTTGTATCTAGATTGAAATATTTTTTTGTTTATTGTTATTAATATAAATATTAACCCTCTTACTATAAAAAGTTCTACACTATACTACATTATAAAATATACATCAAGACAATGTTCCTTGTCTGATACTTTACGTCGGTAAGTTTCTATAAGACGTAGTTTTATCAATGTAGTCCAGTTCCCAAACTCATTTTGTCTACTTGGAGAACAAATTAACTTTTAGCGCCCCCTTTGTTTCAATTTAAAATGCATCCATATGAAATAAATCAGCACCCCCCCAAGCCTCTACACAACGCCCCCATTTTTTTTCTGGGTCCCACACAGCCACCCTTTAGACCTTCAGCGCCCACAAGGTGGCGTTATCGCCCACTTGGGAAAGGCTGATGTAGTCATAGTGCATGCAACTAATTGAAATAAATTTTCTAAAATGTAAAATAGTGGTGACCCTACAGCCGACAAAGCATTCCGCCCGATGGATTTAAACAACGAAATGAAAGCCAACGAGTTTCGTACCACATTCTGTGATACGATATGTCGGACAAAATGTAGGGTTCCACAAAGTGCAAGCCTTATTAAAGTCATTCGTTTATAGCACGGAGAGAACCAACAGACAAAATAAAGTAAGCAATAATTTATCATTATAATATAGCCATTTTATGATGATTTATTACATCAAATTGTTGTGGAGTTTATTTTTTGTTTACATTGTTATTAAATTAAATCACAACGGAGTGTAATTATAATTTGTAAAGAAAATGTCGTATGCAATTAAGGCTCCATTCCACCGCTGCGCACGATTTATTTCTTTGACTTGACACAATTCGTGTGTAGCGTGTGCGTGGGTTACAGTGGACACAGTCACATATATTTTCTTACAAAGCGAAGCTTCACGCACGTGCGTAGCCTCTCCGTGCGCCGCGGTGGAATGGAGCCCTCATCGAAATCTTTACGTTGGCCTCGAAAAATATAGCGATTACTAACGGTAAAATTTATTATATTATTCGATGATGAGTGTTCGACACTCGACATTGATCGTACTTAATGTAGGCAGCTGCGATTGTTGTGGTAATCATGGACCTGTGTGAAGAGGTTCTTTAAACAAACTTCTTATAATATATAAAATTCTCGTGTCACAATGTTAGTCCACGAACTCCTCCGAAACGGCTTTACTGATTTTAACTAAACTTTATATGCATATTCAGTAGGTCTGAGGATCGGCTACTGGGTATTTTATATATTGATAAGTGCATTTGTTGAATAAACAATAGTAAATTATTACAACCTGAGACTGACGGCGGCCATTGTTTGTGATCGACGTTGCCATGGCGACATAGTTATTTCGTCACTTCAATAAAATAATTTGGACGAAATACTTTATATTATGGCAAAGCAACGTTTGCCGGGACAGCTAGTTTTAACATAATATTATCGACTAAACGATCGAACGTTCGAACGATCTAAACATACAATATTAATTACGAGTACATTAAAAGAAAATCCGGAATGGAATATTCAATTTCATGTGACATAGAGAATATTATAATTATTTTCAATAAGGAAAATGTACATTTCATTTTAAAATTGCCGCAAGTTGCTACAATATTCTGCAAATGTAGCATCGGAAATAAGTTTATGCAGTTTTATAAATTGTAAGATGCTAAGGTTGGGATACATCTACGAGCAAAAATGTATAAACTATAGACTATAGAGGGTATGCATAGTTTATTGTTATATAACTTGTCAAATAAGAGTAGACGCCGAACAAAAATTTTATGTAACATAAAATATTGAAAAACTTTATTAAATCAGGTATAAAATGGGCCAGAATGATAATTATTGAAGTGTACAATTGTTGTGAGTGGAAATACGAGACGAAAAAATCACCATGCGATCATGATTACGATTAGAAAATGTAGTTTAGCGTCGACTCTTTTTTGACAGACTGTATGTTGCGTATTATGTACAATCGAGGAAATTGATTCCTAGGCAGTTGACGGACCAACGTCATTAATTGGTCGGATCAAGTAAATTCAATGTTAATTTTTATCTGTCGGCTGGTTTTGACGTAACGCGACCAAACTATGTAGGTCCCCCATGTGCCTAGGAATTAACTTCTCTGATAGTACAATATTAGTAATAAAAGGCCGGTGCAGTAAAATGGGACAGCCAAGCCGAATATTAATTACTTAAATGTAATTAAATAAAGATTTTGAAGGATAAGATAGTAAGAGTAGTGTAAGAGGCCCATGTTAAAATCTTCATTTGAATTACAGTTAGGTAATTAATATTCGTGTACCGTTAAGACGTGTGTCGTTGAATTTATACTTTTGCCCAGTCATTCACATCAAAATATAGACAGACCATAATCAAGCATCAACTGGGTATCATTTAACTTCCCATCATCACTATCAGCATCAGTATCAGCAGCATCTTTCAACTCTATCAAAGGATACTCCCAATCCCTCGTCTCTGAGCGCAGCAGTTAGGTCCAGGCCACAACACTGAGTTGTGGCGTCGCATTGCAAAAAATGCATTGCTTTTCAAAGCTTGTTTTTGCGATACGACGTCGCAACGCCGTATTGTGGACTGGCCCTTACGGTGCAACATTTTATTATTTGCATTGTGTTTAAACTTTCTCCACTCTAATGTGTATCAGCGGCTCGTTCACGAACTTGTCCCGACCCGGTTATTGCCACATTCACGAGCTGCTCATTACTAACTTCAACAAATAGACATCTTCACGCTGAAAAACTGAACGTTTAGCGCGAGTTGAACTGAGTTTCAAATATAAATGATTTTAAGTTGTTGAGTATATTATTTTTTTATTGATTTCAATATATATTGTAGTGCAGGAGAAAATGAAGCCCCCTTCACACTATTGTTCATTTATAAAAAAATATTAAAAGCAACAAAAAGTGTAGTGTATTGCGTAGCCATGTTACGTAATATTATGTGCGTCGTAGAGTCCGCTACGAGTTTCGTAGACTTTTGCTACGAATTTCGTAGGCCACTGCTACGAGGTTTTAGACCTTTGACCACCATACTAGTAGCATCGTAGATAAAAATATCTATCTAATATTGTGGAATAGAAATGCTATAGAAAAACGTTATAATGGTCTACCTCCATAAGTTGTTTACAATATTCATTTAAGAAAGTTACTCACACCTTATTGTCAATTCGTGCTTGGGCTATAGACACACAAAACCTATTACAATCGCCCATCTATCCACATTGCCGATTCTGTCAGTACCGAATGCCCTTTGTGTCTCAGCAAAGGGCAAGACTAGAACCTTGAGTACCTGTGTTGTCTAACGAGCCCTAATTTGAATCACAAAGGGATGTGTGTGTGAATACTGCTTAGCAATTTACTAACGTGCCATTAGAAAATTTAAAAAGTCAAGCTATAATCTGAACAAATTGTCTATTTTATTTGGTTTTACATTGTCATCGTGCGATTGAATATTCCTGGAATACAAATTTTAATTCTATATTGAAATATTTTAGGAGTGTAGGTTTCAAAAAAATAAAATTGGATTTTCATTTACCATCCATTTCGTAAAAGCTTTCACTATGATATTAATATTATATTGTGATTATTAATATTATATTGAGCGAGACAGTACTCCAGTCCGGACCAACGCCTACAACTCTACAAGACGCAAGTTCGGCCTCGTATGGAATATTGTTCTCATCTCTGGGCAGGGGCGCCTAAATACCGACTGCTCCCTTTGGATCGTATCCAACGAAGGGCCGCTCGAATTGTTGACTGCCATAGTGTTTCAAACAGCTTGGACCCCTTGGAATTACGCCGAGATGTAGCTTCACTCTGCATTCTCTATCGGTTGTATTACGGGGAGTGCTCTGAGGAATTGTTCGGAATCATACCACCTGCAACTTTTCGCCATCGTCCCACGCCAAAAACATACCATCCTCATCACCTTGATGAGTGGCAGTCTGCCACAGTGCGTTTTTCGCGTAACTTTCTGCCGCGCACTGTAAAACTCTGGAACGAACTGTCACCAGCATTTTTTCTGGACCTATAGACCTGCAAACCTTCAAGAAAAGAGCGTATTCCCTCTTAAATGGCCGGCAACGCACCTGCAGCTCTTCTGATGTTGCGAGTGTCCATGGGCGACGGTAGTTGCTTACCATCAGGTGACCCGTTTGCTCGTTTGCCCCCTTATTTAATAAAAAAAGCAGTGGACGAATATAGGCTAATATTACGATGATAATAATATGATGATTGTGATGGTGTGATATTATTTTAGCTATCGCTTACCATCAGCTGACCTGTCTGCTCGTTGCTTAGTACATTGCTTAAAAAAAATGTAGAATTCGTCTACATTTGAATGTTACCTGCAACAATTATAAATTAGTCTAGCGAGCGTCAAGCGTGTCTTCGTGTTACTAAGCAGTTGACTGTTACAGAACAGTAGCGACATTGATGTACCACTTGGGGATATCGAAGTTGGGTACCCATAGAAAGAAAACTTATAGTTGTTATTTTTGTTGGGTAATAATATATGCGCGAGAGCCCAAAAGCCCCCGAGCGAGGTGGTATGCGTTATTTTGTTCCGATGCAACACATCAGAGCAACGCTACCTAAATCGTTTTGTGTCCTAGATAGGATACAAAACGATTCTTTTAAGGTACAATAAATTTGTGGTGCATTTCTAGACAAACTAGGTCCAAACGGTTGATTCAAATGGCACATAATTTGTACATTTTACAATTTTTAAAATAGAATAAAGCCTAAATGGATTTTCTTGATTAAATAAGTTTTTATTTTATGCTGTATTTGTATTTTTATATGGTATGCTAAATCCATACTCTTGTACGTCGATGGTGAACACATTACTATTACAGTAACTGCAGTCACACGCGGTTAAACAGACGTCGTTAGTTCAGGATTAAACTGTATTCAAGGATTAAAATGGGTACTATGTTTAATCCTAACTAAAAGGAGTAGCTTAGAGCTTTGCGCATATTGTGATTGGGCGCAACGGGGAGAGCCGCATGTTCATACTTTTTTCATAAAATTTATACAGCCTGTAACAAAGCTAAGTAATAATAATTTAGGGTGTGTAATGTGTATGTGTACCTTATATAGAGTTAACGGTGAAAGTAACAGCGCTGAAACTGCACTTTTTTCTGTGATTTATATGGGCAAGCGCCATCAGGAATTTGACCATACAAAAGTAAAAAAGTTGATCTTTCAACGCTGCTACTTTCACAGCAAACTGTGTATAGGGGACTTGTACACATCGTGAAGTATTATCATTTTATCAGTTATCACTTACTTATGTTACACCCTGTAAAGAGTTGACTGTGATACTAAGATTTTCGGGGGTCCAATCGTTGGTTATTATGTCTAATACCTAAAGCTGAAGGTAAGAATACGATAACATGTCACAAGCATCCCTAATCAATGCGTGTGGAAAGGTCGCATTAACCCTTACACGGTCATAAGTTCCGGATTAAAAAAGGCCAGTGGAAGTGAGTAGGGTTGGGTTATATTGTCGCGCGAAGATTACGCGGTATGACATGTCCGAATATTGCCGATCGATACTTTAATATGCTTATGTAAGAAGCAATATTCATAGATTAATGCTTTCTGTGGGATTTTTGTTGGGAGTTTATATTAATCGGTGATTGGCTGACGTCAAAACATCAAACAATGAACGAGGCGTTTGCATCCGATGTTGATGACTTAAATACAGCATTTCAGAGCGAAGTTACCATTCCGCAAATACTGTAGTGCCTGGGATATAATATTAAATGTCAGTACGGCTGCCCAAGCACATACGGCATTCTTGTCGTGGTAGTGGGCCTAGTTCAGAGGAATGAGCAGGTCAATACGTCTGGGACCAACCATATGCGGGCGATGTTTTTCTTCACCGTACGACCGTCCGTATTGTGTACTTGAGATCTGAAAATGTCAGCTCTGGAAATGTGTCTCTGCACCAATTACACGCTTCCCCCAGTGATTAGACCAGCACTCTTTAGAGTCTGGTGTGTGAACCAAAGGTCTACCCACAGGCCCCGGGCGCCCCGTCTTAAGTTTAATTAAAACCAATCAACAACACTTTTAAATCAGTAAACTTCAGTCCAAAAACCTCAGAAACTGGGTATTAGGGAATAAGAAATACCCAAAAAGAGAGAAAACGATTGCGCAGTTATTATAGGTCTACCAGGATGTGATGGCAAATTTGGATAGAAGATTTTCAAAAATTATCCTTAATCATTGGATAAATTTTTATATTAGCGTGTTTCACACACAGAATCATCCGCTATAAGGAAAAAAGGATCAAAATGTTTTATTCCAACCGGTATTGCTAGACTCAATTTATTTTCTCACTTTTTGCCATCAGATTCTGGTATAGTTCTTGCAATCTAAGAGTGCGCGTCGCCCTTAGTTGTGTGAGTGACCATATCTATACACGCGTACATGGCTCGCTCGCTCGCATGCTCCGTCGGGTACGCACACTAACGAAAATGTCTATTCACATTTCCAACTACAAATAAAGGCGACGCGCACTCGTAGATTGCAAGAACTATAGACCTAAACTTAATTTTATATTGAAGGCCTGGCAGAACAATGATAATCTAAGTAGAAAGGACACATAATATACAAACCACATACAATATGTTATATATTATATCCAACAGATATACACAATTCCGAGTCAATTCGCCGCAGATGTATGGATTCCATTTGTAATAAAAAATTACACATTTTTCCTTTTTTTGTGGAAACCAAACAAAATATATTGTATTGTTAATTTTGTGCTGAAATGTATTGCCTGTGATTTTGTGTTAAATCATGTAATTCTGCACGAATAGGCCGGCTTGGTAACGTAGGTAAAAAGGGCTTTATAAAGCATATTAAGGATAAAACGGAATTTACAACAATAGAAAGTATCGCTAGTAACTCCTCTGGTATAGGGACTTATGTGTGTCCGTGGGCGGCGAGTGGCGACTATAGCTTATACCAGGGCTCGGAACCGGTTTGAAAATACCGGTTCGTTTCGGTTATAAACCGGTAAATATATCGTTCTTTTATTTACCGGTTAAACAAGGGAACGGTTTTTATATAACCCAAATGATAAAGGTTACCGGTTACTAATACACAAACGGTTTAGAAAACCCAAATTAACCGGTTAATTCCACAATTATTTTCACTTATATTTTTTAATTTTGATGCTTCCGAAAACACCGTAAGAGTACGTATTAAATTGTTAGGTTTGGAGCGGTCTCGAAAGTCGAAACGCGAAGTATTTTTTTTTAAATTATCTTTATTTTTAAGTACGTTAGGATTATATTTTTTTGTGTATTAAGGGGAAGTTAAGTATTTTTGGTTCAGGTTTTTATTTTTTATTTTTAATCACATTTTTTATTTTTTAGATTTAAAGGTACATACTAGTAAACTATTTTGACAAAAAGAGGGGTGTTATAAGTTTTAGGTGTCTGTGGCATCATAGCGCCCGAACGCATGGACCCATTTTAATTTAGTTTTTTTCTAAGGTGACTTACCTGCGAGTATTCTTAGATATTTTTCATTTAAATCAATAGACCCGTTTCAAAGTTGTGAAGGGTGAAAGTGGGCAGAATTACAGAATGTCTGCAAATATTATACTCGAGTGGGGTCTTTTATCTAATGAATGATTATTATCCATGCTTGATACTTTTATTATAAATTGCGAAAGTCTGTCTGTTTATCTCTTTGTTAACTCTTAACGCCTAAACCTCAGAACCAATTTTGCTGAATTTTGATATAATGATAGGTAGATAGAGTCCCGGAATAGGACATTGCGTAACTGGCCTAGTTTCATTGAAACTAGGCCAGTTACGCAGGAGTAATTTATAGTGCCCAAGTGTGTGCGCAGTACACAAGAGTACTCTGATTTCAATGGACCCAGGCAAGTTGAGTAGAAGTAATTTCATAGTGCCCAAGTGGGTGCGCAATACACAAGACTACTCTGGTTTCAATGAAACCAGGCCTGTTGAGCAGAAGTAATTTTATAGTACCCAAGTGTGTCCGCAATACACAGGATCACTCTATTTCAATGAAACTTGGGCACAATAAAATTACCCCTGCATAACTGGCCTGGTTTCATTAAAACTAAGGTGCTCTTGTGTATTGCGCACACACTTGGGTACTATGAAATTATTTCTGTGAAACTGGCCTGGTTTCATTGAAACCAGAGTGCTCTTGTGTATTGCGCACACACTTGGACGCTATAAAATTACTCCTGTGTAACTGGCGTGGTTTTATTGAAACCGACCACTGCCACCGAAACCGGTGTGGGAGTTTTTGAAGTGAAAACTTCTTTAGCGGCGTTGAACACTTTTGTGGGATGGGTAAAAACTATGAAACTCGCGTCAGATTCTTGTGCTGATCGAAAAACCGTAAGAGGGTTGGAGAGTAGTGTTGTAACATCGAAATCGATAATAATAATAATAATAATAAATACTCTTTATTGTGTACACATAAAATTGAAAAATCAAGAACATTAATTATAAATAAGACAAGTATAACACAATAGCGGCCTTATTACTAATTAGTAATTTCTTCCAAGCAACCACGGGTAGAGGAAACATAATATTATATATACATCAGGTGAATGTGCCATAATATACAAGATTTTTTTTGCACGCTATTGTCATAGCAAAACATGCAGCACTGTAACAATAACTGTAACAACCCATGTAACCATGTTTTTGAGCAAATAAATATGAATATGAATATGAATATGAAAAATAAAATTATATTATTATTCATGATACATAATATATCTAATAAATACATATCTACAATACACACATATTAATATATATACATACATATTTATTTATATATATGTTACGCTCAAAGACCGAAATCGCTCAGTGAGCGAAAAATAGCATACAACGCATTGTGGTCATAGTGAAACAGCCACGACGCGTTCTGGCAATCACAAAAAGACCATAACGCGAAATTCGTGTCGTTAATATGCTATTCGTTTTTCTTGATTTGTTCTTGATTGATTAATCTTCCATAGGTATGGAAGATTATAATATTTGAATTACAACGCGTAATACAAAATATTTTTGACGGAACTATGGATATTTTATAATAATTAATAATAATGATAAACATGTTTTGCAGTGATTTAGTAAAAGAAAAAATATTTTGTAGTACGTGCGGTAATTCAAATTCCATACCTATTGACGATTAATCAATCAAGAACAAATCAAGAAAAACGAATAACATATCAGCCATGACACGAATTTCGCGTTATGGTCTTTTTGTGATTGCCAGAACGCGTCGTGACTCGTGGCCGTTTTCATTAGAGCCACGACGCGAATTTCGCGTCGTGGCTGTTTCACTGTGACCACAACGCGTTGTGAGCTATTTTTTCGCTCATTGAGCGATTTCGGTCTTTGAGCGTAACATTTACATACATACAAACAAACTACAAACAAACTATAATATAATATAATATAATATAATATAATATAATATAATATAATATAATATAATATAATATAATATAATATAATATAATATAATATAATATAATATAATATAATATAATATAATATAATATAATATAATATAATATAATATAATATAATATAATATAATATAATATAATATAATATAATATAATATAATATAATATAATATAATATAATATAATATAATATAATATAATATAATATAATATAATATAATATAATATAATATAATAATAATAATAACCGCTTCCCGGGGGTGATCGCCGGGGCATGTCTGGAGCTGGCGCTGGACATTACAGCATGCGAACCGCCAGTGGCTACCTGCTGACCAGGCGGGCGGGGGCCGAGGAACTCGAAAATGCTACAGCCGAACACATCCGAGATGACGATAATGCCTTGCGAAGTAGGCCCCATGCCACAAACTCCGCCGGTATATCGCCAGAGACCATAGCACCACAGAACACGAATGATGATATCAGGCAAAAATGGTCTCTAGAAGAAGCTAGGGAGCTTCTATTCTGCTACTTCAAAGCTAAATCACAAGGAGTAGGCTACATAAGACGACTGGAAAATCTCTTTAAAGAAAGAAATCCAACTAGCAATAAAATCAATAAATTAACTGGCACCACACTCTCTAACCAAGCTCGCAGTATAATTTCACGAAGAACCTTATCCGACGAAATTATCAATACTATAAAAATTCAGGCTGAACGTTCTGAAATAAATACTAATTCTGAAACAAATAGAGTTAGCGAACGAAGCCTAAACCAGTCAAACCCTCAAATAGCAATAACACAAAATATACTAAATACAGAAAGATCAATAACTGAAGGGGATAATAACGACTCAGCAGATACAGGAAATTTACAAGAAGACTCTAGAAGAAAATGGACACCCCAAGAATTGTGTGAGCTCATGTATTGTTATTTCAAATCTAGATCAGAAGGACCCGGATATGTTAAAAGACTAGAAACACTTTTCAAACAAAGAAATGCAAATAACCCTAAATCAAGAAAAATTACAGGGCAGCTTTTATCAAATCAAGCGCGAAGGGTAATAACGTATAAAGATTTATCAGATGATACATTAAGAGAAATACGAATGCGAGCAGAGCAACCAAACGATACTAGCTTGCACTCCATGCAAACAGAAGAAACAAATGATGCAGTAGAACCCGATGAGTATTCAATACAAAATCGAGTAACACAATCAGATGTTCAAATACTAAATCCCGCAAACTTTACTGAAGACAACCATAGACTCTCAGAATTACCAGGAACAAATACTGATGAAGATAATAACCTGCATCTGGCACATACATATAGACAACAACAATCACGCGTACAAAGAGAAGTAAACCAGACAGAACCACAGTTAAATATAACAGAAAATAAGTTTACCCTTGAACAAAACACGCTGATGGAATTTAGACTACAGGATGAGGGTGCTGAAGTCGATGGCATGCAAGACCAAAATATTATAAATGATTTCCTACAAAGTCTGGCAGAGACTAAAGAAACCCCAGTTGAAAATAGAAAGTCTTTACCTAAGCCCAATTTTAATAAATCATTCTTTGACAAGTTAAATAAAATAAATAAGTACTTACCGAATATTTTAGAAACACAGGAAACACTCAGAGGTATTAATGATGTAATTTATGCTGCTGCAAAAACATTGATTATCAGCAATAACCAAAAGCCATATTGCAAGCAAAAGGATGCAAGACCCGCCAAAGAACCACCGTGGAAAATGAGAATAAGAAATAAAATAGAGCAAACCAGAAAAGATCTAGGCAGATTAATTGAAAGTAAAAACAATAATATAAGCCAGAATAAACAAAACACTATTAACAAGCTGTATGATAAATATCGAATATTTAATGAACAAGATTTAGATAACATAATAGAAATTCTGAAACAAAAGGTCAAACTATATGCAGGAAGAATAAAACGATATGAAGAAATCACAAACAGGAAAACTCAAAACACACTCTTTAAAGAAAGCCAGCACAAATTTTACAGAACTTTAGGTAATAAAACCAAGAGCCCCCGAGATCTTCCAAATAAGGAGGACATACAAACTTTCTGGGCGCAAATATTATCACAACCAAAGCAATTTAATATTAATGCTCCATGGATAAAAGAAATAGAGAACAATGTACAAATTGACCCAGACAATCATATTTACAGGTTTGAAAATATAAATATAGAGATGCTGAAGAATGCTATTAGAAAAACTAATAATTGGAAGACACCTGGAATAGATAAAATACAAAACTTCTACTTGAAATACTTTACTAGTACCCATTTCTACATAGCAAAAGCATTTGACCGGGTCTTTAACGGAACAGAAGATATAGACGAATGGTTCACTACAGGACAGGTGATCCTTATACCGAAAACAGAGAATAGCACAGATAACCCAAAGAACTGGCGCCCCATAGCTTGCTTACCTACAATGTACAAACTATTAACGTCCATAATAGCAGACAGACTATATCTATTTTGTGAACATAACAAAATTCTAGCAGTTGAACAGCGCGGATGCAGGAGAGGTACCAGAGGTTGCAAGGATCACCTAATGCTCAATAAAGCAATACTTGAAGACGCATATCACGCAAAGAAAAACTTAAGTATGTGCTGGATAGATTATCAGAAAGCCTTCGATAGTATATCCCACGAGTGGCTAATAAAACTACTTAGCCTTTATAAATGCCCTATTGCTGTCATAGGCTTTCTGAAGAAAGTAATGACAAACTGGAAAGTGATTATGACAGCCCACGGAGAAAGAACAACAGTAGTTACAGACCCAATACAAATCAATTGTGGATTGTTCCAGGGAGACTCACTCTCGCCCTTACTTTTCTGCCTAGCTATAAACCCGTTATCTCAAATTTTAAACAAATACATAAACAAAGGATACCAGCTCAAGGATAGCACAAACATAAATCACTTATTCTATATGGATGATCTAAAATTATACGCTAAAACTAAGAAAAGTCTAGAAACTCTAATACATACAGTAGAAATATTTACAAATGACATCGGAATGAAATTTGGACTAGAAAAATGCAATACACTACACATGATAGAAGGACGAAAATCGACAAACCAAACAGAAGGGCAGTTACTGTTAAGTGGAGAGGAATTCGCATATTTAAAAGATAACGAAACATACAAATATTTAGGTATCCATGAATCTGGAAAGCTAAATCATCAGGAACTACGGCATCAAATAACAAAAGAATACTTTAAAAGAACTAAGAAAATACTAAACACGCATCTTAGCGCAAGAAATATGATGAAAGCAATAAATGCGTATGCAACTCCAGTACTACTCTATTCATTCGGCATAGTTAATTACAAAGACAGAGATATAAAAGCAATAGATACTAAAACAAGAAAACTATTAGCACTTAATAAGGCACACCAACAAAAAGCAGAAGTAGAAAGACTTTACTTACCGACAGAGGAAGGAGGAAGAGGGTTATTAAATATAGAATCACTGTATAAAAGCCAAATTATTAAGTATAAGCAACATCTAAATAATGCATGTGATTACCTAATAAAAGCAGGTAATGAACATGACAAAAATATCAACAAATACTCAATAAATGTAAATGCAGAAGAATATGCAAAAGAAATAGGATTAAATGGAAGAGGCAATATAAATGATACGGATATTAAAAAAGCTATAATAAAAAAGAAAATACATACCTGGAAGTTGAAACCCTTGCGCGCACAATTTTATAAACAAGTCCTAGAAAAAGAAAACATTGACAAAAATCTCTCGTTTAATTGGATTAAAAAGCAAATGATATCTCCTACACTAGAAGCTGCCGTTTTTGCAATCCAGGACCAATCTATAATAACTAAACAGTTTGAACGTGATATACTAAAGAAACAGGTTGATGGAAAATGCCGAATATGCTTTACCAAAGATGAAACGATCCAACACATAGTGTCTGGTTGCGAAAAATTAGCAGGAACACAATACACACAAAGGCACAACAATATCGTTCAATATATTTACTGGGCCCTGAGCAAAAAGCACAATTTTAATACAGATCAGCTATGGTGGAAAGATAAGCTCACACAACCCCAAGTTAAAGAGAACGATACAGCCAAGCTCATGTGGGAGATGCCAGTGCAGACAGACATACAAGTTAACCATAATAGACCGGATATAATATACATAGACAAGCAACAAAACATCACTTACCTGATAGATGTCACAATACCTACTGACTACAATATTGGCGTCAAAGAAATCGAAAAACTAACAAAATATCACCTACTGAAAAAAGAAATAGCCAGACTCTGGAAAACCAAAGCCATCATCATACCAATAGTAATAGGAGCAACAGGAATGGTCGCCAGGAGCATCCGTAGGTATTGTGACTTACTGGATGCTAAATTAGACTTAACAATAATGCAAAAGCAAACAGCCATCTACACAAGTACAATAGTTTCAAAAGTTTTGGGAAGTAATGTGATAACGGGCGAAAGCGAATCCGCAGTACCCTCTCCCTGAAGGTTTCGGGGCGGGACTGTGATGACCGCCAGCGGAAGCTGAGAGAAGCCAAACTTCACTCCGAATAATAATAATAATATCTATGGACGCTTCACACCACGTCAGTCTGGCCCTGTGCTAAGTACCCGAAGGACTTGTGTTACAGGTACCAGACAACGGAAATATATTTAATACTTTATACTATACATATATTTGAGATTTTTATTATATCATACACATATTTAATACACATCCAGACCCGGGAACATTGTAAACTTTTTGTTCCGTCGGCGGGATTCGAACCCGCGACCAACGCTACCAACGCGCTCACCACTGAGCCACAGACGTCGTCATATATACTTACATATAATATTATTTCAAAAATAATGGAACATTAATTTATATAATATGACTATTTTTGTGACGTTATCAATAGTCGAATTATAATAATTAATATTGTTAGCAATAAGAGAGAGAATGAATTCAAGTTATTCAATTACTATCAACAATCATCATTATAATATTATGCAATAGCAAGGAAATGTCTCTTGACCAAGGTCTTAAACCGAAATAGTGTTTTAGACATTTTGATGTCTCTTGGTAAAGCGTTCCAAAGTTTTATTCCGGTAATAGCAAAAGGATGAGCTATAAAATTTGGTGTAATGTACATGCATTTCCAGGAGCAAATTAGACACTGATCGCAAATCTTTAACGTGTGCCTGTCGAAATAGAAAGTTATTTTTTAAGTACGAAGGTAATGCGGATCATGTATAGTGGAATAAACGAGAGAAAGAAGGCAAGCATCCCGTCGAAGGCGAATAGGCAACCACTTCAGCTTTGCACGGTATTCGGAGATGTGGTCGTATTTGCGGAGGCCGATGATAAATCTAATAGCCAGATTCTGCAATCGCTCGAGTTTGTTTAGCTGGTCCTCTGTGAGATTTACAAAACACGCGTCCGCATAGTCCAGCGTAGGTGAAAATAGTGATTCAGGGATCTTAATTTTTGTGGGAATGGGAAGTAGGTAACGTAGGCGAGATAGAGAGTGACAGGTTGCGTATATTTTCCTTAATTTTTAACTGATTTGGTAAAGGGAATTACAACGCCATTCACAACCACCGGAAGTAAACAGCCAAAGTCGACCATAGATATTAGCCCAGGACTACCAATAAGTATTAACTGCGTCTTAGCTGGGTCAATATAGAGGCCATGGCTCTTACTCCAGTTATTTCAGTTAAGGTCACTGTTGAGTTTATGTATAGCAGCATGTATGTCATGTGCGGATGATTGGCAATAATTTATAATAAATAAATTTTAGTCGCAAGGCCAAGTCTTCTCGACCTGGCAAGGACGAGAGCAGGGGGTGCGATGAGGAGGGCTTCATACTGGTGGAGAAGAGGAAGAAGAAGCCCGCTGCCCGCAACCATCGCGGCACCGCACCCTATGTACCTGAGCTGCGTCTGCGGAGCGAGGTCCCCGCGACGCCCCTGTACATATCCCGCCTGCACTGGTCCATGGAGGTCGAGGACGTCGTGGACTACATCAGTAAGAAGACATCCCTCCGCCTGAGGGTCGAACGTCTGCAGTCTCGCCACAAGGTCAACTTCAGTTCCTTTGTGGTGAGAGTACCGACGCATCTTCTGTAATTACCTTTTTTTAAAAATAACTAGTAATATAATTACACTAAATTCAAAGTTGTTCTATTGATGTTATTTGCGCACGCGCGCGCGCGTGTGTGTGTGTGTGTGTGTGTGTGTGTGTGTATGTGTGTGTGTGTGTGTGTGTGTGTGTGTGTGTGTGTGTGTGTGTGTGTGTGTGTGTTTGTGTGTGTATTTGACAGTATGTATTAATAATTATCCTCCAGCTAGTGGTTACCTATCATTTACCTGACTGTTTAGAGTTTATACCGTCACACAGTCGTTGTGTATACAGTTAGTTTCTTTGGTTTTATGTGCTACCTTGAGAAGTCTTAAAAAATATGAATTAACTTCCAACGTTAAATAGTCAATGCCTACTTAGAGGTCATGAGTTCAATTTTCGAGCTAGATTACGATGAGTAAAAATTTGGTTTAAAGTTCTTCCTCTTTTGATATTAATCAAGAAACGTAAAATAAACACTCGTCTGTTTTTAGGCAGTATTTTCTTTCGTCAGTTACTGGAAATTTCTGCAAATTGTGATTCAAAACACGACTCTCGAAATCACTTTTATGAATTCTTTCAAATGTTTAATTTAGCGAAATATTTGCATAGCTTCCACACCATGAAACTTTGTAATAAAGCCATGCGTTAATTTCAGACCTTCTACCGTCCTAAGTCAATACTAAAGGCAAGGCACATACACACGATACGACATCGTGTCGTGCAAATCTACAATCTGTACAAAGTGCCAAGTCTCGCATCGTGGCAACTAGGATGTCACGTCGCGTGTTCTCGTTAATTCTCGTCATGGAAAATAAGGATTATATACACTTAATAATTACATTTTAAACATAATAAATTTGCGTTGCGGTATTGCAACGCAAAATTCTACATTGCTGTGCAACGACGTAACAACGCAGTGTTGTGACCTGGTCATATAGTATTAATGTGTGAAAGCCCTGCACGTTTCAAAATATCCCAGGGATTTACAAGTTTCCCAGTACAAAAGTCAATACCGTGAGTTCGTTATAAAATATAGTTTTCCGCTGACCCGAGGTAAATCCACTTAGATCTGACCGATCGCGCGGGCAGAATACTGCACTTTCCCAATTATGTTGCTCTCACAGTTGCGAAGATTTCATTTTGGTTTTGTGGGTTAGCCTCGATTTTAAATATGACGGCCTTCGAGACGATGTAGACCTCGAAAGAGAACGTAGGGAATTGTCTGTGATGGCAAATATGTTGGTGCATAGATTTGGTCGTTGCACGGACGCCATCAAAATTACTCTTTAGTCTTTTTATATAATATTTTGATTTTATTGTAAGTAGTATTTAAGTATCTTATGTGTGATTTGTCATCAGTTTGTTTCATGGGGGTGGCATAGTCGGTCACCGACAAAACTCCTGTAATTAATATATTTTAAAAAAATATTTAAATTATTTTTTAGCAAAAAATTAAAACCGACTTCCAAGGTAAAAACAAAAGTAATACTCTAAAAAGAATCAAATAATTATTATTCCTTATTATAGTGGCGTCTTCAGACTTCGCCTAAACCTCAACTATTTCTGTACTCAATCTTCGTACTTTTGAAGTCGGTACCAGCCCGGAAAAGTTCTGAGATCCTTGACATAGCAATTACGCTAAGGTAAGCTGGTACCGACTTCAAAAGCAGGAAGATTGAGTACAGAAATAGTTGAGGTTTAGGCGAAGTCTGAAGACGCTACTTTAATAAGGAATAAGAATTATTTGATTCTTTTTAGAGTATTACTTTTGTTTTTACCTTGGAAGTCGGTTTTAATTTCGAAGTGACTATTAGTCCGGGTACCGTACGAATAATTTTTATTTATTCGTCCGGGTATATAATTTTTTTGTTTCATAAAAAGTAGAAGATAGTTTGACAATAGCCGGACAATTACCCGGATTAATAATTTAAAGTTATTCGTACGGTACCCGGATAAATAATTTAAAGTTATTCGAACGGTACCCGGATGAATAATTAAAAATTATTCGTACGGTACCCGGATAAATAGATGCAGCCAAATAAAAAATCTTTTTACAGATGTAGAATGCGATGTCACAAGCGAAGAACAGTACGCAGCAGACGAAGATGAAGAAGAATACGATAACACGGACGAAGAATATGATGAAGCGGGAAACGAGGAAGACAACGAAGCAGGCAGAAAAGAACAAAATGAAGATGCTATTGAAGTGGATAGGATAGAGAGTGTATATGAAGTTTCTAATCACCATCATTTAAATGTAGGTGACAAATTTGATACTTTTGAACAGTTACAAGAAAGCGTTAAAAACTATCAAGACAATGAATATGCCCTTTTTTACCGTCGCGATGCCATGTCAATCGACCGATGCCGAAAAAAAGGCATAAAAAGACCCATTGATACGGCACTAAAATATTACAATATTCAATATTATTGCGTCCATGGTGGGAAGAAATATCAATCGAAATCGACAGGAGCAAGGAAAGCTTTTACATTTCAAAGTAATTGTCCAGCAGTCTTTCATTTAGCGTGGATGAAATTGGTCATAAACTTATAATAAAGTCAATAGTTCATGAGCACAATCATCAAAGAAGTAGTAATCTTTTTCGTCATTATCCTAGGAATAGGAGATTAACAGAAAAAGAAAAAAGAAAAATTGCTGAGTTGCTGGACCTTAAAGCTAATAGAGTAAAAGTTAAAAATCGAATGCAAAATGAAACAAAAAAAGTTATACTAATAAAAGATTTGGATAACTGTAAAACATAAAAAGGAAAACAGAATTTATTAATCCCTACTCTTTTGAAACTAGAGAAAAAATTTAACGCAGAATGGTATTTGTATGAAGATCACGATATGTTCGCTGGGCTATTTTTTGTTACGGAATCAATGAAATTAGTCATGGATTCATATCCAGAATACCTTGGGATAGACGGTACATTTAAGTTATTAAATATTCGTGCACCAGTATACTTGATGATAGTTGAAGATCCCAATGGCTGCTCAGAAGTAGCTGGTGTTTGTATTTTAGTATCTGAAGATAGAGATTCAATAAATTGGATGTTGGATATCTTTAAAAAGGCTCATAAGAAATGGGATCAAATTAAATGTGTGATGACAGATAAAGACATCAATGAAAGATTGCCCATGTCATGAGTTTGCCCATTACAAATCACAAAAAAATGCTCTTTCAGCGCTGCTACCTTTACAGTGAACTGTACTCAAAGGACACATACATATCCTAAAGTATTATCATTTATCACATAGTTTTGTTACATCCTCTGTTAGCTAGGTGATCAAGTATGTAAGTTACAAAGTTTGTTCAAATTATTAGGGAAATAATAAGTAATTGTTCCTATGTTGTAAAATTATTTTTGTTGTTAGTTTAGTTATGTCTTTAATTATTATTATATGTAGTTGGTCTTTTTAAATAAATATGCAAGAACAATAAAGATTTTTTTTACATTAACTACACAAAGCCGTTTTTTTTTTTTTGTGCGGGTAGGCGTAGCAACAACTCTTAAAATTTTACTCAGGACTATAATTATAAATTAAAAATACTTACAACCTTTGAAATAACCCATGTATTGCAGTAAATAACATTTAAAACCCTTCTTTGCTCGCCCCAATATAAAATATCCTTAACTTCAGCACTTTCACCACTTTCAAAATATAAACGTCACTATAACCTCAAAAGAACAATGGACATGTCTTCACAACTCGCAGCCAATATGGAGGATCTGGCCAAACTATTTCAATCCCGCATGGATTCATATGAGAAGCGACTTCTGGGTGCCAGTTCTGCAAGTCCAACACCGGACATCACCACATTATACAGTGAGTTCACTGAATTTAAGAATTTTGTATGGCAAACCTTGTCCAAATTAAAGGTCCAGTTAGATCTCTTAACTTTGGGCCTATTGGCCTTTGGGCTTTGTAGTTATAGCGGCAACAGATATACACAATCTGTGAAAATTTCAGAAGTCTAGCTATAGGGGTTCTTGAGATACAGCCTGGAGACAGACAGACGGACAGACAACGAAGTCTTAGTAATGGGGTCCCGTTTTTACCCTTTGGGTACGGAACCCTACATATGATCTAAAAAGGATCAAATAATTCTTATACTTCATTAGTACCTTTTTTTATAATAAATCGAATTTATATTCGACATACTTAACTATTTCTGTACTCAATCTTCATTCTTTTGAAATCACTACCAGTCTGAATTTTTCTGAATTCTTTGATATAGAAATCCTACACTTAACTCTGTAATCTAACGACAAAAATAATAAAATGTTACATACTACACGAAGTGACTAATTATAGTCCGGGTACTGTATAAGGCGGGTGCACTACCGTGCCCCCAGATTACCGGACTAATAAAATAAAATTATTCCTACGGTACCCGGATTAATAATTTAAAGTTATTCGTACGGTACCCGGATAAATAATTTAAAGTTATTCGTACGGTACCCGGATGAATAATTAAAAATTATTCGTACGGTACCCGGATAAATAGATGCAGCCTTTTAATTTTTTGTTAAAAAATAATAATTTTACCCTTTTTAGTTACATAATATGAGACGACAAGGCTATAATCTTCTAGCTTGTTGTCTTAGAGTTGTACATATTACGTTGTACATATTAGTAGTTGTACATATTAGTACATATTAGCGGTCGCCCGCGGCTCCGCCCGCGTGGATATCGGTTACGACTGCAAAAAGCCTACCCAGGAAAGACTCTGTCAGCAAAATGATTCCATGATTCCCAGGTCAATTCACAGACTCCGACACTGCCATCGACGACAAGGACGCAGTCATTATCCGAAGGGTGTAACTGTACAGTGCACACTGCACAGATTGTCTTCCTCTCGCAAGCGCATCCCACTATCGTAATATTTTAATTTCGCCATAATTTCAAAACCAAACGTCCAATTTTAATCATTCAAGGACCAAATTTTATCTACATAAACTGTACTTAGTGATGGAATAGTTTACTGTCGGTGGCCAAATTATTATACTCACTTGATAAACAATACGTTTTTGTGCCTCATAAGGAAAAAAAAATATCTTTAAAAAGTTGATAAATTTTTTAGCCTTATGGTAAGGTGCAGAGTCCTGCATGCATATGCAGGTCCCGTCTGGCTGCTATTTAGCCATCTAGGGATGGAGATGACTTTGTAAAACTAGCAGATATTGGTCTTAACGCATGGTTCCTTCAACCACGTGTAGTAGACCATTCCCGTTTGAGCTAATCTCGTCCCATGTCGTAACCGATGAAGGAGGTTTCACTCGTTCAATAACACAGTTTTTATAAAAAATTTCATGTCGCCTTCGGTGAACAAACTAGGGATTGTCCTGGAGGATCTGAATCAATTGGGTCATATTAAGGTCACGCCTTTTTCTTCCTAATTAAAAAAAAAAAAAAGAAATTAAAATAACTTGTTTTCCTCCTTTCAGTATTCCTCAGGCCAGTGTTTTTACATTGTAGCAAACGCCAATCGCTTAGCATGCATGCATCTGGGGTAAACTTAGGTTTTTCGGAGGACGAAAACAACTGAAATTCAGTTTCTTTAGTTTCGCCTTAGCATTCTGTTCGATAAAGCTACGCTAGCATCATCTAACAAAACTTTTATAACTTTCAGGGGTTTTCTTCTGTTCTCAACAATAGAACTCCTTGTTTCCTCTCCTGTTCAAGCAGTCGAAAGTCGTTTTCTACCACATTTATCAACTCGCTATGGGGACAAAGATTTTTTCAGGTTCATCACTTTTTTATATTTCAAAGTGTAGACTGGAAAACGCCTACTAATCTTGCAATTTCTCTCCGGGTATGATTGATATGACTCGAATGTGTCTAAATTTTAGATTTATTTCTAGCTGAAATATCTGAATTCTTTCCCATGGCTACATCTTTCATTATTTTAACATAAAATTACATTATCATAAAAAATAACCAAGAAACACTAGAATCATGTGTTAATACCTATTATTTATACATTATAATAAAATAGATAAGACTTAAGTGTTGCTTTTTATAACACGTTTCTCGCAAAAAACATTTTTAGCGCCTGTGTCTAACTCCCTATTGCGCGCACTTCGCACAGGAAAATATGGCAATAGTGACTGTCGTACTAAATGGTGTTATTATTACAAGATTATTATTGAATAATAAATGTTAGTGACTCACAAAATGTAGAAGATAGCCTAAAGTAGCAAAAATAAAAGAAAAAAATAAAACTAACAGCACAAAATGGCTGAACAATCAACCAATACAAATATATGTAAAAATCTCACACTGAGTATATTAATAATAATAATAATAATCATTTATTTGCAAAGAATGTTGTTTACAAAGTTCTTAAAGTAAGTTATATTATACAGTATCAAACATTCTGCTTTAGAAGCATGCAAAATTTAATACTTATTAAATTTAAATTTACAAATTAAATTTACAAATTATTCTATGTTTGATATCCACACATTAATTATAAATTACAATAGAAAAAAAATGCCTTTACTATATATAGATATATGGATATGGATTATTATTTATTAACATAAGTTACCTATCTACTGATCTTTCATTAATTATATACCTATTATACTATGTCATTCTTATAACACTAAATTTATTGCTAATATTTTAATTGGTCTGTGATGTGAACATGACGTCATGTTACAATTAGATTAAAGGATCAATTAGCTGTTATAAGTCAATATTAAATACACAGTTTTGATGTCAAGTAAGAATTTCGATAAAAAAAATGTTAATAGAATATTAATTAAATTTACAAATTATATTATGTTAGTCAATAATTATATTATAATGAATTCAGATTTGATGTCAAGTAAGAATTAAGATAAAAAAAATGTCAATAGAATATTAATTAAATTTACAAATAATATGTCAGTCAATAATTATATAACGAATTCATTCAGGGAATAAAAACACTTCTCTGCCAGCCAATTAAATAGTTTTTTCTTAAAAATAGATAGTGGTCCATATTCTTTTATGTCATTAGGTAAATTATTATATATTTTAATTGACATACTATAGCATCCTTTACTAGCTAATGTTGTTTTTAGTTTGGTAAAACTAACTGGTCTGGATACCTTGTATTTCTATTTAGAAATTGGGACTTTTTTGTATAATATTCTGAAGTGTATTTTTTAACAAATATGCTTATCTCATATAATATGTACACTCGGGGAAGTTGATTCCTATGCAAATGGGGGATCTACGTAGTTTGGTCGCATTACGTCAAACTCAGCCGACAGATCACAATTAATATTGAATTGACATAATCGACCAAATGACGTTGGTCTCTCAATTGCATAGGAATCAACTTCCTCGATGGTACAAACAAGGCAGTGTGAGAATATTTAACTTTTTAAAAAGAGGGCGACATGATTCCATAGGGTGAACTCCACATAAGGCTCGGATACACTTTTTCTGACCAATAAATAGTCTGGATATGTCTACAGAGTTGCCCCATATTATTATGCCATATCGGAGTGCTGACATAACAAATGCATGATAAGCCAACAACGCAGTTTCTGCAGTTGCAGTTTTGTGAAGGGATAGAAGAAGATATTATACATATATGTTAATTTTTTTGCAAGTTTTGTCAATATGTTTGCCTGCCATGATAAATTATTGTCAATGGTTATTCCTAAGAAGTTCACAGTCGTAGCCTCTTCTAATAATATTGAGTTGTCATATTTTACACACAGTTCCTTTGCTTTGCCTTTCTTACTATAGAATTGCATATATGTTGTTTTATTTATATTTACATTTAAATTACTGTAGTTCAACCATTCGATCACGTCATTTAATACACGATTTATTTCTAAATTATATGTCAGCTCATTTAAGAATTTTATAATAATAGATATTATGTCATCAGCAAAGAGTGTGAGTTTGTGAGTTATAAATTTCGGCAACTCATTTATATAAATAATAAATAATAGGGGGCCCAGAATACTCTCTTGAGGAACTTCTTTTATGTTATTTCTACTTTCTGAAGTAATGTCTAATATTTCATTTTTATTTAATTTAGTAACCTTTACCTGTTGGCTACGTTCTGAGAGGTAACTTTTTAGCCATTCAAGAGCTGGACCTCTAATACCATAGTGCTCACATTTTAGTAAGAGCTTCTCGTGATTAACATGATCAAACGCTTTTTTTTTTTTTTTTTTTTTTTTTTTTTTTTTTTTTTTTTTTTTTTAATTCCATCCCCCTAACATAATCAGGGCTTGTTGTTTGCTGTATTTTTTTATTTGCTCTTTTTTATCTTTTCTTTTCTTTTTTAAAAGTACTTATATTAATTACAATTTCTTATTTTCTTTGATTATTTCCTTCTAATGTTTCATCTAATTACATTGCTTTCTTATTACAGAGTAATTTCGTCATTACTATACACTGGGTCAAACGCTTTAGACATATCAAAAAAATAAGGCAGTGACCGGTTTTGTTTTTTCCATACTTTCTATAACTTCCTTTATTAAGGAAAAGCTTGCTAGAGTGGTGGATTTTCCTTTTTGGAAGCCGTTCTGCTCTTTAGCTATAATTTCATCTTTTTCGAGAAAAGAGGTGAGTCGTTTGTGCATAACTTTTTCGAACAGTTTTGAAATGACAGGGATAATTGTAATGGGCACAGTATAGCAATATTGAATATCCCTACAGTAACGAAACGCCTTTGATGTCGCACGATTCCGACACCGGTGTAGGTACCGAGCAGATATGCCAGGGTTGCCACGAAACGGGAAATAAAATAAAAATAAAATATTGTGCTTGTAATGTAATCAATTATCATATAATCTGCTTAATCAGCGTGTTATATTTACATATTATGTCATACTGCCAGATATTTACATGAAACTTTATTTCTACATGATTTAGTTCTCTATTTAAAAATTTAATTCACCCATCAAGCCCCATAAGCTCACCGGTGAGCGAGACACAATAGAATAACAATAGATTTCCAAGAATCCTCGATCGAAGGATTAAAATAATGCAGACGCATTATTATATATTAAAATATCCAATAATTATTAATCTCTTAATTGGTAGGTACGGTAGGCCACCCGCCACACATCAGGTGTAACAGAAGCGCTTCAAAACTCGCTCTTATTACGTGCGCGGTAAGGGCGTTCCAAAAGGTCAACATGTTACATTTGATGTGTGGCCCTGTGTACCTAGCTAGGTAGGTACTTATTAGTGTGTAACAGGGTATTTGACAGATTTTTAATTTATTTTATATTGTTTCTCTCCAAGTTACACTTTTTATAACGTAAGTTACAATAAAACAGAGATGCAAATAAATGCCGCCAAGACCAACACAATATTAGTGTGAACTGTGAACCGATATTTATGAAAATTTAAATTTTTATTTTTTGAATCAGATTTACATCCGTACACTGAAGTCTGAACACTTATTATATCCCATTGTTTATAAGATAAGTTATCGTTTTACAATAATTACAACACAAATTACAAAATTCGTAGACAACGCGCCAACGTCACCCCTGCGCGGGCAGGTACACAAACTCCGCGAGTTTGTATACGCGGGCCCGCGCCGCCCGCTTCCCCGCGGGTACCCCTCCGTTGCTCTGCGCAAGTACATTCGTTTCACTACTGTAGGAATATTGCTATACTGTGTAATGGGTCTGTAATTATTAACTTCTTTTTTACTTTCAAAGATGGGGATGATTATAGATTTTTTAATTTAGTCGGAAATATGCCCTGTTCAAATGATACATTTATTAAATATGCTAATACGGATGCTAATTCGGTTGCGCATGATTTTAGCAGCCTTGTAGGTATTTCATCATATCCCGTTGAGTTTGAGTTCTTTAAGGAATTTATCATGGCTATTACCTCTTTTTCATCAGTTGGAGTAAGAAAAATACTTTGTTTATTTTTATTTATCTTTTGAGATATTTAAAATTTATTTTTATCACAATTATTACTTTTTTGATTATTATCTATTAGTTCAGGATTTATAAAGCTATCATTAAAAGTATTTGCAATCTTAATTGGATCTGTTATATGTGTATTTTTAAAGTTTATTTCTTTTATGATTTTGGATTCAGCAATTTGTCTATTTCCTTTAATTATCTCGGAAATCGGAATCAAAATATCTTTTTTTGATTCTGATTTCTCAATGTAATGTTATTTGTATCCATTGTGTCCATCGTAGTATTAGTTAATATAATATGTGGTGAGAGTACTTTTGTTGATCTTTAATTATTCAATTTACTTATTACGTAGTACAATACAATACAGATTTGAAGCACTGTCGTCTTTGCTTCTTCACAGGATGTGTAAAATAAGAAGTATTAAATATTGTCTATGGCTGTTTCCAAACGTCAACTTAAATGTCATGCGTCATTTTCGCATCAATGTCATTTGAGTGCAGTGGAATGTTTTTGTTTGTGAACATAGATAAGTTAAGGCGGGATTATAGGCCACTGACATTTTAGAATTTGAGACAAACTAGCTCAATAGATGGCGCTCAAAGGGTACATATTTACATATCAAGCCGTCTACGATTTTTATATTTTCAGAAATAATGTGATCACGTGGTAAACTCGACATACAGAGTAATGATTAACAGAGAGGCCATGTTCACAACCTAATAAAACGGAATATTATGTAATTAATTTTGTATTATAATAAAATTCTAAATTATTTTAATATGCTTATTCTGTACTCACGAATATGAAAAAAAAGTATTTCCTCATACATCATACATAATATAATTGATTGTACAATGTTTAACAAAATAAAGTATTACTCGTATTAAGGGACACAATATGTAACATGCCCCAAAGTATTAAACCGAAGTACTTACATAGATTTAAAATTCTGTAAAGCATCACTCATTCATTTTTAGAGTTCATTTATTTTTAGAGTTTTTAATTTTATTTTTTATATATAGAGCCTTCTTAGCTGCTTTACAAACTTTTTTGAAGGTTTTAGAATAGTTCTTAACATAAACTTTAAATGCTTCACTACTGTTGATAGACCTTTCATCATACAATTCATATAATTTTTGCCTGCTTATCTTAATTCCTCTAGTTGCCCATTCAATAAATTTACTTTTTTAAATGCCGTTTCTAACTGTTTTAGAAGTAAATATTGTATTAAATTGAGTTCTTATTACCTTAAATTATTGGAAGCTTCATCAGAGCTATCCTCCTACCTATCCAAAAACTCAATATTTGATTTTAATTTACTTCTAAATTGCTCAATACGTTTTGTGGTCACAGGATTATACACAAGGTTTTTCTTTGCATCACTATCACATTTGATATTAAAGGAAGCTATTGGTCCACAATGATCAGAACTTAAATAATTAATTATTTCTTTTTTATCTGGAACATTTTATGATTCTATCTTTTATAGTTTTGGCAGCGTACGCAAAATAAGTAATTTTTCTGGTTGATTTTTTTACCTGGCGTCCGAAAAACCCAAATATCTTACAAAACCCTATTTTTTCCAAAATAAAACTTAGCCTATGTTCAGCACAAATAATGTAGGATTTGCTTGGAGTAGTTTAAATAAAGCCAAAATCCTCAAACTTGTATCTATAAGGATTCAAAAGTTCTGTTGAGTACCTTCAGAACCAGGGCATATCCTGGTGCAAAATCTTACTTTTTGGTAGTATATGCCTAAAATTCTTCAGAAAAAATCGAAATCACTATATGTTCCCATATAAATTTCAAGGAGTCCCCTCGATTCTTCATGGATCCCATCATCAGGTCACCACTTTTGTGAACATGGTACCAACCTCGGATTTAACCCTGTACAACAACAAAATAATCACGAAAATCGGTCCATAAACGGCGAAGTTATGGTTGAACATACAAAAAAAAAATATAAACAGACGACTCCTCTTTTTTGGAAGTCGGTTAAAAAATAAAAGGCTTACTGCAGTCTGCACCTCTTTATACACCTGCAGCTTATGGACCAACTACACCAATAAAACATACAATGCCCTACGCATTCAATATAGTAATGCTTTTAGAGCACAGCTGCGGCTGCCGCGTTTCTGTAGTGCCTCGGCGATGTTTGCTTTTGAGGATGTAGATTGTTTTGAAGCTATCTCCGCAAAAGGACTGCATCGCTATAATGGCAGTGTCCAAAAAAATCACATGTACTTTTAATTTTTTTTTCGTTAAAATAGGGTATTTTAAGAATATAAATAAAATAATTTTGAAATTCATTGGCTAGTTTTTTCTCAATAAATTTTTAAAGTTTCGCTCTGACGTCATCATCGGCGGCCAATTGACCTCTGCAGTATGTTTTTTTTTCTTTCAATCTAATAAGATTGAATTCATTGGACGAACCAGCCATTATAAATATATAATGGCTGGTTCGTCCAATGAAAGTTCTCAATATGTGAAAGCTGATACGAGAAGCTTACTAAAAGTTCGAAACGTAATGTTGGTCGAATTTATTGCTAATTTAACGCTATTAAAGGTCAAACTAAGGTTAAACATATTTGTTCAAAAATATAAGTAACTAATGGGTATTTTTTTCGTTTATATACAGAAAAACGATCACTGACCTTATTCCTCGAAATGTTTTTGTAATGAGCAAATTTAAAAAAAAATGGACAATCCCCAGGGTCCGCGGCAGCAGCCACAGTGTCCTGAGAGAGATAGTCGACAGCGTGGAGAACTAAATCTCTTTTTAGAATAGAATACTAACATAGCGATAACTTTCTTTACTAACAATTTTATGGACTTTTGTCATCTGAATTGAACATATTATTTTATCTGTTATTTTTATGCGTCCGCGCAAACGGGCGGTTTGACCACAACACCGCGAGATCACAAGTTATTGTAGGTAATGATTTATTGAAATAGCGGCCTTGTCGCGCTGATGCTTACATTCAACATATTTGCTTATTACCATTTACAGTCCGATGCCTTTGCCTGTTAAGTGTCTTTTACAATGTGTAAAAAAAGACAAGTAAGTTATTTGTTGTTATGTTTGCTGAATACATAGTGATTGTATTCTCTTTGGCTGTATAATTAATGAATATTTGAGTGTGTCAGCTTAATATATATCTGTCCTTTCTTTACACTCAGACCGCAAAACCTTATTTTGTAAAAGTGTACCATCACATCCATACAACTAGTATTTTTCTCAATGAAAATCTTTACCCGTTGGCTATGCTCTATGCGCGTCAAATTTCATCAAAATTGTTCCAGTTTACGCTTGCTGTGACCAAGATAAACAAGTTAATTTGAAGCATTCCAAAATGTAACTTGCTAGAACTATGCTACCTGATGATGATGCTTAAGGTCAGTGCACCGCACAGGTTCAGATTCCAATTCTCAGAATTCCTGCAAGATGTTACACCAGATTTACATAATATTATGAAATAATACCAACTATGAAACTCCCTGAAATGTCCAACCAAACTCAACCTCAGCAATATTAATTTATTGTAAGGAATGTGTGTAATGTGTGTAAGGTTGTAAGTTATTGTTAACTATTTACATTGAGGGTTTCTGAGTGTTAAACTGTAGTTTTGGTTTGGCAGTCCGTCTGTCTTTTCACCCTTTATGAACAGGAATAACTTTTATATTTATGACAAAACAGCGTTTGCCTGATTAGCTTTTAAACTGATCCGGCAAACTTTATTTTGTCTTATACGTTAATTTCGTGCATGAAAATTAGATTTTCTTTCTAGGTACTGATTATCTACCACCCGATAAGTACACAAAAAATCATAAAAAAAGTATACTGTCGCGAATCGCGCGAACTTGTAGGTAACAAAGGTAAATGTAGTGTATGTGCAGTGTATCTACATATAAAGTAGATACTACATTGTCTCATGCACACCAGTAGTGGGGGCAGTCTATATAAGTCGTTGTCAAGTAGTCACAGGTTTCAGTTGTATAGTGGCAGTGACAGTGAATAGACGTGCGCTCCGCAAGTGGTACTGGGTGTGTTAGTGAGCCAGTGTTCCGAGGATTCCACATACCAGTGTTCTGAGGATTCCACATTAAACAACGGTATTCATATAATATAATAAAAGGAGGGTAGTTGTAATATTCTCTCAGCTGCTGTTAGACCGACGATCGAGAACCGCAGACGGGCGAGCACGCGGCGCAGTCTTATCAGTGAGTCATTATTATCATTATTTAAATATTGTGATCTTAAACGTTATTATTTAGGCTGTGTGTTCAGTTCATCGAGGATATCCAACGCCTCGAAACTGTTATGTATAATAATATTATAATCGTCTAGATATTAATATGTAACATGTTGATACTGTATGTAGATTGCGAACAATGAGTCGATTCGTTTAGTTATCTTATTATACGAGGTGTTGTAGTCGTTTGTGGCCGGTTGGTCACATCTAGTGTTTACTGCCTACTGCTGAGTGGGTTTGATTTAGACCTTAGCTATAGAAGGCTCGGTTGAGCCGTGTGGTAGTTTGTGGCCGGTTGGTCACATCCAGTGATTACTGCCTACTGTTGAGTGGGTTTGATTTAGACCTTAGCTATAGAACGCTCGGTTGGGCCGTGTGGTAAGGGGTCGCTGTAAGGGGTGGTTGGAGGCGACTGCACAGTATAGTATAGTATAGAAACCGTGTTCATCGTTTGTGGTGATTACTAGATGGACACGTGTGTATAGTTTAGTTGGCAGCCTACGCGGTCATTGACCTGCTAGGCCATCACGATATAGAATGCCATAGTCTAGTGCGGACTAGCCGCATAGGCGAAATTGTCACGTGTGCTCACACAGGTGGACGCAGCAGAGTTATTAATATAGTTATAGTTTTCGCCTCCACTGAGGTGGTTGCGACATGGTGGAGATGCTGGGATCGAACCCGGCTCGCAACCGGCCGAAGGTAGTGTGAAAATGATTTTCACTTAGAATTTTAGAGGTAGTTTGACAGAGCCAGCCAAAGCTTGGTAATTTCGAAGCAGAGGGAAACAAAAATTGGAAAATGATGGATTGGGGGCGTTATTTGTGTTTGGAACCTAATATCATCGGCTAATTTTGTTTTCCCTTAAAGTTAAATTTTAATTTCCGAGAATAATAACAAAATCAAAATTTAGTTTAATAACATTTGAAAAATTAGATATGGCTGGAGGTTTGGTACAAAACTTGAAATAACATTTAACGAGCACTATTGAAACGGAAGTGCCTTCCTAAACTAGTTGTCCCGGCAAACGTTCTGTTGCCATTTAAAGTATTTGAAGTTGTAACGTATTTCTTTGTTTGTAAAGAATGTTATTTTGTTGAAGTGACTAGATAACTATGTGGCGCGGGACGCCGTTGCGGCGGCGCGGGGCGCGGCGTCGAGCTGTCCCTTTGCGAAATGCACAGGCAATGGTCGCCGTCGGTCTCGAGTTGAAGTTCGTAATTTATTGTTTACTATCGCTTGTTCAACAAATGCAATATAAAAATATGTAGACAGTAGCGGATTCTTAGACCTGCTAAATATGCATAAAATGGCGCTGGTTTCGTTGATTTGCTACAGTGGGCTTGCTTATGTTGCCATAGCAAATACATTGTGCAGCAGTGAACCACACACTATAGTGGGAATTGTTCATAGAATAACATGCTGTAATTTTTCTGTGTACGAGGAGGGTATATTGTGGAGGATAGGAAGTGACAAGGCCTAAATATTGGTGTGGCAGCTGTAAAGTGGGTGCCTGATAGTTGGCTGGTGTTGATGAGCCTGATTTTCTCATCACACTGCGCTCAGTGTCTCTTGAGTCTATATTAACGCCTTCACAGGCGCCAAATTCACTATGATATAATACGATCTTTTAGTAACCGATAACCGATAGTGTTGATGATGGATGGACGGCGGCGTCCTGTTGTCTAGCGTAGCCGTTACGAGTGTATACGCTCGGTGTTGCTATCATCGCACCCTTTAATTTACTTTATTGAAATTAATTAATTTAATAATTTTTAATTACTAAAATATTATTGCATAATCCTAATGAATTTAATCTGCTCAAGTCAGTAAAGTGGCATATATAAACTTTGTAATGAAATTATCATGTCATATTATTATTGTGAGATTGATGATTTTGCTCTTCTTTACCAAATGTCTCGCCATAGCGGGAGAGCTCATGGTTCATATGTATTATTGTGTGGTAACAAAGTGGAAATAAAATTGCTTCCCATCGAAAATGAGAAGTTTAGAGGTAATTTGGTGGGGGCCGGATGGTGCCTGCTGATTATAAGACGAGGTTTAGTTAAAATAAAGATACCAAAAAATGTTTAGAGGTCGTTGGATAGACAAACGATACTTGCTGATTAAATACGTAGTTGGGTTAAAATAAAGATACCTACAAATGGTTAGAGGGTTTAAAGGTAAATTAAGATGAAGTTTGGTTAAAATTCAAACGGGTACCGTTGCTAATAGTTGAAAAGATTGGTCGGCTATAGTTCCAATGTATAAAGTCTACACTAGTAAAATAAACGAGGGCTGAAATCGTGTGTCACTGCTGCTACTCGTGAGACCCTCGCAAAAGTAAATGGGCAAAAAGAGGCCTATTATAGTTGACCTGGCAGAGCAGTGGATGGTAAAGTTTGAGTGCTGTAGCCTGTAGGGCAATTATTAGATGATTACTTTTATCCTAAAAGGCCGTGTGGTTTAGAATAATCTATTGAATGAAAAGAGGAAAAATGGTCTTGGCAACTATGTTACTTATAATAAAATAATTTCAGAAGCCAGTTTAGAAACAATAAATTGCCAGCTTTAAAAGATTAGCTCCCAAAGAACGTTCAACGTCGAGACGTTGAACAAAAATTATTGTTACCACAAAAACTAACATTCATCCAATATGTTTGAACTTTGAAATATGAATGTATTGGCTATTTCTGCATTGTCAACCAGTAAATATGGTTATTGATACCGGCAGCGAGAATAATAATGTTATTATTAATGATAAAAAATTAAGACTTCTGAATTAGTAGAAAATAGTTTTACCAAATTATTAGTAGTTCTACCAAATTGTATAAACTTCTATGAAGCTGTTAACCCTAATATTTGTTTTGATGATATTTAGTACTTTCGAACTACCGACATTAAGGCACCTAATAATGAATTATTTTAGAATTGGGTGTGCATTTCGTTGATAATAATACCATAATATTGAAGTGGAATAAGTGCATAGAAAGTGGTGTTCATTGTGTTGTGTTTTCATTAATATTAAAACTCGTGAATGAACCCGAAGATCTTCAACACAACAGATTAGAATTTAGATTGTTCAATTTCAAAGTTATTGCAAATGTTATTGGAGCATAATTAGATATGACGTACAATGTATATAATTGTGTTGTCTATGATTGAAGCTACCAATTTAGGTATGTAACTAATAAGTCCAATAGTGTCCGTTTAAAAACCGAGTTGCGGGTCCGGACAAAGGTCAATGGCCTATATTATACCCATAGTAGTTTTAAGCAATTAAAAATATTTCTGAAAGCGAAATTGTTAAAAAAAACCGGTACAAAATTTACTTGGCCAGGATATTCCAGTGAGAGTGGAAGTGTTGAGATTAGAATTCCATGAAAGATGGATTCGAAGGTAATTTTCCTAAAATTATAAATGTTTAAATTCCGGTCCTCGTAAACCGGTCTCTCGAACGTGTTACAGAGTCCTCAATAATGATTAAATAAATGAGTCAATGGAATTGGATGTTATTGGGGTAGGAATTAGGATTACTCCCTTGGTTTCGACACTCAAGGGGGAATTAGAATATGTGTAGATATATAGGGCAAGCTAAAGCCAACATCAAAGAAAACACCCGTTACCAACTATAGAAAAACTTCTTCTATAAAATTAATAAATGCAAGAAGTTTCGTGAAACTTGACCTAAAAATAGTTTTACTTAAATTGTGAAAAAAGAGTGAGCAAAGAGTGAGAAAAAATAATGTTGTTGATATGAAGATCTTATCAACAGCTAATTAAACTTTATTATTCCGCTATAACGATGGAGTGTTATAAAATTAAATTCACCTTAAATAAAGTTTAGTAGCATAGTAGTTGACATAATATTAAGTAACAGCTTTTATATTTTGTAATCAAGGTTACGTATTTTTGGTACAACTTCCAAAAGACTATGGCAAGATTGTTATTCACGTTGTGACAGAGTAGTTAATTTTGGTAACTATATTGTTATTTTTGGATGCAATGATACTTATTGAACATGACCTCTAATAGATCTAAATGTCTATATATTAATTTTAGTAACTATATTGTTATTTATTTTTTGGATGCAATGAGGCTGAACATGACCTCTAATGGATCCAAATCTTAAAAATGATATATAACTCGATAACGGCTAAACCGATTTGGCTGACTTTGGTCTCAAAATATTCCTGGAAGTCCAGGGAAGGTTCACAAGTGACAAGAAGTTAACCGGGACATCTAAGTTCCGAGTATGGAATTTCTTGAATATAATTTAGCACATGAAGACCTTTGGATAAATATAAAAACTTGAGAGGTGTCAAAGGACACCCAAATGAAACGAAGTTACTTCTTATGTTATATGTATATACAAAAAAAAAAACATCAATAAACGCCCTCTGCCCCTACCATGCAGGTACTAATAAAAAGTGTCGAGGTCAAATATCGTTCTGCCTAGCCTCTTTACGCCGAAAGCGCGATAAGGAACTTCGTTCCAATATAAGAATTTTCGATAAATATATTAATAAAACTACAGAGAAATTTTGGGAGCTTTTAACGTTTGAAGAGCTTAAGAGTTTTTGGGACTGGTGAACTATGTAGGTGAATGAATCACTAGCTTAGCATCATGGATCGAATTTATAAAGCTAAAGCCCAGTAAAACTTCTTGTGTATATTAGCTCGTTTGCCAAGCGCCCAAAATGGGCGTCTTACTCTGGAACCATTTAAGGGTGGCTATTTCTGCTTTGACCACCAATTTAGTATTTTGTTTAAAATATAAAACTGTGTGTTTGCGCCACTAATGGCTTATTTATTGAAGATTCGAATTATATAAAGGTTGTATATGGCTTTCATGGTAGTTTGTTTAGATAATAATATATTCAGTTTAATAAGAGTGATTGAAGGTTGGAATATTTTCGAAAATGATTTGACAGCTGTGCGTGCAGCGTGAGTCGTGACAGACGAACGGATATACGCATGACATGCTTTTGGCGTGGAGATCAAGCCGACGCATAGTGTCTTAATACGTACTGGTATTCAAAATAAGAGGTTGCTTGGACTATGGATGCCACTTGAGTGGCAGACACACTAAAGGAAATGTTTTCCATAGTTAGGGGGGCAGTGGGTATAACAGCTGACAATGGTCCGAGGTTTGTGGGTGTTTATGGTTTGTGAATTTTTGTAAAGATTTTAGTATTCAGTTGTTCCATAGTGTGCCTTATGGGCCTCGACAGGATGGCAAGGTTGAAGTGCAGAGTCGCTAAATATAAAAGCTTTGTATCAGTGTAATTGAGAAATTTTATTGGCGAAATGATTTGGTGAAGTAGTTCACCTCTTTTAGTTGCGCGGGAGTGTCCGGCGGAATTGTTTTATAGGTGTCAGCTGTTTAGAGATAAGTTGTCATCAATTTAATATATAATGATTGATATTATGGAGCTTGGTAAAATGGACTCTGAAATAAAAGATAATATATTATTAAACAAGAGAGGAAGTGATGGTTTGAAAGCGGTTAACTTGTGATTGATTGCAAATTTGATATCTTGGCTCATTTGGTTTAATTTGTATACGCCTATACAATGGAATCCCAGAGGGCGTTTGTGTGCTTAGGCTTACTATAAGGTAGTTTCTTTTCTCAATGATAGCACATCTTGGAGGGAATAGGCTGGCAAACCATAGGCCGCTTCTATATAGATGTGCCACATTTCTCCACACTATGTGTGATTTAGCTTATGCTATTATTGTAATGTTCCACCTTTTTGGTAAAGTAAAAAGTTTCTTACGCCGGTTCTTCTCGCCGGATTAGTTTCCGAACCGGTGGTAGGCCTATTGTAGACAACGTTCTAAAATATTAACTTTGTAAAAAAAATATAGTAGTAATTGTGTAAAAAATATATATATATATATTTGTAAATGGTAGATGTAGTGTATTGATAAATAAAGATGGCCGCTTACTACCAATCAGGGCAAGGCAAGATGGTCGCCAGACATGAGAGCTGGCGCCTGGCGCTCACTTGCTCTAGAGCCGCAGCCGAGAGTAGAGAGTGCAGAGATACAGTATTCTGTGTTTAATTTACTCCTTCAACGATAATGTACCAAGGGTACAGGTCATAAGCGAAGTTTTATGTAAAAGTTTTGCTATGAGTCATAATAATAATTAGAGTCAGGATACCTATTTCATAGCTTGTATTTTCTTTGCGGTGGGGAGTGTCGCGAATCGCGCGAACTTGTAGGTAACAAAGGTAAATGTAGTGTATGTGCAGTGTATCTACATATAAAGTAGATACTACATTGTCTCATGCACACCAGTAGTGGGGGCAGTCTATATAAGTCGTTGTCAAGTAGTCACAGGTTTCAGTTGTATAGTGGCAGTGACAGTGAATAGACGTGCGCTCCGCAAGTGGTACTGGGTGTGTTAGTGAGCCAGTGTTCCGAGGATTCCACATACCAGTGTTCTGAGGATTCCACATTAAACAACGGTATTCATATAATATAATAAAAGGAGGGTAGTTGTAATATTCTCTCAGCTGCTGTTAGACCGACGATCGAGAACCGCAGACGGGCGAGCACGCGGCGCAGTCTTATCAGTGAGTCATTATTATCATTATTTAAATATTGTGATCTTAAACGTTATTATTTAGGCTGTGTGTTCAGTTCATCGAGGATATCCAACGCCTCGAAACTGTTATGTATAATAATATTATAATCGTCTAGATATTAATATGTAACATGTTGATACTGTATGTAGATTGCGAACAATGAGTCGATTCGTTTAGTTATCTTATTATACGAGGTGTTGTAGTCGTTTGTGGCCGGTTGGTCACATCTAGTATTTACTGCCTACTGCTGAGTGGGTTTGATTTAGACCTTAGCTATAGAAGGCTCGGTTGAGCCGTGTGGTAGTTTGTGGCCGGTTGGTCACATCCAGTGATTACTGCCTACTGTTGAGTGGGTTTGATTTAGACCTTAGCTATAGAACGCTCGGTTGGGCCGTGTGGTAAGGGGTCGCTGTAAGGGGTGGTTGGAGGCGACTGCACAGTATAGTATAGTATAGAAACCGTGTTCATCGTTTGTGGTGATTACTAGATGGACACGTGTGTATAGTTTAGTTGGCAGCCTACGCGGTCATTGACCTGCTAGGCCATCACGATATAGAATGCCATAGTCTAGTGCGGACTAGCCGCATAGGCGAAATTGTCACGTGTGCTCACACAGGTGGACGCAGCAGAGTTATTAATATAGTTATAGTTTTCGCCTCCACTGAGGTGGTTGCGACATATACGGTTCTCGTGGGTTCCAGTGAGAGACATTTTATTTTAAAATTGAATTTAAAAATATATTATATTCACAACAAAATAACCACCTGTATAATTATTGAAGGGCAGTTAAATAAGTAGTACAATACGCACCTAGGGCAGGAAAATAAGTAATGTCTCAGATCACATGCAATGGCTTCGCATATTGTGATCTGAGGCTTTCTTATTTACTGCCCATGCTGCGTATATTATTTTTCTCGTCGACGGAGGCGAAAAACGGCAACATCGGTAAGCGCAGCGAGTAGAAAGTAGTCTAGTAACAATTACTTACTTCCCAGAATAATAATAGCAAAAATATATCCGTAGTTCCAAGAAAGACATGGCTATGACGCTATGTATCCGCGGATATTATATCTCCGTAATCTATTTATATTACACAAAACGTCTTATTCCGTGCATCCACGGACCCCACGTCCTTTACGTGTCAATTTTGGGCGCACAATCATATCCCTAGATTGGACCATGACTTTCGAGATATTATAAGTATGTGATAGTTATATTATGACCGATTAGATAACGGCTACAACTCCTTTGTGCCGTCGTTTGTCGTGCGGGAACCGTGCATATTTCCGGGTACAAAAAGTATCCTATGTCCTTTCCCGGGACTCAAATTATCTCCATACTAAATTTCAGCTATAGTTCTTGCAATCTACGAGTGCGCGTCGCCTTTATTTGTAGTTGGAAATGTGAATAGACATTTTCGTTAGTGTGCGTACCCGACGGAGCAATCAGTAGCGAGCGAGCTATGTACGCGTGTATAGATATGGTCACTCACACAACTAAGGGCGACGCGCACTCCTAGATTGCAAGAACTATATACACTTCTGAAATTTTCAAAGATTCTTTATTTCTATTGTCGTTATAGCAACAAATACTAAAAACAAAATAAAAATATTTTTTTGCCTATTTTCGCTCTAAAGGCAGGGAACTTTAAAGCTCACTCCTTTCTTCAGTGCGCGAGTCCTACGAATGGAGGGAGCTTTATTAAGTAACACAAGCTATATCTTTTTTTTAACTCAAAATTTCGATGTTTTAATGTTACAATATAATATTACATACCATACAGAAATTACACTCACCTCAAGCAAAATCTGAATGCGACAAGCCAAGTATAGAGCCTTTTATCGAAATCGGATAAAAGAATGTGTCTAAGATATCTCTAAACTGTTTATAATGCCCCGCGCACACTCCCAATAAACTCAATAGCTGTAAACGCTTAAGCAATTTATCTAACTCAAGCTCTCAAGTTCGTCGCTTCCGCTGGGGCCGCACAAAGAACGCCCAAAGGCCCCAATTTCCGGGGCCGTGAAAGCCTACCCTTTTGTTCCAGTGGACTTGTATTTTCATGGAACTAACTCTTTGATTCGACTCTGTGTTATATGGAACACAGGAAATAATTTGAAGAATTGAATATCATATTAGGTGTTATGTTATGCGCAACTTCGGAATCGTACATTTTGCGGTATAAAACTATCGTACTTTTTCTCAAGAATTAAAATATTTTCATACTTATTACAAGTGAAGAGGTAGCAGAATGTATTCTGTTATGTTATAACTTATAAGTAGGAATAATAAAAATTCTTATTTGCAAAAATATGGTAGGTACAATAAAATGGCACAATGTAAAGTAGCTCTCATTTTTTGTCGGGTATATCTCGACGCGCTTATATTTTGTAAATTCAGATAAGTCACCCTTTCGTATTTAAGTTGTTGCGTTGCATTGCCGCAGTGGTGACGTGGACGGTCTGATGTTTTACATCTATACTTATTATAAAACAAAGTCACTTTTTTTCCCTCATGTCCCTTTGTTCCCTTTACTCTTTAAAACTACGCAACGGATTTAGATGATTCTGTCACTGTTAGATAGGCCATTTATCGAGGATGGTCATATTATGGCTATATTTTATCACGTTAAGACTAATAGGAGCGAAGAAATAGAGGAAAATGTGGAAAAAACGGGGAAAATTATTTGAAAGGGCGTTAATCTCAGGAACTACTGGTCCGATTTGAAAAATTATTTCAGTGTTAGATAGCCCATTTGTTGAGAAAGGCTATAGGCTATATTTTATCACGCTAAGACTAATAGGAGAATGGGAAAAAACGGGAAATTATTTGAAAGAGCTTATCTCGCGAACTACTGGAGCAATTTTTATGTTGTTTGGCACAGATAAGAAGTAGACCACGTGAAGGATTATAGGGTATCGATTTTTATTATTTTTTCAGTGGCTATATACTATAATTATATTTTATACCCGTGCGACGCCGGGGAGGGTCGCTAGTACATAATAATTAATATTCAATTTATGCGTTGATACAGCTTGCGTCTATGGACGCGATGTTTTAACGTAAAGTTGGGTATTCACTAGAGGCAGCCTCGGGCTGAGCGGGCGCCTCGACCCGAGGCTGCGCTTATGGAGACGTTGTCTTGAGTCTAGGCTGCCGCGACTTTGAGGCAAAATGTGCGGCCGCGGCGCGAGCCAAATTTTGTCGGTAAACGGATGTGCTCAAAGGAGCCTCAGCGCGCGGCGTGCGTTCAGTGGATACGGTCGTGCGCATGCTCGGATCGCGGCAAGATGGGCAATATAGAAAAATATTGTATTCAATTAATTAAATTGTATGAAAAGCATAGAGAATTGTGGGATCCTACTTCACCAAATCATTATAGCAGTATTTTCAAAGAAGATTGTTGGAAATTAATATGCAAAGAAATTAAACTACCGATGCCAGAATTAAATAACACCTCATTTGTCTAAATAAGATAAGTAGTTTTAAAGTTACGAGGGAACAGACAAACATAACCCACATACATACATACATACATACAGGTCAAAATCATAACCCTCCTTTTTGCTTCGCCGTAGTCAGGTAAAAAGAAAGTGATTTCACTTTGTGGTTTTTCACATTTTTTCCTTCTGTCAATACAGAAGGAAAAAATTATTTCCATTAGCCATTTAGTGCCAATGCTGCAGCAACTTTACGTCTGTCACACATGGTGGTAGAAGAAATACTAAGGAAATTTCGGCTCAGGTTCGAGGCTTGCCCCTCAAACGTATTTTCGTGAGATCAAGTGGAGATGCATTAACATTCCGCGTGTCGTGGCAGGCTCAGTGTGAATTTGCTCAGCCCGAGGCTGCCTCTAGAGGATATCCAGCTCAACAACACGATGCGGTGGACAAAAAACCACAATATAGGAGATGGAAAAGTTTTCTTTATAAAATATCGTCCGATAATATAAGTTGAAGTAATCTCCAAAAGATTAATAATTATTATTATTTCTTATTATAATAACATTAGTTTTCTATAGGAAAGTTTTCCTGTTCTTCAACAACTTGTAATACGGAAAAAAATAATTGTTTCATAAAGTTCCAACAATACTTCAAAGTAATAGTATTTTAATTTATATTTTGCTAAACCTGACGCTTATTATGCAAAATTATTGTACTCCTTTATTATAAGTTAGTTTTAAGTTAAATCACTAGCAAGATGGGATCGTCATAGCCACTGTGTGTGCTAAAATCCCTGAATGAAAAGAGAAAAAATATAAAACAATATAAAAATTTATATTTTATACTAGTTGATAGATGCAACCCCGTGGCGCGGGAACCGTACATTTTTTTGGATAAAAAGTATCTTAAGAGTCCCGGGACTCTAAAGTATCTTAAAAGTATCTTAACCAAAGTATATTTAACCCATCAAGCCCCCCGCGCGAGCATCGGTGATCGCGACAACAATAGAATACAATGACAATTCCGATCGACGGATTAATTACACTTATCAAAATCCGTTCAGGTGTTCTAGCGTGAAAGGTAACAGACATAGACACTTTTGCATTTATAAATCTATACATAATATTATAAAACAAAGTCGCTTTTTTCCCTCATGTTCCTTTGTTCCCTTTAATCTTTAAAACTAAGCAACGGATTTTGATGATTCTTTCAGTGTTAGATAGCCCATTTATCGAGGAGGGCTATAGGCTATATTTTATCACGCTAAGACTAATAGGAGCTAAGAAATAGAGGAAAATGTGCAATAAACTGGGAAAATTATTTGAAAGGGCTAGCTTGAACGCGCTAATCTCAGGAACGATTTTAAAAATTCTTTCAGTGTTAGATAGCCCATTTATTGAGGAAGGCTATAGGCTATATTTTATCACGCTAATACTAATAGGAGAATGTAGAAAAAACGGGGGAAATTATGTGAAAGCATTTATCTCGCGAACTACTGGAGCATTTTTTATGTTATTTGGCATAGATAAGAAGTAGACCACATGAAGGATCGTGATGGGCTATCGATTTTAATCATTTTTCAGTGGGCTCTATATATTTTATACCCGTGCGACGCCGGGGCGGGTCGCTAGTATATTATAAATGAAAGTAGCGGTAACTAGATGACTCCCGCAACAACCGTACATTTTCCTGGATAAAAAGTATCTTTTGTCCTTTCCCAGGACTCAAAGTAGGTACCTGCATACCAAATTTCAGTAAAATCGGTTCAGCGGTTTGGGCGTGAAGAGGTAACAGACAGACAGACACACTTTCGTATATTATATTAGTATGGAAGTATGGATAGGGATGATAATGTAATAATGGATCATAACACGCTGAACAAGAAAACAAACTGCATTAATTTCGCATTAACATATTAGAATAATCTACATTCCACGCTATAAACTAAAACGTGAAAATTGGTTATTAAAACAATATGGCGTATCACAGAGCACTGTGGGAGTTTGCTGACGGCTCAACTATCAATTAGGCATCCATTAGCTATGCAAGTACTGGCATCGACCGAGCAATGTATACAGTTACAAGCCTCACTTTTAAAGTGCCATCTGCATAAATATTACATAAAAACTGATTGGAGCAAATCCCTCTGCCATATCGAAATATATTATGAAGCTCCATTTGCATTTATTTGCAGAGCGTTTAATATACGTACGAAATGAACCAGGAAACGAGCGAAAGGTTTGCGTGATGGTAGGCATGAGTGACGTCCAAGGACACTCCCAACATGAGTAACTTACACTTCTCAGGCCTATCGAGCTACTTTCTCAAATCCACTTTCTGCCAGTCACCTAGCTTACTTGCAGGTGCTCGAAAATATAGGCATTGTCTTATGTCGGTTTTCTGTGAAGTATCGATCCGATTACATTTATCACAGATACACATATCTATCTATATCTATCTATCTAATATATATAAATCTCCTGTCACGATGTTTGTCCGCGATGGATTCCTAAAGTACATAACCGATTTTAATGTAATTTTTTTAAATGTGTGCTTTTTTCCAACTTGAGAGATAGGATAGCTTAGATCTTTATTTATAGACGCAATTTTATTTTATTGCAAATTATTTGTCTATAATTAATTGACAGTCACAATAATCTGTTAACTCCAAAAGATTCCAACAGATATCGATACTTTTCGACTGGATTGAGTAAGTAACGGCTACTGGGTACTTTATATATTGATAGGTGCATTTGTTGAATAAATAATAGTAAATTATTACAACCTGAGACTGACGGCGACCATTGTCTGTGCGACGGGATAGCGATCGAAGTTGCCATAGTAACATACATACCTATTTAGTCACTTCAAGAAAATAATAATATGGCAAATACATAATATTATATTATGGCAAAGCAACGTTTGCCGGGACAGCTAGTACTTATTTTAAAACAAAGTCGCTTTTTTCCCTCATGTTCCTTTGTTCCCTTTAATCTTTAAAACTACGCAACGGATTTTGATGATTCTTTCAGTGTTAGATAGCCCATTTATCGAGGAAGGCTATAGGCTGTATTTTATTACGCTAAGACTAATAGGAGCTAAGAAATAGAGGAAAATGTGGAAAAAACGGGGAAAATTATTTGAAAGGGCTAACTTGAACGCGCTAATCTCAGGAACTACTGGTCCGATTTGAAAAATTATTTCAGTGTTAGATAGCCCATTTATTGAGGAAGGCTATATAGGCTATATTATTTTATCACGCTTAGACTAATAGGAGAATTTGGAAAAAAACGGGGGAAATTATTTAAAAGGACTTATCTCGCGAACTACTGGAGCAATTTTTATGTTATTTGGCACAGATAAGAAGTAGACCACGCGAAGGATCATAGACTATCGATTTTAATAATTTTTTCAGTGGCTATATATTTTATGCCCGTACGACGCCGGGGCGGGTCGCTAGTTTATTTTTATACCTCAAATATACAGAAGTAAATAAAGATGTGACCTACATAGTGATACTCATATAAAATACACAAACACCCAAATAGTTGGTAGCGATTCCAAGAAAGCGTTTCCCTCGCGCCATTGAAAGTTACACCTCAATAATCGTTAGCTCCATGATAGATCTCGCAATTATGTATTAAGTAAACAACATCAAACTTCAATGCCGTAATTATCGTTTCCCGATACCAGTTCGGAATCAATCAGCCCGCGCGGGCGGAAAAATTCCGTATCAATCTATTTCTATTTGGGAGCGTCGCGCAAGTGTCCATTATCATAATGCGATGGGAGCCCAATCCTATAATCAGATATCAGACTCCGGTTATTTTTTATATATGTATATTTTTATTGCCACCACCCAAATATTAGAGACTACATGACGCCCGCAACTCTGTCGCGCCACAATTCGTTTATCGTGCGAGAAACGTACATTTTTACGGGATAAAATATATCCTATGTCCTTTCGCGAGACTTAAAGTATCTCCGTATTCAATTTTAGAAAATATTGTTCAGCAGTTTGGGTGTGAAGAGGTAACTGACAGACAGACAAAGACACTTTCGAATTTATAATATTAGTATGAACTAGAGATGACGCCCGTAATATCGTTGCGCAAAAAATCGATTATCACGCGCGAACCGTACCTTGTTGGGATAAAGAGTGTCCTATGTCGTTTATGCTGGATTTACACGGGTGACTAAAGCCGCACGCGCGGCTTAAATCGACCGTGTAAGTTACAATTCGACTACGCCGCATGCGGCTAGAGTCGCAAGCCCCAAAGTTGTGCGACCAATGGCCGCATGCGGCTGGTGACTAAAATCGACCGTGCAAACGCTCAGTCGCAAGTGATCGCTTACTGCAAATATATTATAGTTTGTCGGCATTATTCACAGGCAATTTTTGTAGAATGTGTAAATGCCCGTTAGTCACCCGTGTAAATCGACCATTACTGGGACTCAAAGTATCTCCATATTTTTCAGCAAAACAAGTTCAGCAGTTTAGGTATGAAGAGTTGACAGACAGCTTCCGCATTTATAATATTAGTAAGGATAGATACTTTGTTTATCCGACGGTGATTATGTTGTAATAAAATATTTTGCCCTCACAGTAACGGTAACGATAATGTGAGCGATGTATAATTTTCCTTGAACATAACACTTCGAGGGTGGAAAGGTTATTCCACAGACATATGTAGATCAAGATAGATACCGCATGCGTATGTACTTCGTATGCCATATCGCGTTCCCAAATGACGAGCAACGCTCGTCTTTTGAAAGTCTGTTCTTTAGTCTGCTATCGGAATCGGACGTCAATCGGAATTTTAAAAATGCCTAAATGCCTAAAAGTGTCGTATTGAGCTGTAGAAATTCAAATAGAAACGTTGGCCAAGATAATGTACACGATTCTTATTATCGGTACGTCACAGTAGGTAGGAAAAAAGTGACACTCTCGTTTTCATACAAATGGAGCGACATGTGGTATCTATCTTGATCCATGTCTGTGGGTTATTCCTATTGGATGTTGGATAGATCTTTCCTCGAATCACCTTTTTGTTTATCTTAACTTAATGTAACTTCTTCCGGAATATAACAATATTATTATTTTACAGGGCGTTCTGTTTAATGTAACTTGTATTCAAGTCGGAATACAAAAACTGTATTTGCTTATCGTGTTTGTTCTTGTAGATAAAAGCTTTGTAGTTTTAGAGCCTCTGTTTCACCACTTCCTGATAAATGCCGAATAGGCTATCCATCACTTAATTTGACAGATGAAGTATGGAGAATCTGTCAAAAAAGTTGCGAATAGCCTATTCGACACTTTATCAGAAAGTGCTGAAACAGGCCCTTTGTCTAATACGTCTTACTTATTGACTGATACTTTTATCGAAACAAAAATTTCCGAAATATTAAAAAGATCAATACTAATTAAATAGTAAATACACAAAAAAAAAATGTCATAATACACGACAAAGTTGTACATGTGCCTTGTTATTTAAAATATTTTATTTCTGAATAGATTAAAACATAATACTTTAATAATGGTTCTACGGTAGTGAGAAAAACTGTCATTTTTCAAATGGCCTATTTTCATGAGGGTGGATACTGACTTGGTTGTTTTGGGTTCGTGCCTACGATCGGAACTGTGTTACTGCCATATTGCAAAATGTCACTTGTGGTCTAAACAAAAACTAACACTAGCATCATTTTCATTGGTATCTGCGAGCCACGCAATCACACTATCGTCCACGCGCCAAAACATCTCTTTCGATAAATTATCATACAGATGTGAGCTACAGTGACATTTACCCCACAAATGTTAAGTTATCTTTAAGATTCTCACCTCTGGGCTCTGAGAGCAAACGCGAACGAAGTGTACCTACTGTATATTATCATCTGAATCGCAAATGAAGGTTCTATATCTTACTTAGTGCAGAACATTTATGATAACGTTCTGTTTTTTGAAGTGATAACTTTTTAGTGGCGTTAGGCATTTTTTGAGTGGGAAAATAATGTAGGACATTGTAATGTTCCCGCTCTTTCTACTGGGGGCAAATATACCAGAAACTAGAACACCGATAAACTTGAAATAATCTTCTTTACAGGGTGTAGAAATAAAACAGCAGAACTTTTAAGAAATAGATTAGGGACTGGAAGGTTCATAATTATATATGAGCCAAGCGCAATATCTAGATATTAATATTTTTTTTTAATAATAACAATAAAACACTTATAAATCCCGTGAGGATTTCTATAAAACATGCAAATCATGCAAAAAACTTAATACAACGTAACCAAGTTTAAAAATCAAGGGAAATATTGGGCCGGGGATTTGATGGAAATCCTCATAGGGTCGGAGTAGTTGGGTCCGGACACCGGGGCCGGGGTGTCCAGGGACAACCGACCTAATTAGGGCGAGTGGAGCGGAAAATTACCCCGGCCCTAATTGTAGGTAGCCCCGGCAGGGTTTGTATTATCTTGCATATTTTACAGCGCAAAGTCAAGGTTTCATTCTTAGGTACTATTCAAGTCTAAAGACCTACTACTTTAAACCCTTCACTAACACCTAACACCCTACATTAAACATTACTTTAAGGACTTTTATAATTTATAATGGTTGTGCAGGTCAAGGTTTATTTCACGGAATATTGCTTTTAAGTTGTATTTTTAAAATATTCGGACGTCGAGATATATTCGACAAAACGTCATGAGTGCTATTTCACATTTTACAATGTACCAACGAGGAAATTGACTCCTAGACAGTTGATAGACCAACGTCGTTTGGTCGGATCATGTCAATTCAGTGTTCTGTTGGCTGGGTTTGACGTAACGCGACCAAACTATACTGCAGATGGGGGACCTACGTACGTAGAATCAACTTCTCTGATAGTACTATACTCACATACCATCTTTTTGCAAATAAAAGTTCTTATTCTAAAAATAAAAATCATTCGATAAAAATAATACATGAGGTGTATTGTTAACATTTGTGTCGGCGGGATTCGACCTCGCGATCCCGGCTTGAGCACCACGCAGTCAACTTCTGAGCCCCAGATATTTTCAGTGGTCTAATAGCGTAATTATTGCCAAGTATAAAAATAGAATTATTCTTCTTTTGCCGATTGAATTGTTTGACACCGAATACCTTGGGTCGCCTCCACGAGCGTAGCGGCCGGTTCGAAGAAATTCAACTAGGCACGTTTATTCGAAAAGTTTCTACCGGAGCTAAAGATATTTTGCGTGGGATAGCTTAACTGATGCGTAGGTCACAATAATATACCTTTTCACGTCCAAACCTTTGAACATATTTTGCTGAAATTTGGTATATAGACAGGAAAGGATATATAATATACTTTTTATTCCGAAAAAATATACGGTTCCCGCGCAATAAATTAATTATGGCGCAAACGCAATGGAGTCGCGGGCGTCACGTAGATTTTTATGTATGTCCAGAATATTATTATATTTCAGAGGCATTTCTCTTAGAAACTAAGAAGTCATCTTTCAGCGTTGCTACTTTTAAAGTGAACTCTGTAGAGACACATAAAGTATATTATTATTGTCACACATTTATGTACTCCTACTATATAGGGCGAGAAAACATAGTGATAATAATATTATCTTTACCACAGAATATATATTAGTAGTACCAATCTTTACTTCAATGTGTGTTAGTGTCTAAACACACTAGGCTGAATTACGCCGGCGTAATTTACGTGGCCGAAATTACGTTCAGCCGCTTACGTCTGATGCGACACACTATAAATTACGCGAAGAGCCGAAATTTCACGACGGAATTTCGGCATAGTGTGTCATCTGTCGCGTTCCGCCCATATTTTGTATGGATTTGAAACGCGGCGTAAACGCGGCGGAATTTACGTTAGCGTAATTCAGCCTAGTGTGTTTAGACCCTTACACTTGTTTAACAAAAGTAGCGGCGCCTAAAGTGTAACTTTTTGATTTTACACATTATATTAACTTATAGCACGCTTCATAATATAACTATTAAGATACTGAATCTGAACTAGCACCGAGCTCAAACTGGCGTACTTCGGCCGCCATCATATAAATTATGTTGTCACCTCCACATAGCGACTTGCTGCGAGCTGTGCGGATATTACTGCACTGTGATTCATGTCTGCGTCTTTATCATAACCGCCTTGTGCTTGTCAAGTCTGCAGTGAGTCGTCTGTGCTGATGCCAAACACACACACACATACAAACATGCTGAACGTACGAAAGAACTCGTGTTATTATTAATAATTGTAGCATTTGCTCGAGTTACTCAATTGTAAGCAAAACGTAACTTATATTTTTTTTTTATGCAATAAGGGGGCAAACGAGCAAACTGGTCACCTGATGGAAAGCAAATTCCGTCGCCCATGGACACTCGCAGCATCAGAAGAGCTGCAGGTGCGTTGCCGGCCTTTTAAGGGGTAATAGGGGAGGGTAGGGAAGGAAATAGGTAAATAAGGAGGAAATTGATTCCTAGGCACTTAACGGACCCACATCATTTGGTCGGCTTATGTCAATTCAATGTTAGCTGTGATCGGTCGGATGGGTTTGACGACCAAATTACTTAGGTCGACCATCTGCCTAGGAATCAACTTCTCTGATAACTTACAATGTACAAGTGTCAATCAAAACTTAAAGGAAGGAAATAAATAATTATAATATACTTATGTACGTCTGTCGTCTGTGTGGATAGTACAGCTGCTGATTTTTGCCATAATTATTAAAAATGTCATTAATATTTAAAATATGCATAAAGCATTAATATCAATATTTAATATAATTATAATGATTATACATTATATTTTTAGGTGTGCCACGGTAATTTAATGTATAATAATATTATATATTCACAATGGATTATTAAGTTTAAACGAATATTATGCTCGGCGGACTCACAACTAGTATTGATAGAACTAATCTCTCGTTCCAATCTATTCCTAACATCTGTGTCCCGCGACTCTGTTCACGTTTTAAATTATATCCTTTATTTCGGTCACTGAACGCACTGTATACATTTAAACCATTGTTCTTTCGCTACTTATACCTCTTTCAATTTACTTGAAAATATCTTTGTTAAGTTATATTTTTATTTATAGCTGGTATGATATTATATATTATATTATTATCTAATAGTCCAGTGGTTCAGAGCTCGGCTCTTGACTCGGAGGTCGTTGGATTCCGGCGTTGGAAACATGTAATTTACAAGTTTGGCTAGGACAATGCAGGCTGATCACCTGATTGTCTGACAAGTAAGATGATCCATGCGTCGGATGGGCATGTAAAAAGTCGGGCCTGCGCCTGATCTCTCACCAGTCGTGTCGGTCGTCCGTCCCACTGGGTTATGTTATGAGAGTAAAGGAATAGAGAGTGCGCTTGTGTACTGCGCGCACACTTGGGCACTACAAAATTACTCCTGCGTAACTGGCCTTGGTTTTAAATCGGCCACCGTCACCGAAACCGGTGTGGGAGTTCAGCTAAGGAAACGAGATGTTTGTGGGTTTAAGTAGTTTTAAACGTTAATTTATTCGTGTCAGCATGTTAAAACTGAGATATCTTACAAAAGTTTCAGAGATAAGCGAAAGCAAATAATCTGTAGTTTTAAACTTTTTTTTTTTAACTGTAACAAAGTCCTTTTTTATATTCACCTTTAATCGACAGCCTACAACCGTGATTGCGTAAGCTCCATTATGCATAATCTACCAAGATCATGGACAATCATAGACGAACAAGCCCCTCTATGCGTTCAAGTGTGTCACAATCTATATTTTTCATCATGGCTCCAACTCATAGCGGCTTCGCGTAGTGTATATAATATATCCTTTGTAGCTGCGGAATTTTCAAACTCTTGTCATCTTGCCATACACATTGTTTCAAAATTCGATCGTTATTTCAAATAACAAACGGACAGGTCAATTTTACCTGTATATACGGGAATGAGGAGTCAATTTGCTGTGGTCTGTGGAGCGAGCAGATAATGTATTGTCATATTTCAATCTATCGGCCCCTGCGGGCGGGGCGGTTAAACTAATACACCTGTGTTACATAGATACTAGATAGTCATTATCATCATCTATGCCACCCTGTGTAGAAAAAAAATCACACCTTGCATTTAAAGTAAATCCTATAAGTTGACACAGGTATTTAAGAATGGCTCTCTACGAAAGTGACATGGCACCTAACTTTCTATAATAATAAATATTATGTAAACAAACTCTATGCAAAAATTTGCCTAGCTTTTTGTAAAAAAGCTCTGTTCTGACTAATTATTGCTGCAAAAAGGTGTAGCAGCAGCCAACAATCTTTACAGTGACTATCGTGTTTCAAATCAAGCTTAAACATGCATTTTGTTAATTGTCCACTAGCATTTAGCTGACAAATTTTTGCTACCATAATGATAGAAATGTTGTATAGAATTGAGTCGTTATAATGTATATCCCGTATCTATTCTATTCCCTTTAATATACCTTTGTACCGTTTTCCGGGAAGGACAGATAACATACATTTCAAAAGCCAACATTTTAATTAACGAGAAAAGAAGTTATTAAAGTTCCAAATGAATTTAAAAAAAAAACTCCTCCATACAAAAACCATGAAATCCTCGTAAACCTCAAATTCGTTTAATGTTAAAATATAACGAAAGTTTGTTTAAAAAATTTAATATTATAAATACGATTCACATAATTTCACGAACAAATCCAACAATTTCGGAGGAAATTGTAGTCTTAAGACGCTTATAAAAATTTTGTTGAAAATAAGAGCCCCGTGGAAATTTAATAAGAATGCTCGCGCCCATAATTTTTGAGATAATATCGTAAACTGGGCGAGGACAGGAACTGAAGTGGGAAGACGAAGCGGGCCGGGGGTACAAAGAGAAACACAATATTATGTTCCTCAACTACTATTATATTAGGTTTATATTAACTTTTGGTGGACTCCCAAAAAATATGTTTTGTCTTTGAATGAATTGTCTTATTGATGATGTCTAATGATAACTATCTAAATATATATATACTTAAATATGACTGACTGACTGACTGACTGAGTGACATAGTGATCTATATTGAACGCACTGGACGGATCGGGCTGTTTGGCATGAAGGTAAATGTTATGTAGTAGGCATCCGCTAAGAAAGGATTTTGATCAATTCCACTCCTAAGAGGATAAAAGAGGGGATGAAAGATTGTATATTATAATAATACTTCTTAACGCGAGCGAAACCGCGGGCAAAAGCTAGTTTTTAACTTAAAAACAACTTATGTATCGCTCGCCCCTACAAGGTTTTTGGGGAGCATCTTTGAGAATAGCTGCTTTAAGCTATGAATCAAACTTTAATGATTAAAATAAGATCAGTTTAGCTGAGGTGCCTTGATACAAATATCCTATACCCTGCCTTCCGAAATTTTTTGATAGCTAACATTAAAATACTAACCAAGCAGCAACGCTGTTGATTAGAATATACGACCATACCAATATACAGCTAAACCTGGATAAGTGACAACTGGATAAGCGAGAAAACTGTATAAGTGAGAGTACTAGCTAGGACCCGTCACTTTAAGCTCCCAAAACCTCTATGATTGAGAAACAGAAACCTCTGTTAGAGAGAGTCGTGTTTCTCTCATGGACCTCTGTTAACGAGACTGCTTTTTTTCTATACCTCTATAAGCGACAGTCGACGTTTATTTTTTTATGTACATATACAGTAACAAATGAGAAAACAAATTACAAATTGAACATCTGCTACAATGTAACATATTGTGCTATTTTATGACTCATTCTTAACTTTCTTTTTAAACTTCCTACCATTGTTTTTGTATTGTTTTCTCGTCAATATTGTACCCATTCTATTTCGTTGAGCTAAAAAAACGTTGTTTTTTTGTCGCATTCTTTTCGAACGGACTTACTCAGTTTATAGTTAACCAATAGCAAAGGAAAGTTCTGTTCTGTATTATGTCAAAATGGAAAATTAAAGCACATAACTACTGTCTTTGAGTGATAAACTTAAAATAGTGAACGCGTTTGAATCCGGTAAATCGCAAAATTAAATTCAGAGGGAGTTTAACCCATCAAGCCCAATGTTAGCACCGGTGATTGCGACAACTATAGAATACAATAGTTTTTCCAAGAATCCGCGATCAAAGGATTAATTTACCAGAATCTACCCATTATAAAAACAAAAGAAATTAGAGGATTTTTTAAATGTCAATAAGTTCTAAATAAGATAAAATTACATAGTGCATGAATTTTTGAGTTGTCATTTCTGCGTACCTCTATAAGAGAGAAACACTAACCTTGTACCTGAATAAGCGAGAAACTCGGGTTAGTGAGAAACCTCTATAATGAGCGAGAATGAAATAGTGTTCCCTTGAACTCTAGCTTATCCAGGTTTGGCTGTAGTCGTTTTTTAGGGTTCCGTACCCAAAGGGTAAAAATGGGACCCTATTACTGAGACTTCGATGTCTGTCCGTCTGTCTGTCCGTCTATCTTTCCGTCTGTCTGTCTGTCTGTCCGTCTGTCTGTCCGTCTGTCTGTCTGTCTCCAGGCTGTAACTCAAGAACGGTAAAAGCTAGAGAGTTGAAATTTTCACAGATTGTGTATATCTGTTGCCGATATAACAACAAATACTGAAAACAAAATAACATTAATATTTAGGGGGGGGGGCTCCCATACAACAAACGTGATTTTTTTAGCCTTTTTGGCTCTATATCAATAATGGCAACAGGTAGGTACTTGATTTTTTCTCAAGGTCCTTAGTTTTGTGTGCATTTTAATATTTAGTAATAATATTAAAATAAAATAAAATAATAAGAGGGGCTCCCATTCAAAAAACACTTTTTTTTTGCCTAATTTTGCTCTATAATGGTACGGAACCCTTAGTGCGCGAGTCCGACTCGCACTTGGCCGATTATTAAAAGCTTGGGCTGTATGTATGTAACGGATTCTTTAAGCACGATTTTTACCTCCAGTAGTTTAAATAATAATTTGAAACTTTGCATTCGTATTAAGAGCCAATGACAAGGTAATAATTTCTTGAAATAAAAAAAATAAAAAAAAATGATAGACCTATGTGTACCCCGGGCTTTCGCTCTGTAGAATTTCGTAGCGGTAATTATCCGAGCTCAGTTAACGTCCGACTTATGAATAGCTCTTGTTTATACTACGGCTATGTACTGCATAGCAGATAGTGTGGTATATACTACGCTTATATCATAAATTGTCTAAGGTCTCGGTTTCCTAAGATAGTGTTGGCGTCTTATAATGATTTTGTAAGGAATGACGTCGAAGAAACAGTGCCATTTTGGTTAGATTGAAAATGTTTGAACGATATATTGCACCAGCTAAGTGACGGTATCGTTTAGCTTGGAAATCAGAGGTGTGTTTTGTATAAAGCTTGTATACTACGGCATTATATTATTACTAAGTGTTAATATTATAGCTATTACAAGCCTTTTTTTGAATCTGAACAAGTCAATGTTTTGACTGACGTTGAAATTCCCACTCTTATCTACGTTGAGCCATGAAGTAACACCAAGAGTATGTTTTGAAATCTAACCCAGTATACTGACGCTCGCGTAAGGTATATGGCAAGGTATACACATGACGTCTAGAATCAATGCTACTACGTTCATTTGTTCGGTTCAGTTCAGTTCAGTACATTGATATATTTTGGCATATTAAATGACTTTGTAGAGATGTCACAATAATGTCATTCTTATCTCACCAGAGGCGCACGTGATGACGTCGGATTTAAGACGTCATGAGCACCGTATACTGGTTTATATTTCGGAACTCACGTCAATACAATTATTACTACCATCATTGCAAAATTATCAATGAAATTATTGTTATTTAACTAACGGATTGCTAAGATATCCGATATGACTTCTTATTGGCAATACGACTCCTCAAGTGATGATGAGGTTTGGCCAATAATTTCAACTACCAAGTAACGTAATCCCACACAAGACGGGAAGGCCCCGACTTAAGCCGGATGATACCGACCCTACCCCCTAATTATATCACGCGATTATATCCTTTATTGTATGTAAATAACAATGGAAATCCCGTGGAAGTTTTAACACGAGGTGTGCGCTGTGGTGCACGCATCCTATTAATTGCTTTAGAAATTCATTAGCGCGATTAATGTGGTTGTGATTATTTGGGCATAATGAGTGTATTTGAGTTTGAAATTAGGACAGACAGACCGACAATTTAGCAGGACATTACAGGATGTATGAATATTGTTAATTGTTTATTATTTGTGTATTGCATTTCTTGATTGCTGGATTTAATTTATGGATTTGGAGCCAGTGACAGATTTTCATGTACAAGTCCCTTCCAAACGAAACTTCGTAAAATGAATAAGGGACTTATACTATAAATACTCGCGACCGTCATCTGCGACTCCGTGGGTGGTGTGGGCAGTGGCAGCCACCCAAAGATGAAAAAAAAAAATTTTTTTCAGTCATTTTCTCTCATTTCAAAATTTATCAGAGTATTGTTAAAATACTCTAGTAAACAATTTTAAAAATCAGCTAGCTGTAAGTCAGTGGAAAACTCGTCAGCTGATAAGTTTTAGTAGGATATAGATGCTGTTGCCTTACACCTTTCAAGGTACCAGCTGACAAACTTTCCACTGAGATACAGCAAGCTGACATTAATTTTCATTTATAGTAGCATATAAACGATCACCAGGTAAATTTTTAGCTGAGAGAAAATCATTGAATAAAAATTTTTTTTCATGTTTAAGGAGCCAGCTGACGTATAATCCGCCGTGTTATGGTCAGCTGACTATGTTTTTCTTTCAAAATAAATCATTATTCATAAACTATATATACTCTGATAAATTTTCAAATGAGAGGAAATTATTGAATTTTTTTTTCTTCATGGGTGGGAGGCTGTCACTGCCCAGTGCCCACCCCACCCAAAGTTTCGCCCGCGAAGAAATAATTGACCAAAAATTTACCTGGCTCCCGGGCTATTAGTTGTACTATAACATGATGTATCGAGGATCAAAACTTTTCTATATCCTTTGTTCGGACTAAAAGTATCTCTTATATATCTATAAAAGGAGCAATGTCAACAAGTGCAATTATTTTTTGTCGTACATCATAAGGATATACAATTCTGGATAAAACTAGCCGTTACCAACATTTTAATGTGGATCAAGCACCTAGTCTTGTTTTACTAACCCTGAAATACTATTTTCAACCTTCATACGGTCTTCGGGTCAATTTTGACCCATTTTGAGATAGAAATGATTTTTCTCAGAAAATAAGCGCTAAAGAAGTATGATATTTTATGACTTTTTATTATTCGTTTCAATTTACTTATTAGTGGAATAAGTTTTAAAAAATAATTTAAATATTTCGCGTATAGCTTATTTTACTCTAACCGTCTTTGGGTCAAAATTGACCGTTACTCAGAACAAACGCACAGCGCATATGTTATTGCCCTAATTGTTTAGGTATCATATAACTTTTGAATGAGACGTTCTTTTGTTCTACCCATACAAGTCTTAGAATCCAAAAGACCAATAAAAATAAAATATTTTACAATAGATGAGCAGCTTATCGTATTCAAAGAAGGATTCCCGTTTCGACAATACATGCCATCAAAACCAACTAAATATTATGACAACAGCTGTGATTTATGCGATTCTGCCACCAGCTAAGATTGGAGATTAGAATATTCAACCCTACACGGGTAAAGAATCAGGTGTTGGCAAATGCATAGGCTTGTATGTAGTCCTTGATTTTACTCGCGGCCTGAGAGTTCCATCATACGGTGGATATTTTCTTTTATACATCAAATCGGCATGAACAAAAAACAAATCACTGTAGTTGGATCAGCTACACGTTAGAATAAACCTAGATTACCTTCAGAAATATTAACAACAAATAAACAACCTGTATATTCATCATGTTTTGCTCTTAGCATAAATAGGTACTTACTAACACTTGTTTCGACACCTAAAAAATAAGTCAGTAAAAAGTAAGTCAGTCGTTGGCCTCAAGTGGCCTCAAGTAACATGGTACATAAATCAGCCTACAATGCTTTCACACTTTTTGTGGCTAAAGAAATGGTGCCTAGCAAAACGACGATACTACTTGGAAAATTCCATCAACTTACTCCTAGCAACAGCTAAGAAGATTCCTAAAAGAAATCTTTGCCAACCATGAGCTGAAACTGTTAATAAAACTTTTGGTGTAAGCTTGTAAAACATTCATACGTAAAAAATCTAATACAGTAGTTATATGACCTCAATAAGATAATTATACCTTATTTACATATTTTCTTTCAATTCCTATTACTGCTTTGCCACATTTTATAAAAATATCTATCAAAATTGCCTATATTCTTTTTATATTAGACTAGATATTTCGCGCGGCTCCGTCCACGTTAACCAGTAATTTCGCAGGAACTGGTAACGGGAACTGTACATTTTCTAACAAAAAAAATTGTGTATATTATCGTTCCCCGTAGTCTACTCTATAGCTTCGCTAAATTACATAAAAATCCGTCAAGCGCTTTGTGAGATTTCCGTGTCCAAACAAACATACTTTTTAGCTTTATAATATAAAGCCTAGATATAATAAATTGTAGTTTTTACAAAAACAATAAATATTTATATAGAAATAAATAAAAAAATAAAATATTTTCATGTATAATGCACACTGTATAACATATTACATAAATACTGTTTACTTAAAAATTTGGCTTCTATTGATAGTTTATCAAATACCACTGCGGCATCTATCAAAAGTATTGTTTTTATCGGGCGTGGCACAAAAAGAAAAAAATAGGTATGATTTCTTGAAAAAAAGTATTGAAATCCCACCAAAAACATACCTGTTAAAATGGGGCCTAGTTCCTATCGGCTAATAATATTTGGCCTAAAAAAAGAGTTGAAATCTAATCCAATGCCCAGTTCAGATGCACTTCATCGATCAGAATCATCTTCATCAACAGCCTGATCCATAATACTTCTAAATTTGAACTTGGTAGGTTTTTGTGCTTTACGAAACATATAATTTATAGAATTTAAGTAACCTGCCAAGCTCAAATTAGAAGTATTATGGATCAGGCTGTTGATGAAGATGATTCTGATCGATGAAGTGCATCTGAACTGGGCATTGGATTAGATTCAACTCTTTTTTTAGGCCAAATATTAGCTGATAGGAACTAGGCCCCATTTTAACAGGTATGTTTTTGGTGGGATTTCTTTTACCGCGAGGTGAAGCTATAATAATATCTATGGACGCTTCATACCACGTCAGTCTGGCCCCGTGCTAAATACCTGAATGACTTGTGTTACAGGTAGGTACCAGACAACGGAAATATTATTTTTGATACTTATATAGTTATATACTATGCATATATAAATTAAGATTTTTATTTTATCATACACATATTTAATACACATCCAGACCCGGGAACATTGAAAACTTTTTGTTCCGAATTTCGAACCCGCGACCCCCGGCTTGAGCCGCCACACACTCAGACAATTGAGCCACAGAGGTCGTCATTCATGCTTAGCTATGTTCTTTCTTATTACTTTGGTCTTTCAAACACCTGTCATTTATCACGAAATAGCTACCACTACCCTTCGGCTACATAAAGCTATACCTGGTAAAAAATATGAAATAATATCTATAACCCTATTAGCTTGTTTAGCATAATACGTTGTATTACGATGCGTTAGTCAATGTTGGCTCATACATCTCCAAGTGGGCCTATAATACCCCATAATGTTTAACCCTCCAGTGATAATCGCGTAACCCTGCGCTGCATTTATGGTCGTCGCGATCGATGTACTAATTACTGCCAGCCTACTAACCCCCTGCTAATGGGCTTTGTACATAATGCTGATTAAATCTGGACTAGACTGAGGATAAATATCTTGGGATATATTTGATTGGAATAATTGACCTACTGCTGTGGTCAAAAAAGTTCAGAAATTATAACTACAGGTGATTTTGATTCTGTATCCCAATGAAAATCATAATATAAAAAAAATCAATTTCTGTTCGTACAAGACGTGCGCTCGGTGCTTATACTCGTTGTACGAAACAGATGAGGCCTTAGGACCGTGACAATGATTTGAAATAAAAAAAATCGTGGATTGAATGTATAGCCCGATACATTAGCCAGATGATGAAGTAGGTAACTGATAAGGTCTGTTGAAATTATAAGGGAAAAAATAAGTAACTGCTTATCTCATAAAACGTGTTAGTTATATCTACTTCCTCCACTTATATCTTCAATAATAATAGGCTACTTGACCTATATTCAATTTCATTGAACAAATGCATATTTCTAGTAGAACTTGGCCTAGGAAACCGTATTTCACCCTTATTATCAAATAAAAGCTTATGATTGATAAATAAAGTCGATTTGAAAATATGATTTTATGAAAATAGGAATTGTACTGACGAAAATGCTTTTGCGGTACTTCCGATTGGGATGTGACGTCATCCTCATACTAATTTAATATCTTTTATTTATCGCGCTCGCTATATGTAAGTTTATTTGTACATAAATAATAAGAATAAGCCTATTATATATTTTCTTCAATAATTCAAATAAAACATCAGTTTTATATATATTATCTCCATTTATTGTAGACGGGAAATTCAATGGCCAAAACTTTTCTCCAAAAGTTTTCAACATTACAAATGATTTCTAATTTCTTATAAAATTATTTTATAATTTTTGGGCACTTTTAGACTCGTACATTTAGCACATTAAAAAAAAATTCAATAAAGAGAGTTTAAAATACAAAGCGTATGACGTCACACTATGGCGGACAGTGTTTTCGGCGCCATTTAAGAGGCATATTTTTCAATAAACATTTTTATGGGTTTCTACTGTGTAAAATATTAAAAAATTTGTTTTTTTTGTAAAAATGAATGATTATGAAGCGATTAGCATGAAGAAAAAAATTTGGTCAAGTAGCCTATTGTCAAAGCTACGTACGAGTAGAATTTCAGGTACATACTATTTCATTGCATTCAAATGTAACCTCAGCTTTCCTCGAAATAAAATAAGCGTATGAAAACGTTTCCCGCAATTTTCGAGCGATACGAATAAAATCCAATACGGAGTACATTCCATTAGACTCCTTTGGAGGTTGTTGACAAAGAGTTCACTTGGATACATTAAATCCTTCAACGAAATCAGGTGCGGTGTTTGGCCGCAGTCGGGGCATGTGTGTACAGCATGCACGCTATTGTCGGGCCACGCTTTTAGCGCGCATTGTCAGCGTTTACGTATTTTTACAGCTCACATTTTGTGTTTCAGTTTAATTTTCTTGTATTTTCTTTGGTTTTGTGAAAATGAAATTATGGAGAAGTGGGCGTAGAATTTGCGTATTTAATGTTAATATAGAGTATTTGGAGTGTAATTATAGTAAAGCTAGCAAACAGGGATCTTAGCCTGTAAGCCTTCGTCATGTTTATTATCGACTTTACAAATAAAAAAGTGCATGGGTTTTGACATTTTTGATGTAAAAAAATGCTAACTGATATTAAATTCTTCAAAAAAATCAGGTGCGGTGTGTGGCCGCAGTCGGGGGATGTGTGTACAGCATGCACGCTATTGTCGGACCACGATTTTAGCGCGCATTGTCAGCGTTTACGATTTTTACAGCTCACATTTTGTGTTTCAGTTTAATTTTATTGTATTTTCTTTGGTTTTGTGAAAATGAAATGGAGAAGTGGGCGCAGAATTTGCGTATTTAATGTTAAAATGGAGTATTTGGCGTGTAAGTGTAGTAAATATAGCAAACAGGGATCTTAGCCTGTATACCTTCATCATGTTTATTATCGACTTTTGAAATAAAAAATGCATGGGTTTTGACATGGTTTTAACATGGTTTTGATGTAAGAAAACGCTAACTGATATTAAATCCCTTAGCGAAATCAGGTGCGGTGTTTGGTCGCAGACGGAGGATGTGTGTACAGCATGCACGCTACTGCATGCTACTGCAGCTGTCGGGCCACGCTTTTAGCGCGCATTGTCAGCGTTTACGTATTTTTACAACTAACATTTTGTGTTTCAGTTTAATTTTTTGTATTGTCCTTGTAGTCAATAAAATGATATTAAAGTGGGTGACTACTCTAATAAATAGTTAATGGAATCTGGCGTTACTTTGCGGAAATCCATAGCTTAAAATTTAATTTCTTGTTATTTTTAGCAATATTCCGCGAAATAAACTTCCACCTTTAATTAAATGAGTGAGTGCACGCATAGGCATGCGTACAGCACCTCCCTACTCCCACACTGCCTATGCGTACACTCGCATGCAAGAACTTGCAAACACCACCACCACACAAGCAATAATGTTGGCAAATTCGTGCAAGGCCCCTCACCACCTTGCACGGATTTGCCAACATTTTTGCATGAGTGAGTGCACGCATGCCTATGCGTGCACTCACTCATTTACTTAAAGGTGGAAGTTTATGTCGCGGAATCTTGCTAAAAATAACAACAAACTAAATTTTACTCTAATAAAAGCATAGCAATTATTATATCAGCTCTAATAATAATAAAAATTCGTGGTTTTATTATTTTTTTGACGTATAGCATGACAGACTCTGGTAAAAGACTGGTGAAACATGGCCAAGACACCATTGTAAATAATTCTGCGACACTACTCTCGGGATTTCTTATGACAAGCCAATACATTTTTATTTCAAACTTTGACAGGGAAATTAATGCAACATGATACGGTTACCTTTAAGTCTGCGGGTCATTACTTTTTATTTTATTTTATTTATTTATTACATAATAAGTCTTATCAAAAAAATGTTAATCGTGGTATTCGCGACATAATCGCGTCCGTGCGGCGAACACACAGGTTTAGCGTAACGAATGCCCGAGGCCGCGGGCGCGCATTAACGAGCGTCGTTTGTCCGGCTTACAGGATGAGTATAGTTGATCCTTTGCAGTCCGTTTTTATCGCGTCATCACTTTGTCTCGACGGAGGCCTTTAAAATGGCGGTTTTAAAAGTAAGCTGACTTTGAAGACCACAATTTACAAACATTTCGGGATTGCGGAAAGTCTGAGAATGTTTGCGGGTTTCCGCTAAGAGAGTTGCTGTAGTCTTTTCAGAAATTATTTCTTCTCTTCTTACCTCCTCTAGTTTTTGGTTGCCAAACTCCTCCGACATGACTGGACCGATTTTGATGAAATTTTGTTGGCTTGTCAAATGTCAAGTAGGTTTGAGAATTGGTCAAAATCTATCTTTTATACTCATACCCAAAATAACGTCTATGGCAAAACAACGTTCGCCGGGTGAGCTTGAGTATAATTATAGTTACTTATTGTATATAATATAAGTATTCACTGTGTAAAAGCTATTAGTCCTTCGATCGCGGATTCTTGGATATCTATTGTTATTCTATTGTTGCCGCGGTCGCCGGTGTCCTTATGTGGTTTGATAGGTTAAATACCTATTTTGGTTACAGTGGAACAAACATATCACATACATACTAAATTCTCACAACCCAGTAGAGTAAAAACCTTTGAACAAACTCATAAGTCCACTAATGAGTAGTAAGAACTAAGTACTAACCGGTAACATATACTAATGAACCGCCGTGAGCACAGACGACCAACTTTATATGTCGGTCTGATTGTCCGAGCGGGACAGTTCAAAGTTTGGAATTGTAGCACTAACGGAACCGAACATTATGCGGTGGAAAGAATATATTCTGTTAATTTGAATTGGTTTCCAAAGCAGCTTGTACTATAATTTATCAGACATCAAATCATTTTACGTAAATTTGTTAGATTTTAAAATCTAATAAAATAAAATAAAATGAAGAATGTTTTAAAAACCTATATCTAAATCGGTTATAAATTTACACCTTTGGAACGTCTACATGAGGCCTAGGCCTTCTGTATCAGCTGTCTGGCTTAATCGATTTTGATGATGTGTGATTTTGTTTGTAGATTTTCTAAGTTATGGACAGTTTTTATCTCAGTAAAGAATATATAAATGGTTTTTAAAATTGGTGAAAAAAATATCTTGTAGTTAGTGTAAATAATAAAAAAAATACTTAAAAATACGCCTTTTAAAAAATCAACAATTTTAACAGATTATTGCATTGTCATGGGCTTTTAATACGTATGCAAAGTTTCGGATTAATTAGACTGTACTGGAGATAGGTTAAAATCATGCTCAAAGATTCCGTTACACACAATAAAAAATTTATACGTGGGAGAACCATGCTTTGGCACGATTGGGCCGGCTCGACCGAAGAAATACCACGTTCTCACAGAAAACCGGCGTGAAACAGTGCTTGTGCAGTGTTTCGCCGAGTGAGTGAGTTTACCGGAGGCCCAATCCCCTACCCTATTCCCTTCCCCACTCTCCCCTATTCCCATCCCTACCCTCCCCTATTACCCTATTCCCTCTTAAAAGTCCATGGGCGACGGTGACACCTTATTTCATAAAAAAAAGTGTTAAAAAATTATGGTTGACGTAGGTTCACAGTCTTGAAAATGTTATTGCTGTTTGATAGAACTTCATGTTCTTTCTAGATTGCAGATACTACGTATTGCATTAAAATCTTATCTAGGTTCTATTATTGTATCATACAACGTGACATTTTAGTTGTTGTTTTCCCGCAGCAGAACGATTTACCATAATATTATATGCAAGTAATTTTTTGAAAATTAAAAATATTTTGTTTGACGTACATGGCAACTTTATGCCGATAGGCGCGACTGGTTATGACCCGGCCGAATTTTATTTATGATTTGAATAAAAAAAACACTTAACAAATCTATTGTACCACTAAGATCGAATCATTTTGCTGTGGAAAAACAACCATTAAAACACGCAGTATAGCTAGAATCAGGATGCTACAACATAAACTAGCGTGGAATTTGGGCGAGCACCGGATGGACGAACTTGTTACACCAACTTCGGGAGTAACGCCACTAACATTGTGATTATACAGACCTTGTATACGCGTGACACTGCTTGTTTATTACACTAGAGATGTAGAGATGTAGATACTAGATAAGTTCAGTGATTTTAAATGTATGTATATAATTATTAATACAATGAATGTATATAATTTATACTAATACTAGCTGCCCCGGCAAACATTGCTTTGCCATAATATAAACTTATAAAGTATTTCACACATATTATTATTTTATTGAAGTGACTAAATAAGTGTGTCGCCATGGCAACGTCGATCGCTATCTCGTCGCACAAACAATGGTCGCCGTCAGTCTCAGGTTGTAATAATTTACTATTATTTATTCAACAAATGCACTTATCAATATATAAAGTACCCAGTAGCCGATTCTCAGACCTACTAAATATGCATATAAAATTAGGTAAAAATCAGTAAAGCCGTTTCGGAGGAGTTCGCGGACTAACATTGTGACACGAGAATTTTATATATAAGACTAGCTGACCCGACAGACGTTGTCCTGTCTTAATGATGATTATTTAATTCTTATTGGTATAATAATTAAGAAAATAATAGATTAAAATTAGTATCTTCATGCCAAATTTCATCAAAATAGACTGAATAGTTAAGGCGAAAATCATAAAAGTTTATTGTGCGGGAACCGTACATTTTCCGGGACCAAAAGTATCCCTTGTCCTTTCCCGAGACTCAATGTATTTCCATACCAAAATTCACCAAAATCGATTGAATAGTTTACGCGCAAATCATAAAAGTATATAGTGCAGTAACCGTACATTTTTCCGGGACAAAATGTATTCTATGTCCTATTCCTGTTTCTAAGCTACCTCTCCACCAATTTTCAGCCAAATCGGTTCATCTGTTCTTGAGTTATAAGTGGTGTAACTAACACAACTTTCTTTTATATATATAGATTATAAATGTGAAAGTGTGTCTGTCTGTTATTTCCTCACGTCCAAATCGCTGAGCCGATATTGCGGAAGTTTGTCATGGAGATACTTTGAGTTCCGGGAAAGGACATATCGAGCATAATCTAGTTAGTTAAGTGTAGAATAATAAAAAAGTCGGGTTATGTTAAGCACAGCAGACAGATCATGGCTTATAACTTCTATTAAAAAACTCAAAGGTCAAAACAGCCCAAACCACTGGACGGGTTGGGCTGTAATTTGGCATGCAGGTAGATGTTATGACGTAGGCGTCCGCTAAGAAATAATTTTGATAAATTCCAACCCCAAGGGTGTAAAATAGGGGATGAAAGTTTATATATAATAATACTTCTTAACGCGAGCGAAGCCGCGGGCAAAAGCTCGTTGACTTATATAGCCGACTGACGTAGGCTCGCTATCTGTCTTTAAACCGATTTCACTGATAGTCTTAAAATCAATTTAACTTTTTATATAGCTTATCCTAATAACAAAGTGTAGTGTATATGACGTCCGCAACTCGGTTGCAGCGAAATTCTTACTTCGATCGTAGCACGCTCTTATATTCTAGTCACTAGAATTGGGCTAATCAACAGTCGATTTTTTTTGTATGGATCCTCCATGTTGGTCCATGACGGTCGATGGACTAATGCTAGGGATAGCTTCGCAGTCGTTGTGGCAGTCATGATTATTATATATAATATTATATATAATATATATTCATGTCAGCAAAGTCAGTTAAGAGTCAGCCAGACAGACAGACATATATATATTTTATAATATTAGTATGGATTTGTAATTCGTTCGTCCATAACTGATATAACTATATTTCGGTTAGAACTTCTTATTACAATAACACGTACAAGCTCTGTATGTACATAAGGAAATTACATTATGTTACCTGCTCAGTAGACAAACAATCTTCACATTTTCTAAGGCAACCAAAATGAAATTGTAACATTGCAGGTGCAGGGACGGCTAACACAGATAGGCGGTGATAAAGTGGGCTGCCGGCTGGCTCCGCCCCTGAAATACGGGGAAGCCCCCGGCCTCGGGAATTTTAAACTCAAGATAAAATTCTCCGGGGATTTTCGGGTTTTTTATTTCATTTGTTAAGTTTAAACTTGACGCTATCGAGGTAAAGAAGAGGTTTTATGTTACTTAAATTTTGAAGTTATTTTTTCTAAAATGTAAGCAATAAAAAACATTGCTGTTATGAGTCTCGTGGCATACGGTTGATAGTTTTCCCATTGAGTGAATTTAATATTATATTATCAGTCGAATTTAGTTTTAGAAATTCCTCGTTATTAGAAAATATTAATTTTAACACAGTAATTAGTTTGTAGCTGAATATTTGTTTTCGATACAATATCACAACTAGGTAGATGTTATAGAAATTTTGATGCACCGAAATTCGATCGATATATAAAATATATCCAAGCCTATCTATAAAGATTTTGATTTAACTTGGTATAGACCAATTTTTATCAAAAGCTTTAAGAAAGAGTAATTTAAAGACAGACAGTTATACTTACATCGCAAAACGTTAAAAAAATTAAATGATTTAGCGCCTCACTAAACTCTTTTAAAGAACCTCGAAGCAACCAGCGGAATCGTGTCACGCAAATGTTATGGTAAAATAAACAGTATGTATGCTAAAAACGCTATCAGCTTAGCTGGCAGCGTTATAACTCATGAATTATTTACTCTGAATGTCGGATATCGCTCACCGTGCCATTTGCACTCTCAAAGGGAGCGGTTAATAAAAATACCTCAGTAGAAGTTATTTTGCAGCGGCCCCCGGGGACGCTCGTATCAGAATCTAGTATAAAACGCCCGCTCGTGTGAACGTGTCGTTGCTTGGCCCAAGTTGTAGGCTGTAGCGTTTATACCGTTGAATATTATACTCAGATTTTTTATAAAATTAGGGACAAACTAGCAAACGGGTCACCTGATGGAAAGTAACTACCGTCGCCCGTAGACAGTCGCAACATCAGAAAAGCTACGTTGCCGGCCTTACTTTGAGAAATATTTTTACGATTCAATACATTTGTACGAAGCGCAGTATGTTAGGAGTAAAACTACAGGACAAAATAAGGAACACCACACTGCGCTCCAAAACAGGTATCAAGGATGTAGGTGTCAAGGCTGCCAAGCTGAAGTGGGATTGGGCGGGTCACGTTGGCCGTATGCATTCCGACCGCTGGGCAAGGATCTCAACAGAATGGGCACCTGAGGACGGACGCCGTCGCCGAGGCCGGCCTAGAAAAAGATGGCGTGATGAGCTGGAGGCATACCAGCCAGGCTGGCCAGCGGTGGCGCAGGAGAGAGACAGATGGAAGTCTTTGGGGGAGGCCTTTGCCCAGCAGTGGGACAGTTTAGGCTAGAAATAATAATAAAAAAAATACATTTGTAATTTTGAAAATGTCTTGCATTTTTTTCATTATAAGTACTTGATGCTTTGTGTGTTTATTAAAAAAAATAGGAATAACAATTTTTCAAGCATATTTTATGCGCAAGTTAAAAAATGATATTATGTTAATAGTAATTAAATATTTTGTGTAGAGAGAATTTTGGATTTGAGTTTCGTACTTTTTATAAATGTGTTAATGGTATGTTTTTTTTGTCATACATTTGTATACAGGTAAGTACCGATTGCGGCTTGGAGCTAAGAAGACATGAACCATGTTCGTAAGTCGTTTTATGTTATTAAGAGTCCGTATACGAAATTTGCCAATTTCGCTGATTTTACAGACGTGATTTAACAGTTAAAATACAGTATTTCTATAAGTTTTACATGCACAACATGTAAGATCATTTCAATTATAATCTAATGTTGGAGCTAAATTTTTTATTTTTTTAAGTATTTTTAAATAATCCAACTCAAACCCGCGACAGTTTTGTGATTTTTGCTGTAAAAGGTTTAGAATATCACCTGTTTATGGATTGTATTGACGTCTTAACGGTATGAAAAAAATACAATGTACTTTTGAAAAAGTCATCTATAAAATGTTGGAATTACTTTTTACCACTTTAATATAAAATAGTTGAATAAAAAAATATGTAACTCAGCAAAATTTTAGAGAAAATGGGCAAAGAATTGCTGTTCATTTCGGCAACTTTGAGCTGTAATTCATAAAACGAAAACGACAGAAATAATCTATAGATAAAATTCTATCCAATTCGAGATAAAAGAGAAAAGAAAAAAAAACAAATTGTGCCAAAAAAACACGATTCAAAACAACCTAATAATAATATTTCTGTAGCGAACCTTTGCAATTTCGGCAAAATCGTCAAAATTTCGTATACGGACTCTTAAACTTGAAATAAATTTCATTTATTTATTAAGTAGTTGTATTTTTTATAGTTATTGTATTTTTAATAAGTTAATTGTTAATAAATGAATTTTAAAACGTAAATTCATATAAAATATTATGTTCGTACACGACATTTTAAGAACCTACTCGCACCGCTCCTGTGCCTTGCGCCAAGACCCAAGACTATGAAATACCACTGCTCTAGGTGAGAATATGTTGTAGAGTGTAAAATTTCCCAAGGTGACAACCGGTGCGCACTCCGTGTAACTATGTCTGTAATATGAATCTCGTGGGGCCTCCAATCGCAAGAATTTTCGACCTCCGTACATGAGACTTATATTGGAAAATGGCGCCTAATGGACATTTTATTCGGGGGTGTTTTGTGCGAGGATTGTGTAGAGCCTCGTTATAGGTTATACCCACGTAACTCCTCTGTGGTCCAGTGGTTTAGAACGTGGCTGTTGGAGTTCGTGGGTTCGATTCCAAGTTACAAGTTTATTAAGCACAATGCTGGCTGATCACCTGATTGTCCAATGAGTAAGATGATCCATCCATTGGATAGGCCTATAAAATTTCTCCTGCGTAGCTGGCTTGGTTTCAATTAAACCGGCCACCGCCACTAAAATGGTGTCGGGGATACTATTATTATACTTCATTAAGAATCTTAGATATTATCCTTAGATTTACTTTCACTTTCTCTCTCTGAGTGGCAAGTAGTATAGTAGAGAGGTTCGAATATAGTGAGGTGAATAAGTTTATGCAGAGAGTCAATTGAAGTTTTTATGTCAGAAATATTTGTCCACTCAATAATTTATTATTGCGTTAAGTTAAAAAAAACAATAAAAAAAATATAAGAATTTCAAGGCTTTGGAGACAGAATAGTTTAAACACGTAAACAACTTACTTTTGTATGCTATAATTCAACCAATTTTCACTTTTTATTTGTTTTATAAAAATAATTTTAGGTAAAGTAATACGTATGTTAACTTTTTCTACCTCACTATGTAGACGGAACACCACATTTTGGTGTCTACTTAGTGCAAAGTACATTTAGTTCCCAGTTTAATTAGGGTTAAAGTAAAAACTAGTTTGTAACATGTTGTATGTCAGGGTGGTGCTGCCAACACAATCATATTTTGGCAAGCAGCCCGCCGCCCGTACGGTGTTACAGTTGTGCTACCGAGTTACGATATTGAATCGTATTTGGTCGGTATAAGGGTGTTATCAGAGGTAAATTAAGTCTGAACACTTAGGGCGTTACTCTTATTTTATAGCAAGATGGAGCGCCTGATTCATACTCGAGGGTTCTCGCGAAAAGAATTCCAGTGAGAAGTGTACTACGACTTACGAGAGAGAGGCATTCATTAGTTGGGCAAAGCTGGCTTGGGCCATCGTTCACTTCTGACAGGCCTCAGACAGACTGTAGCTTTACATGAACTTCGTAACATAAATTATAATAATACTAGCTGACCCGGCAATGTTGTTTTGCCATATCAATTACTTCTAGTATCAATATAAAAAGTAGATAAAACCTATTTTTGGGCCTAACAAATGTACATACAAAGGAAAACACCCAAACTCCATAGAAAATTACTAGTGTCCGACCGAAGGTCTATTTTTGGCCGAAGCCGAAGCCGAAGCCGATTAATCGGCAATTGCCACAACCTTCGGCTGAAGCCGAAGCCATAGCCGAAGGTTTATAATCTTAATCACTCGACTCTCACAAATTTGTAATATTTCCAGAACTGCCCAATTTTCGTATAATATGTTAGTCTGTAATCTGTATCAGCGTCTGAACAAATGTGTCAAATTATAAGTGTATGTACTATGATGTATGTATGTTTTTAAGTTTGTGTTCGCATATCTCTGGAACTACCATTCCGATTTCAGTAATTCTTTTTTGTTGTACTAGGTACTGTTCAACTTAGGGGATAGTGCAAGTTTCAACAAAATCGGTTCTGTAGTTTTGGAGATACGGAGTTTTAATTCTCAATTACGTATAATTTTGAAGTCGGTTTTATCTTTTTTAAATACGGTTAGGTTCAATATTGTCTACAAGCTACAATGAATATTAAAATTAAGTATTTCAAAACTTCAATATTGAAGGTTTAGTTCTACCTCTATATTGACTGTCTCATAGAGAAGTTGATTTAGAGATGATAATAAAAGTTTTTGATTTCGTGATTTATATTTTATCAATTTATAATTTGTGGACTACAAATAATTAATTAAGTTTAAGGAATGACTCAAATGTGTAGTTCGAAAACGTATGAAAATTCGGAAAAAGTGTATAGAATCAAAATTATAGAGAATTTAATTAGTTTTTTTCATCGTAGAATGTTTTTTGCTGCAACGCATCGTTTTTTAATTATTAGCCAAAAACCAGAAATTGAGACTTTTGACACTCTCCACTCACTTCGACTCACCTCCTAGACTTCAGGACTTTTAGTATGTTTTATCCCTAAGCACCCTGAATAAGTTCCAGCAGAAATCTCTTAGGTTCCCGCTCACGTATTCTACAACTACTTTAATGACTGAACTATTGTAAAAAAAGTAATAATTTCTTTATTATTTTCCAAAAGCAATAATTAGACCAATCAAACAGTCTTTACTCTTTGTTTTACTGGACTAGACCGAAACTAGACTAATAAATAAAATAAACAAACACTTTCTTCATAATAAATAATTAAATGATTTATTAAGAAGTTAGTGTTTGTTTATTGTATTTGACAGTGACTCCCAGCGGCCTCTGCATACACGACCGGTCCATCGCTCTCTCACGACTCACTCAGTCTTTCGTAACAGTTTACAGTTCGTTCAATTTCGACGATTGCTCGGACCTTCGGCAAAGCTTCGGCTTCGGCCAGGTTTTAGGCCGAAGCCAAAGGCTTCGCCGAAGGTGGTTTTTTTGGCCGAAGGCAGCCGAAGCCGAAGCCAAAGCTTCGGTCGGACACAAAAAATTACCCAAGGCCCGGCGCAGAAGAGATGTCATGTATCTCAGTTACGAGTATTTGTGTATTTTAAGTGTAACATTTTTGATAGGCTCAGCCATTGGAGGAGATTGCGCACAAACAATGTGACACGAGAATTTTATTATATATTTGATTTTTACTTCAAATAAAAATATTTTTTTCTTTCACTTTCCAAGCGGCCACAGGTCACTGCTACTAGTAGATATTCTAATATTGATATTGTAAATTCGGTATAGAGATAGTTTGAGTCCGGGAATGGACATAGAATACTTTTTGTCCCGGGAAAATGTACGGTTCCCGCACAATAAACAAATTTCTGTGCAACGGAGGTGCGGGCGTCATATAGTCCCTAATAAGGCTGTACGTTACAAGTATGAAAACAAAGTCAGGACTCCTGTTATACCATTGCGTCACGCTAATTAACGTCACATCGTATCGCCGCTGGCCGTCACAGTAAGAGTGCGTCCACATTTGTATCATTTGCGCGATCAGATCCCAGATCAGATCTCCATCGCGTATCATCAAACCGTGTCAAAATGATACGCGTATCATGATACGCCCCGATCGCTATTAACCGCGTATCTAATACATGCCGTATCAAATACTCACATGATCGGCAGAATGATCTAATAGGCGTCCACACTATGACACGCATACTTGATACGGCGCGATGATCGCAACGGAGATCTGATCAAATGATACAAATGTGGACGCACCGTTATGTGTCGTTTACAATCGCAATTACTGTGTTGTCTGAATGTGGATTTGTTAGATCGCGGAACCACATCATACAATGATTAAAATGCAGTGGCGGCCTTACCCATTACTAGCCATGGGCGGAAGGTCTTTGCGAGGCCCTGGGTGGCAGGTATTTTCGAGGCCCTCTGTCTTACTTAAAAATACCTTGCGAGGCCCCTGCAAGAGTGAGGTCTCAGGCGATTGCCCTGTTCGCCACCCCCTAGGGCCACCACTGTCAAAATGGAAATAAAGGAGTGCGTATTGACACAAAAGACATAACTACCAGTAGTTCGACTGCAAAGAAACGGACAGGTTTCAATATCTGTCAAATTCGTCGGGTTTCACTAGGATTATGAACGGAATGTGCCTCGCGCTGGCTGATATAATTTATTTTTAAATATTTAAAATAAAGAATTCAAAATTGGATTCTGACAATTTTAATCGCATGTGCCAAAACACATACAACAATTATACGACCAAAGAGGATCACGTCCAGCGAATATGTCATAGTTTTAAATTCGTAGGGAACAAGTTAAGAACCCTAGCGACGATTTTCGTCATAATACGTCAAATTTAAAAATTTCAACATCAGTTCTAAGTCGGCATACTCTGTAATTCTGTCTACTCTGGTATTGACGATGCATTTTTAAGCAGCTGTGACTTTCATTGCAATGTAGTCGTGATCTGTCAGCTGAGTTTGACGTAATTAAATAGCGAATGTCCGGTATACGTTTGTAATATGTATGCTTATATATCAGTTACTCTCAAACGTTTTAAGTTCTAGTTACACAATCCAAAGGATACGAGGGAGGCACTGAAAATTTCGGGAATCAAGGAAGTGACACAACATTACTATTTAAAAATGTGTTTATTGCTTTTCGAAGTATTCTCCGCGAAATTTGACACAATTTCCATACGATGGTACCAATCATTGAAGCAACCATTCCATTCGGAAGTTAGGGTCTCCAAAATGACCGTTTTGTAGGCGTCCACAGCTTCTTCAGGTGATGAAAATCTCTGACCATGCAATTTATTCTTCATTTTAGGTAAGGTATAGAAATCATTAGGGTTTAAGTCGGGGCTGTACGGCGGATGGTCTAATAATTCTATGTTTTCTTGCTCTAAAAACTCTTTTGTTCTGTGCGCGGTGTGAGAACTGGCATTGTTGTGATGGAGGATGATGCGGCGGTTGCAGTTCTCTTTACAGAGTTCAGAATCGACCTGTGGCAAACAAATCCTAGCATACCATTCTGCATTAACTGTTCTTTGTCCCTCAAGACTCAAGAGGAATAGTCGCAATATGGCCGGTTTTGGAGACAAACGTGGCCACCATTTTTTTGCAACACTCCTTGAACGAACAATTTTTGTTGGCTTTAACTCATTTTTGAACACCCAAACTCGTGACTAATTTTTAGTTTTGGGTTCGTACGCGTATATCCAGGATTCGTCACTTGATATGATGTTGTGTACAGCATTTGAGGATCCTGCGTAGAATCTTTCGAGAGTTCTGACGCACCAAGTAACGCGAGCCGCTTTTTGCTCTTCACAGAGCAAATGCGGTACCCATCGGGAAAACAACTTTTTTAAACCTAATTGTTCATGCAATATTGTTTGTATTAGACTCATGACATTGTCTAAAGTTGCCTGAATTTCACGGTATGTCACATGTCGATCTTCCTCAACAACAACGTCCGTCAAGCGGACGGACGATGTTCGTAGAGTCCACATCCTGAGGATGCTCCGGTGTTCGTAGAGTCCACATCCTGAGGATGCTCCGGTGTTGGAGCGAAACGCGCGTCGAGGTTTTCAACCTGCATGGTGGTGAGGGGCCTTGCACGGATTTGCCAACATTATTGCTTGTGTGGCGGTGGTGTTTGCAAGTTCTTGCATACGAGTATACGCATAGGCAGTGTGGGAGGAGGGAGGTGCTGTACGCATGCCTATGCGTGCACTCACTCATTTACTTAAAGGTGGAAGTTTATTTCGCGGAATATTGCTAAAAATAGTAACAAACTAAATTTTAAGCTATGGATTTCGGCAAAGTAACGCCTGATTCCATTAACTATTTAAAGTTCATATACATTCCCTATGCAATTTCACCTTATCACACCTTTTAGAATAACACATAGACACTACACTATAAAATGTAAAATACAAGTGTTTATACTCCGAGAGCCAGGGTTATCTCGTTCACAGGCAATTTAATAATAATTCTTTGAGTTATTCCTTCTTTTGTCGCAACTTTGTTAAATTCAAGCTCCAAGAAATCTCGAGTGGTCCTAATGAGTGTAATAACTAGCGTGAAAATGAAAGTTGTTTGAGCCCATTAAATTCTTGAAAAATGTTAATCATTAATGTTCAACAAAGTATTTTGATAAATGCTAATAATTTGCCGTGGAAAAAGAAATATTTAGTGTATTGTCATAAGAACTAATCAAATGCTCCTCTTCAGGTTAGACTTTCCATACTTAAATTATAAATGGGAAAGTGTGTCAACTCTTCACGTTTAATTAAACCACTGCTTTTTATCTCGGAAAGTGAACGATTCTCGCGCTAAATAGTACATTACGCACCTAGGGCAGGAAAGTAAGAAATGTCTCAGATCACATGTAATTGTTGGCCGAGGCGAAGCCGAGGTCAGCAAACATGTGATCTGAGGCTTTCTTATTTACTGCCCATGGTGCGTATACTATTTTTCTCATCGACGGAGGCGGAAAACGGCAATATCAGTAAGCGCAGCGGGAAGAAAGTTGACGTTTTCCGCCCGGAGGTGAGAAAAATTAATTTCGACACAACGGAGTTGCGTCATTTAGTATAATAAATAATCATGACTGCCACTACAACTACGAATCCCTAGCATTAGTCCATCAACCATCACGGGCCAACATGTAGGATCCATACAAAAGAAAAGTACTGTTGATCAGTATCTTTTAGAAGGCCAATTCTAGTAACTCAAATACCACAGCGTGCTACAGTGTTTTTTTATTATAAAATTTGGGACCGTCTATGGGCTATTCGTCCATTACTTTTTTTTTGGTACAGTGTTAGAATCGAAGTTAGAATCCAGGTCCCAGAATTAGGTCCCTAGTGATACGTGAGAAAACTTTAAACAGCCAAAGTAAATACAATAGGAACACAGGTAATTTTATTGCGCGGAAATAAACGAAATCGAGTAAAAATCACTGGTTGCGGTGAAAACGGGACATAAATCCGGCTTGTGTAGCCATGTCACGCTTCTTCCTACTTTCCAGCAAGATTTCTAGTAGTACCTACATAAGGTTCGGACTAGTCTACAAAATTCTCACTTGCTTATCAGTTTCCCACTTGCCCATAAGGGTCTCATTTGCTCGGAATCAGCTCCAACGATTTTCATGAAATTTAGTATATAGGGGGTTTCGGGGGCGATAAATCGATCTAGTAAGTAGTAGGAATCATTTTTAGAAAATGTCACTTTATTCGTGTTTTATCGAATACCAAGCAAAGCTCGGTCAAATAGCTAGTTATTAATAAAATTAGAACGTTACGACATAACCATTGTGAAAATAAAATATTTTTAATCTTTGTAGACGCTCTACGAATTTCGTAGAGCATCTACGAAGCGCCTACGACAACGCTAGCCAAATAGCACAAACATTTTAATTTCATACTACTTTTTTTGAGGCAACTTTAAAATTTTAGTGTTCATCAAAAACCTATAAAAAATAATGAACACCAATAATAATAACTAATCTTATATACAAAATTCTCGTGTCACAATGTTAGTCCGCGAACTAACGAACTCCTCCGAAACGGCTTTACTGATTTCAACCAAATTTTACATGCATATTCAGTAGGTCTGAGAATCGGCTACTGGGTACTTTATATATTGATAAGTGCATTTGTTGAATAAATAATAGTAAATTATTACAAGCTGAGACTGACAGCGACCATTGTTTGTGCGACGGGATAGCGATAGACGTTGCTATGGTAACATACTTATATTTTAGTCACTTCAAAAAAATAATATGCGTGAAATAGGTACTTTATATTATAGCAAAGCAACGTTTGCCGGGACAGCTAGTAATATATAAAATTCGGTGTCACGGTGTGCGTGGTTGAACTCCTCTGAAACGGCTCAACTGATTTTCGTGAATCTTAGCGAGCATATCGGTTAGGGTGGAGAATCGGACTACATCTACTTTTTATATTGATACACGCATTTGTTGAATAAATAATAGTAAATTATAATAACCTGAGACAGACGACGACCATTGTTTGTGCGACGGGATAGCGATCGACGTTGTCATGGCGACATACTTATTTAATCACTTCAATAAAATAATATGGGCGAAATACTTTATATTATGGCAAAGCAACGTTTGCCGGGACAGCTATAAGTATTTTATAATAATAATTTTTGAGCATCATCGTAGATGCCCTACGAATTCCGTAGCGCGTCTATGAATCGTCTGCGATACGACCTAATTCAGACAAAAGCACAATATTTTATACATTTTAACTCCCATCAATCCCCAAGGGGCAGCCGACTGCCACATAATAATTGAAAATTTATTGTGTCTACGATACCCACGATGCAGGTGTTAACTACTAAGTAATATTATATAACAAAATATAAAACGTCTTTTTAAGGCACTCTTAAAAATGGCAGTTTTCATCGTAAACCGTTTAAAAACATAATATAAAAATTTATGAACACCAAAAAAGGCTTAATATTCTTTTTTGGTGTTAATTTTTCTATACTGTATACTATAATTATTGTATAGTAGGTAATTTGATTTGTATATAATTTTAATATATTTTTATAAAACAAGATAAAATAAAGTTAAGATAAGTTGGTAATTTATTGGGCATACAGAAGGTCATTAGTACCAGCAAAGGCTTAACCAAAATGTATCTTTGTTTGGTCCTTTGATGTGTGGTTTGGGCGGCTATTGGGCGACATTTGGGCGACATTTGGGCGACATTTGCATCACAATAGCACGTGATTGTGCGCTGCGGACCGACGGACCGACGGGACAGGTGACCGCAATATAGATTTAAAAATATATACTTCATGTATATAAAATTCTCGGGTCGTCATGTCTGACTGAATAAAATGCAATTTTGTCTATTTCTAGGTCTGAGAATCGGCTCATTTTTTAACCGACTTCCAAAAAACGAGGAGGTTATATGTTCGGCTGTGGATATTTTTTTTTTTTTTTTTTTTTTGTATGTTCAACGATTACTCCGCCGTTTGTGAACCGATTTTCGAAATTTTTGTTTTGTTGTATTAGGTTTCACTCCAATTTGGTCCCATTTTCACAAAGGTGGTGACCTGATGATGGGATCCATGAGTAATCGAGGGAACTCCTCGAAATTTATATGGAAACATATGGTGATTTTGGTTTTATGTGAAGTGTACTAAGAATACGCTACCAAAAAGTCAAATATTGGGTCAAGGTATACCATGGTTTCGATGATGCTGAGAGAACTCCTGATTCCTTATAGATACACGTTTGGGAGTTTCGGCGTTGTTTTAAGAACAGAAAGCATAAACTACTATGCAATTCATATTCATCATCATAATCATCATCATCATCATCGTCATCATCATCATTACCACGTCGTGTTAAGGTCACCAATGTCTCATGGCACAGAATAGATAGTAGTACTGCAAGGCATAGGTATGGATATACTAACTCGTAATAATAATTATGTATTGTTACATAACAACACCTGTTTGTTTAATACACGGCGGTCGGCGCTACAGAGGCGACGCGACGCGACGGTGTCGCGCGGGCGGCGCGTGGCGGCAAACGACAGATCGAATATTTTACTACTTTATATTATACAGATCGAATACTTTACTAACTACTGTTCACTTCACTGATAATATATTATTTTGTGAGTGTGAGTTGTGACTCATAATGTAAAGAAAAGACGTCTACGTCTTACGCCTAAAACTGGTCTTATGGTTCTGTAGGGTTACCCTGGGACGTTAATCCCTCTGGCGTAATCTCAATTAAGACAACCAGTGAGTGTGAGCGAGAAGAAAAATTAATGTAGCGAATTAGTTATATCAAATGCCGTCGAGTAAGCGATACCGCGATGCAGACGCTTAACAACGACATCTGTTGTTGAATTGCGGAACTAAATTTTCTTAGAAAATATAAAGTTTACAAATCTCAACACTTAACAAATTGTAATAAAATACGTAAAATATACGCGAAGGTTTACGTACTAGTGTAACTAAAAAGAGTGAAATTATTATTATTTTTAACAAAAAATTAAAACCGACTTCCAAGGTAAAAACAATAATAACATTAATATGAACTAAAAAGTATTAAATAATTTTTACTATCTAATAGTGCCTTTTTCCGAATTCGGCTAAACCTCAACTATTTCTGTACTCAATCTTCATAATTTTGAAGTCGGTGCCAGTTCAAAAAAATTTAAATATTCTGTCAGAGGACTGAAGATTCAGCTATCTGGTACCGACTTCAAAATAATGAAGATTGAGTACAGAAATAGTTGAGGTTTAGCCGAATTCGGAAAAAGGCACTATTAGATAGTAAAAATTATTTAATACTTTTTAGTTCATATTAATGTTATTATTGTTTTTACCTTGGAAGTCGGTTTTAATTTTTTGTTAAAAATAATAATAATTAATTACTAGCGCACTTTGCAATGCCAAATAGTTTTTTTGTTTGTCAGAATCATAATCCTGCAAAAAAGGTTAACGCGCGATAAACTAATAAGTGCGCAAAGCCCCAATATTTCCCCTCCTTTTTTACTAGCCCCAATGGAGAATCTTTGTTTCAGTTGTATATACCTGTAATAAACTATTGCGTTAGATCTTATCATAACTGTAGTAGATTTTAATTATGAATGTTGCCGCAATTTGTTGTTGGTATATCTTTAATAAATAAACAAATAAACATTTCCTGTAACGCAAATATAAATTGATTCACAAATTAATAAACAAAGAAACATCCAACATGCATTTAAACGAATTTCAAGTACAAAGACGTAAAACAAAACGAAATGGAAACAAAAAGATAAATAAAGATATAAAAAGATAAATAAAGGAAAGATAACAGAGGTCTCTTGAGAGAGTAATTACAGGAGCAGTTGGAACGTTTTGGTACAATTTTAATGGGCTTTTTTACTTGTCCGTCCCCTTGGTACTCTGTAATTAACATTTACACGATCTTAGTGAAAAATTGAGTCGGTTAATACTGCGGTAGACCACAGACTAAAAAATTATCCACAGCCGAATAAAGATCCTCCTTTTTTGGAAGTCAGTTAAAATAACGTATGAAATACGTAACTATTAATTGGCTAAAATAACGTATGTAACGCGTAATTTTAACTATATTTTAATTATATAGGAGGTCCGGTGGAAGTGAAAAATAATAACCAGCCAAGTGCGAGTCGGACTCGCGCACGAAGGGTTCCGTACCGTTGTAGAGCAAAACTAGACAAAAATTGTGTTTTTTGTATGGGAGCCCCCCTTACTTTTTTATTTTATTTAAATATTTTTATGAATTATTTAAGGCCTTCGTGAAAGTTTCAAGTGCCTACCTCTTATCATTATTGATTACGAGCAAAAGAGCCCAAAAAAATCACGTTTGTTGTATGGGAGCCCCCCTTAAATAATAATTTTATTTTTATTTTAGTATTTGTTGTTATAGCAGCATCGGAAATACACAATCTTTGAAAATTTCAGAACTCTAGCTATAGCGGTTTTTGAGATACAGCCTGGAGACAGACAGACGGACCGACACACATCGAAGTCTCCTGAATAGGGTCCCGTTTTTACCCTTTGGGTACGGAACCCTAAAACAGCAGATATCGTGCAGTAGAAGGACAGGTAGATATTTCATCCTTTGCCACACCGGTAAAGGATCCTGTGCCCTTTTCCAGGACTCAGTATATAACCACTTTAAGTTGGTTCACCCGTTAGGTTAGACAGACAACAAGACAACAACAGACAGACAAACAGATGAATAGACAGACAACGTTGTATTAACAGTCTCTAGATTAAATGATTCGAATTTTCTAAATACTCTTGCAAAGATTTTCTTCACGTTTTTTCACAAACTTTTTATCGGAATAATTTCCTTTAGGTATAACGTTGTATATCACAAAGGCCATCAATACAGATTTAAAAGCGCCTCTAATAGCTTTTGGTGGGTAAATTCAAATAAATGAGGGTGCGACGACGTATTTACTCCTATATAAATTGAACTTATGTGGGCCAAAGCGAGCCGAGCGGCCTTTTTACTATTTACTTATAAAAAATAGGCTATATTTTAGTCGATACGCGTGTCGGGGCTGGTCTTTGGTCTGGCTGGAATTGGTTGACCATTTAGCAATTTCTCACAATCAATTCACAAAATGAATTGTAAAAATCGTCAAACTCACGAATGTCAAATTAGTACGAATTTAGACATCTAAATTGCCAAGGCAGTGTCAATTATTTTGTGGTTTTTAAAAAGAATTCATATTATGATTCATAATGTTATTATGATTCTCCAAAGCGACCATTTTAGCCCCGCTGGAAATTAATTTTCCTGGAAGAGGAAAGCAGATATAAATAGCATTCATGAGATATCAATGAATATAAGAAATGGATCCATATATCCTGTGGTCCCATATAGATACTCGTATATATTGTCGGTAGTCCCTGCCTTTAACGTTTTATTGAAATTTGACGCTTATATTATAATATTATCATAGTTATTTAAGCAAGTTGTTATGTGGGTCTATCGCAAAAAATGTACAGTTCTAGCTAAGAAATGGATCCATATTTCCTTTGTCACTGTCCCTGTCTTGTCAGTCCCTGCCTTCAGCGATTTTGACGAAATTTGGCGCTTATAATCGTTATTTACGCAAAATGTTATGAGAGACTATCGCACAAAAATGTACAGCTGTTCTTGTAATTTTATTTGACATATTTTTTGTAGATCAGTATTCTAACTACGATAACATGGCGCGCCCCTCCAAATTACTGTTTCAATATGTGTAGTCACATCCTTATGAAAGAGTTTGTATGAAGTAAGTATTCAACCAATCAACCAGTACTCGTAATATTTCACAATGTCACTTACCAAGATTTGTTGGTCAACTAATCATAACTAGCCGACCGCGCAAGATAACGCACTTCAAACGTTTTGACAACGCACTTCAAACGTTTTGAATTTTGGAGGGGCGCGCCATGTTATCGCAGTTTATCTCTACCTTAATATTATTATGTACTGTACATAATATAAAAACTACTAGATATACTTCGCCTAATCGTAGATTATAAAAAAAGTAACCAAATCACGGCGGAAATGCGCAGACATTAGAATTTGTCGTCGTGTTGGACTAACGCGACCGGAAGTCGATTACAGACCGGAAATGGACAGTAGCGCCCTGACTGATGTCATCATTGGAATTAATGGAGCCTAACTTGGGTAATAGGGTTTGGACACAGGAGACAGGTCGGGAACGTGATGGTACCAGCAGGAATGACCGCTAAAGAAAGAGTTTTCGAAGAAAGAACAGTAAAGTTGGCAGATGACCAATTGACATTTTTTTTTAAATTGGACAGCCAATTTGTCTATAAAATATACCCATGATATTAAAGGATCGGACACCTACCTCACTTATACGGATAACTGAGAGCCGGATAATCAATTAGTTTCTACTGCAGTAAAAAATGGCGGACTAAACATGTTGCGTAAGCGTAATGAACTGATTTAAGATAGTCCATTCAATAAATAAATACGAAGAAAACGTACCGCGGCAAATTAAATTGTACCAACCTATACATAAATAAACGCATCAACACACTTTGTGGCACTCGAATTTTAACTCTCTACCCACACGCCAAAGTCCATATTAGCGTGGAGATTATAGCAACATTGGTGTAGGTAAAAGAGTATTTGGTTTTAATTTCCTACCGAAGAATTAACGCTGGAATTTGTTAAAGTTCTTTGTCAGTTGTCGCATACGAGCGCCGTGTTTACTCGAGACCGTGCACTGGAAATTACTTTGAGCAGTTGATTAAATTTCGACGTTAGTGCATTAAAATTTAAATTTTTTGGTATTTTCAATTTGGTTTACATACGTATATTATTTTAGTTAAAATTGTTTGTAAATTTTTCATATAATAATAATTGGGTCCATAGTAACCGTTTTGACCATTTTGATATTATTCTGGAAATTATCCCTATTAAAGTAGTAAGAGATTTATGACAAAAGAAAATTGATATATTATTACTATGAGATTATTATGAGATGACTCGGTAAAGTTTCTATCCTAATATAAATGGACTGCCACAACTATTTCAAGACTGAAATTAGCCAAATCTGTTCAGCCATTCTCGAGTTTTAATGTGACCAATAAAATGTCATTTTTTTATCTGGGGGCATGGGAGTGCCCCTGCCAAGTTGAGCTTTAGTTATACAGAATTTTAATGTCTATTTACATCGTAAGTACGGAGTCTTTTCAGCACTGTTTAAAACAGTCTACTAACACCCTGTAGCTCTATACAGTGTGTAACAAAACTAAGTTATAATACTTTAGGGTGTGAATGGTATAAGGAGTTCGGTGTGAAAGAAGCAGCGCTGAAAGAGTACTTTTTTCTTCACCTTCATAAGGGAAAATTTGCTCTTTTAGCGATGCTACTTGAACGGTGAACTCTTTAATGTAAGTAACACATACATACCCTAAAGTATTATCACTTTGCTTTGTTACACCTGTATAGAGGTCTGTTCCTAAATTCTACAACTTTAGCATTCATTCCGTCATGAATTTCCAAAAGGGCTGACCACAATTTTAAAACGCTGGACAAAATTGAAGTAGAAACAATTGTAAGCATCCGCGCGGCTGCAATAAAATGATATTTGAGTGCCGTCAGCGAAACATGGACCGCCACAGATTAGCGAAGTGGAACAGAATAGCTACGCAAGCTTTGTATTTCACTGCTACAAGTATCTAATACTGGCGAAACATGGCTGTAGCGGTCATAGACCCCCTGTCAAAAAGTGTTAAAACATCTGACACTTCATTTTCAATTGCGGTTTATATAGAAAATTATAAGTTTTTGACAGGGAGTCAGTGACCTCTACCGCTATGTTTCGCCGAATACAGTATAGTAGTAGAGTAATTCAGTGTCCTTGAAATCAATCTCGCATAGGTTTCATGCTCACGATGTTGGTAGTCTATAAGTTACTAGCATGCTCGCAGTTGCTATCGCTACAGCAGGGCAATTGCGCTAAATTTTTTCTGCTGAACCGCAAATGAAACTCGGACGTTGGTCGACTTTTGGAACGATTCGGTATCGCGCTAACGTTTTGACAGCCAGTTGAGACGTAACTGAACCTCAGCCCAAGCTCAAACGCTGTCAAAACAAAAGTTGTCAATGCAACTTCTACTCGCGAGTTTCTGAAACGTTTCTTATTTTGGTATGTTAAATTGACAAAAATCGATGGAAAAATACGAGAAAATGTTTTCTACACTTCTACGTAAATGTTTTCTACGCCACATAAAACTTTTGTCACAAGTCACTAGTCACTACTCAACAGTTATGGCGCTTGTAAAATATAGTAAAACAATATGAATTTAATTACGTAAATTAAAAACTCCAAGTAATAATCATTCGCATTCATAACTACCAAAACAACTTCACTCGCGTCATATTCACCCATATGTTTAAATAAACAATTTGTCAATGGACCAATTAACGCATCGGAAAAAATTTGTTCATATTTAAACCAATCAAAATTAAATAAGAAGGGCGCTGATTGGTCCGCTACAATGTCTGTCTAACGGTCAAACGTTGCGCTTCGTTCGAGTTCTATCTAAGGTTGAGTTACGGTTGAAATTTGTTCAGACGCAGCGAAACCGAACCGTAACTGAACCACAACCAAAGCAGACGTGAACCTGAATTGAAACGTTTAGAAATAGCGCGATTGCCCTGCAGTCTGATGTGCACGATGAGTCAGATAATGGCGATAAATTCGTCTTGAAGAAGACTTTGGATCGCTAAGATTATATTGGGTCAGTCTGCACAATATAATTTACTAGTTAATAGACACAGCCGCGCTTACATGAGATAGACATATTATGCACAATGCTATGTGTAGACGTAGGTATCCTCAAAAACACTACTATGCAGCTGTACTATGCTCTGTACGTATACTCTATGAAACTGGTACTGTCGGCAACACACGGGATGTACCGTCGGCGCTGGAATGCAAATGTCCACTCGGAATATGATATTTGCTCTTTGTAATATTGGGTTATTGCTACCATTTTTACTTCGCCTAGTGACCTATTGCGTCTTCGGCTAACGACCTTAGAACGAATGAAAGATGACCGAGTGGCGCATGTAGGGAATGTGACCGGCAGGCGAAGAGGGTATAAAGTGGAGAAGGACCTAAAGGCGTTGCAAGCGGTAACATGGCCAAGATGTCGCCCAAGATCGAAAGAAATAGCGTGTGTTTATGTCAGAGACCAAGAATCAATTTAGGTAGCTGCGCCGTAGTAAGTAACGACCTATTGTGACTTGACTCTTTCGATTGATCTTGAATATTTAGCTGTCTCGCTAAAGTAAGTTGCACTTCTAGATAGATAACAAAATATGAGTGCTATTTAACATTTGACCACCTCGAGGGCCTATCAGATTGGAAGCGCTCATGTTGTCAAGCTTTTCAGTGGTCATTTTTGCGTAATATATATGTAGTACGACTTCGTCCGCGTGGACTTCAGTTTATAGCACGCGGTGTCAACAAAATTATTGGTATCAAAAAAAGCTTATTAAAACCCTGGTATATATGCCTTAAGGCCGCATACAACGAGGATTAGTGAAATTTCGTGTTTTTATTTTCACTAGAACTTTGACCACAAGTAATTATAAGCATTCAAACGTTTTTTGTAAGTTAGTTACGTTCCTTACCAAGGTTAGGGTCAGCTTAAAATTTTGATTTAAATCCATTTACCACTAAAAAAATGTGCATTAAAAATAATCCTTTCAAAATTTTATTTCTTCTAGAATTCAGCGAAAACAAATACAGGAATAAATATTTTTACGCCAAAATGTTTCAATCATGATTCCGGAGGCACCCATCAGCTTCGTTTTTGATAAAATATACCAATTATAAAGATAAATCGCTTTGTTTACAAATTTGAATATGTGAGAGCAACGCCTGATAATGAATATTTGGTACAAAAAATCCACAGGCACTTGATGGAAAATAAATAAAGGACATCAGTCAAATCTGTTGTCAGAGGCTGATTGTCTATCATAGAAAACCTAGAGTATGTTCACAAATATATCCAAGTATACTGGCAGCTCTTTACGTCTAGAATCGCCGTGGTCCCATACCGTTGATTCGTTTCGAAATATTTGCCAGTGAATTGTCGAATACGTTTCTTGTATAAATGTAATTATAATACGTCATACTTATCTAATACTAGTGGAATACCAGTACAAAAAAGCGCCGTAATTTGACGTCTTGGGCAGTGGTCAGTAACTGGGTTTTATTCCGGAACCCAGTTAACATTTTTGGTTTACAAATACTACAATATTGCTTTGTAACCTAAATTATTTGGCGAGAGATTACCTAATAAGATGCTATTCGATAATTTATATTCACCAAACGATCATTTTTACGGTTTTAGTAGGTTTGAAAGTCAAAAAATGTAAACATTACAGCTAGTCAGAAAACAATGTACAGATTACCGCAACACAGAGACAGATTTTTACGTATACATGTCAAAACATTGTAAAATGATATATGATATGTGAGATATGTCCAATCCATAGCAATAGAAAGAATTATTACATCTTAGCACTGGAGTAATAAAATCTGCACAATAAATCGTAAAAATAATATTATCACGCGGATAGATCTAGATATTTTGTAGATACCTACACCATGATTTTGGTGCACCTCGGGAGGAAATAACTAAGGATTCTAAGTTATTTAAGAAAAAATAATGTGATCGAAATGAAATGCCCTAAAACCTTATTGGATTTTATCAAAAAATATATCTTTTATGAACAAAAATCGCGACAGCATTTAAAAGTACTTCACCATGATTTTGGTGCACCTCGGGAGGAAATAACTAAGGATTCTAAATTCTTTAAGAAAAAATAATGTGATCGATCGAAATGAAATGCCCTAAAACCTTATTTGATTTTATTAAAAATATAGATTTTATCATTTATGAATAAAAATCGCGACGGCATTTAAAAGTAAAAACTAAAGAGATTGCATTTATGCAATTATTTATTCTTTACTCACGACAATTTGATGCAATGTACAGGAACCGTAATTTTTTTCCGGACCAAAAAGTATCCTTCGTCCGTTCTTCACCAAATTTCATAAAAAATGGTTCGGCATGAAAAGGTAACAGACAGACTATTCTAATATTAGTATAGATTATTATTAAAGTTTAAATTTAATAAGATACACATTTCGTAAATATTACAAACACCTACCCGCTACCGGTTGTCATTATTATGTCGAGCAGAAAAGGCCTAAAAATTCTATTTTTGTTTTGAATATATTTCAGACCTCTTAATTATTCATTTAAATATCTTGTTTCTATATTTTGTTGTTATGGTGATTGGTGACAGCAAAAATAATAAAATATTCTTGAAAATTTAAGTTCTCTAGCTACCGAGTTTACTTGATATACACCCTGGAGACAGACAGACGGATATCTCTTTTGGGAACAGATTCCTAAAAATTTAAAATAACAAAGAAAATATGAATATAATCTGCATATAAGCATAATGAATATATTATTATTATTATAATGAAAACAAAAACGTTACCTTTACTGCAAGTAGAGTTATCGTTTTTGAACTTGTGGAGGGTGTTAGGTATATTGATTCCAGGTGATATAAGTGATCATCATGGGGTTACACTCTACATCTCATTTATTAAAGCTGTTGCAATAAACCCAAGCACAAGAATCTCATTGAGGTCATAAAATAAGCTCTCTATTTCCCAGCAGTAAGCGAGCTGTTTTATTCTAGTTAAGAACTTTTGAATCTACTTTACCGAATTTTAAATCTACTTCGGTATTAATACTTTGGGATGTGTATGTGTCCCTTATATAAAGTTCACTGTGAAAGTAGCAGCGTTAAAAGATTTGCTTTTGAATTCCAATGTTTCTATGGAAAATACGCCAATATCATGAACATTTGCGATGAACTATGTATGGGTAATACTTTATTTTGTTATACATTGTAATTTGTATATGTATTATTATGAGGAAATACTTTTTTATGTTTGTGAGTACAGAACAAACATCATATTTAAATATCTATAAATACATCATTTTATTATAATACAAAATTCATTAAAGATTTCGTTTATCAAGTTATGCATAAGTTATGAACATGGCCTCTCTTTTAATCATTACTCTGTATGTCGAGTTTACCACGTGATCACATTATTTCTGAAAATACTAAAATCGACAACGGCTTGATATGTAAATATGTACCTTTCGAGCGCCATCTATTGAGCTAGTTTGTCTCAAATTCTAAAATGTCAGTCGCCTATAATCCCGCCTTAAGTCAAAATACCCAAAAACAGCTGTGCAGTGTGCACATAATTTCATTTTTAAAATTAAACTTTATATTTTATACCATTACACAACTTTAGCTTTACCCATTAGATTTCTATGGTGAGCGATATTCTAAAATATGCTCTAAGATAACATATATTTTATATTATCTTCACCGTCTGTGATGCGCTTGAACTATTTATTATTGGTAGGTTTAAGGTTACGTCACTGCATTCTGCATAGATAAAAGTACTGAGTAGTGAATTATTTAATAACGTGATAACAATCGAAAGAATCGAAAAACCCGTGTTAACATGGTACCACCTTTTATAGAAAGACTCTTAGCGCCATCTGTTATGAATTTTTGGAACTAACTTAATTTGAACAAATTTACGCATTTTCACCCCCTTACAACCCCTTTTTCCAGTTAAAAAGTAGCCTATGTCCTTTCTCAGGCTTTAGACTATCTGTGTACAAAATTTCATTACAATCGGTTCAGTAGTTTTGGCGTGAAAGCGAGACAGACAGACAGACAGATAGAGATACTTTCGCATTTATAATATTAGTATAGATAACGTCACATAGATTATACGCCAGAATGCCTGCTGTGTGACTGACCGCTCTAAATCAGGACGATTGTTGCTTGACCGCTATCTATTTTATAAGTTGCATTTTTTTGCGCAAACAAAACCTTTCAGTCTTAAGTTTGAAGGGCGTCATAATTTTTATGATTAATTTTTCTATCAAGCAAAATGTTTCATTCGTTGAAGAGATAAAAGATGTAAGTTACATCTATCAGGTTTACTGCAATATAACTGATAGTCAAGTTTCCCAGTGTTTTCCTCTCGAGGAAATTACACAAATAAAATTTGCCCCAGGTCTGGCGACGCGCCAGAGGTGGCCAAAGCCTGATCGATGTCTTGGGTTATGATGTGACGTCATCGGCTATCTATGAATATTATAATATACTATGAATATCTGAAGACCCCAGTGGCTCAGTTGGTCAGAGTGCAATAGTGCAGGCTTCGGGGGACGTAATAAAAAGATGTATTAGTCGCGACTGCTCTTTATTAATTAATGCCTCCCACAGATTTTTAGCAACGGTAAATAATATTATTCTTGCAACTTTTTTTTATATTTTTTTCCGTTTATTATTTTTCACTAAATGACATTTTTTTTATCCATATTTTTATCACTTTTTTAGCAGATTTGTATTTATTTAGTCTCTACACATTTTTTTAAAACCTACAATATTGCTATTTTACTAACTATCGGCCGTTAAGTCTCTATGATCATTTTTAAGCACTAAGTATAATTGTCCGTTGTTTCACTACCTTTAAACTTCACATCTTTACCACATTTTCGATTTATTCAATTTTGAGTCCAATTATTTCAAATCACTTCAATTCCCTGTTCCATCTGCGCAGCGCTGCCGCAAGGCAGCACTGGCAGGGTCGCCATGCAATAGTGCAGGCTTCGGGGGACGGAATAAAAAGATGTATTAGTCGCGACTGCTCTTTATTAACTCCCTTAAGAACTAATTACACTAACTTATATACTAGGAGGGAGGTAAGACTCACACTACAAGAGCGTTACGGAGGTCGCGAGTTTGAATCCCGCTGAAAGGACACAAAGTTTTCATTGTTCGTGTATTTGATTTGTTTTCCTAATTATAAAATTATCGTGTCGCTGTGTTTGTTGCAAAAAACAGAAGCGGTTGGTCTGTATTTGTTGAAATATTTCCACGTATTCTATGTATAACATTATAAAATATGTGAAAATATATCTGTCTCTCTGCTACCTCTTCTATATGACTTCGTATTTTAGTATAATTAGTACCTAGCATTACTTACGACAAACGACGAAATATCAAATGCATGAACGTAAAATGCACGAAATAGAATAATATAATGTCCACTTCACCCCTAAGACTTAACACCTTCACTGCGGGGCGGGCCGGAATCGGCCCGCCGCGGAATTTCAGCTGGTGCGGACGAAGAAAACTATGTTCTCTCACTCGGTGCGGAACGATTATCTCAGATGTTTGTAAAGGTACGACAGAGGCAAATATATATTTGAGATTGTGTTTAAAATGATAGGTCTATTCCTATAAAAAAAAAATGGCAGGTCTTTATCGACCCACCACGCACTGGAGGTGTCAAAAATCAACTCAGTGCGGCAGTGGGCCTATTGCGGCCCGCCGTACAAGCAGGCGGTTGGCGACCCGATACCACACCGAGCGTCCGCCTCGCCAGTTAGTGATGTGCAATCTATCGTAAGTCGTAGCTGACGTACGTCGCGTTTTTTAACCGACTTCAAAAAAAGGTTATCAATTCAACCTGTATATTGTATGTTTTATTTTCAGAACTGCCTAGTTTTGATATGTTTTACTCTATATTATCAGCATCTGAACAAATGTGACAAATTTCTAAAGTGACATACATATTCATGTATGTTTTTATGAAGAAGTCTCGTCCAAATTAGTTCTGGAATGCATTGAGACGTTAAACATGCTGGGAAGGAACAATAACATCCGCCTAGTATGGATCCCGGGCCACAACAACGTCCCCGGCAATGAAACCGCTGACGAACTAGCTAGGCTTGGGGCCGAGAGTCTCATATATGGCCCAGAACCAGTCTGTGGTGTAGCTCCTAGTACCACAAAGCAAGTGCTCAAGGAATGGGGTCACAGACTATGCAGGAAGCAATGGGCTGAGACCCCTGGCCTTGAACACTCCAAGGCACTAATTCCTGGCTTCAACAAGAAACAATCAGAATTAGTGCTCACCTTGGGTAAGAACCAGTTAAGAATCCTTACCAGAAGCCTAACTGGGTACTGCAAGCTCAACAAACACCTAAACAGAATGGGTATTTGTAGCATAACGACTTGCAGATTTTGTGAGGAGGAGGATGAAACACCTATTCACCTTCTCCTCGACTGTCCTGCTCTACTACAGAGCAGGAACAGATACCTTGGTCGCCACGAATACTCATCCACAGAGGAAATTCGTGGCACCAACCCCAACCATATCGTTCAATTTATGAGCAGTATTGGGTTGGGGCTGATTCTCTAGTGCGAAGGAGTCACATTAGATCCTCATGGGTCGCAGTGACGTCAGGGCTATAGCGACCTGCCTTCCTTTAAAAAAAAATGTTTTATGTTTGTGTTCGCACATCTTCGGAACTACTAGTCCGATTAAAGTAATTCTTTTTTGTACTGGGTACTATTTAACTTCGGGAATACTGTTCATCAAAATCGGTTCAGTAGTGTTTAAAATAGATAATTTTGATTCACAATTACGTACGATTTTGAAGTCGGTTTTATCTTTTTAAAATACAATAATTCTTCATTTTATAAAATTAACAACGCACGATAGCAGGAAACAAAAAATCATGTCCTTGAGATGAGCGTTAAACGGCAAAATTATGCAGGGTGATATGAAAAACTGGGAGAAACCATGAGGAGTGTCGAATCAAAAAAGAAATTAAAAAAAAATTAAAACATGCTGCAGAATGTGCAAACAAAAACGGGCTTTGTGTTTTAAAGACAGGAATTTAAATACATTAATAAAAATATATATTTTCGATATCCCCTTATTTTTGTCTTTCCCATCTCTACTAAAAATACTTTCTAGTGCGGTTCGGGTCGATATCGGCCCGCCACTTTCCCTGGTTTATTTCTCATTTCCTGTTTGGCAGATCCCGGGGCAAATCAAACCTAAAGTAGTTGGGTTCAAGGTTATTCCAACAGTCCAAAAACTGTACACCTACATTATGTTTTCGCAAAGTTATAGTAATTTAATCTAACCTTGTGCTGGTGGGTCGAGAAAGGCCCACCCCGCACTGGCAAAAATCATTGGGGGCACACTTTGGCCCGCCGCCGCACCAGACGAAAGTTTAAGATTTTACTTGCCGCAGTGAAGGTGTTAAGAAGACAAATAAGATGAAGAAGACAGAAATCACAACAAACTATAAATCAAACCGCTATACAATATCCATATCAAATGCCCTTTACCTAGCAGGCAATTCCAAATCACTTACAATAATACATACATATTCCTAAAACAACCCCAAAAAAACAAAAATACACCTTGCACTGAAGTATTAGGGTACAAAATTAAATGAGACGAACCGCGAATAAAATTTGTCCAGCAGTCCTAGAGAAACTTACGCCCATAGAATAAAATCGTTAGATACGTCTTGGCTATTACCGTAAAAAAAGAAACATGACTCAATGTTCATTATTCATTAACTATGGCTAAAACCTTGAGACGAGACACGTAAGTAAGACGTAGTTCACACAAGATTCTTATGGTTTTATGAGTACTTATGGTGTTTTGCTTTTGTAAGTGCAAAAAAGTTTTTTTACAGCATTCATTTCTGTTTATTATATTTTAAAGAGACGGGTACTATTATATATCATTAGCTTACATTAGGCCATCCATTTGCTCTTTTATTCTTGTTTTTATAAAAAAGGCATATCTAAATTGTGAAATCTCTGTCAAGTTGTGTGAAGGGCTCGGAATCGCCGCCTTGTGTGCCGTCGCTGTGACGAGTGTAAAAGTTTATTGGACTGAGAGACATTCTATACGAACCATTTTTGTTGAATACATATTATGCTAGCTTTGTTTTCTAATTACACTGCACATTTAGACAATTTTTAAAGAGTCATCTCTATAACATAATAATGGACACTGATAAACGGATTTAGCCCATACGGAGTTACTTGCTTCATATTATAACATGTTCAAAAATGCCGAGCAATATCTTATGCTAATAAGTAATAACATTAGGAATGACAATTATCATCACAATATCACATCGCCCTTCGGCCGCAGGCTGGAGCCTGTAGGGAAGGGTTTGCATTTTAATAGCGGCCCCGAAATTTTTTCGTCATGAATAATTACGTCATAATTCTGGTGGTAATTCTGTTATTATCACACGCGGCCAGCGGCCGGCGGCCAGATGAAGGATATGGGTTAATGGATTTGCATTTGTTATAAAAATCCCCCTCAAAACTTGAAAAATATGACAGGTCAAAAGGTAGAAATACTCAAAAGTAACAATATTGTTGGCTCTCTGGCTCAATAGTAAAGCATTGGCAGTGTTAACAATAATAATTATTGAAACTAGGCCTACTTACTTACACTAATAACAATTGGTGCTTACTTTAAAAAGCTTTTAGTATAGGTATTTCTGATATCCATCAATGCTATTATATTTAACTGTTCTTAGATTTATAGCAATAACTTCCAACGTAACTGAGCTCTGGATCCAGCTTCAATGAAATTGGAACTATCCATCAACTGAAATCTGACTGAGGTGGCGGATAATACCCGCGCATAATTTCTGATGCTGGGGACAAACTAAAGGAAAACCACAATTGTTAGTGACGTTTGGTATCAAAATTAAAATATAATTTGTGGAAAAAAAATGTTACTTTTATTAGAATAAGTTTTGTTGATTACAGAACCCTATAACGGTACTCTAACGAGCTGATTTTTTGTATATTGGTAGGTTAATCAATACTGTTCGGTACATGCCGTACGCACATTAGATATAGCCTGAGAAAATTAAGGAATTCAAACCGAATAATTCGTGTAGTTTTGAAAGTTGGTACAGTTGTTCTTAAAGGTGTCCAGATGAATATGCTAAAAGCCCCCGAGGGTGGGACAAGAGCCGGCTGTGGGGGAGGGGGAAAGGTCTCTTTTTCATGGTTTTTGCGTGTGACTTGAAAAGTATTTATAATATCTCTTTAGTGAGTTCTACAGTAATTATACACATTAAATTTCCTATAAATTACGTCCAAACATTTTTACTGTACGATCATTACTTTAGAAAATACAGAGTATTAAAAGGGTACGCTCACACTGTTTTTCTATACAAAAGTATTCCCCAATTTACTCCCTGGACAATGCATTTAGACAAATGATTTTTATACAATATCATGATCTGTGAAAGCTACGTTCGATTTTATCTAAATTTACTAATAAATAAAAAATATGACCCTTAGAAATTGCAAAAAAATTAATGCCCCGTACCCCGCCAATCGACCGACCATAAAATAAATTTGAAAGATGCTTACGATAAAAAAAAAACCTAGTTTCTTTCTTCTTCCTGTAGATATTTAAAAAGAATAAATTTAGATAGATCAAAAGTTGATCATTTTGAAGTCGGTACCAGATGAATCTTCAGTTCTCTGACAGAATATTTGAAACTTTTGGAACTGGCACCGACTTCAAAATTATGAAGATTGAGTACAGAAATAGTTGAGTTTTAGCCGAATTCGGAAAAAGGCACTATTAGATAGGAATAATTATTATTTAATACTTTTTAGTTCATATTATAAGGATGCTATTATTGTTTTTACCTTGGAAGTCGGTTTTAATTTTTTGTTAAAAATAATAATTTCACTCTTTTTAGTTACCTAGTAAGCCATCGCGTACTATACGTAGAATGATACACCTGTATATTATTCTACGTAGGTACGAGTATCTTATTACAGTCACACTTACAAAATATAATATCAGCTGCAGCCTGCAGATAATTTTAAACAATATACTTATTTTAAAAAAAATCGAAGTGAACACGTGTGACGTGCTAAGTAGCCGGTCACCGGACTAGTTTCAATAGGCTGGCACTCGCTCGACTTGTCGCACACGCGGACGCCTCACACTGTATAGTCTTACATAGTACGGTAGGTACCCGGCCCGCGCCGCGCCGCCGCGCCGCCGAGCCGCGGCTTTCGCGACTAAACGCGATACAAAAGGTTGAAATTAGGTTGTTTTCCAGAATATCTCGGCGAAGTGAGACAGAATGTTACATGATCGAAGCAACTTTAACCTCTCAGAAGTAATGTCAGTTAATGTGTGCCTTATGCTCTGGAGATAAGGTTGAATTTGGTGACATTGGTGACCCTGACTTGGTAATGATGATTATAATGATGATGATAATGATGATGATGAATGTAATTTGCATAGTAGCATATGCTTTCAGTTCTTAAAACAGCACCTAAACTCCCAAACTTGTATCTATAAGGAATCCGGAGTTCTCTTAGTATCTTCGGAACCATAGTATTACTTGGTGCAAGATCTGGCGTTTTGGTAGCATATGCTTAGGATGCTTCTTATGAAACCAAAATCACCAAGTTCTCTCGATTACTCATAGATCCCATCATTAGGTCACCACTTTTGTGAATATGGTACCAAATTGAAGTGAAGCCTAATACAACAAAACAAAAATTTCGAAAATCGGTTGACAAACGGCGGAGTAATCGTTGAACATACAAAAATAAAAATAAAAAAAATATCCACAGCCGAACATATTATAACCTCCTCGTTTTTTGGAAGTCGGTTAAAAAGGAACATTGTCCTACAAATGAAACAGTCCATATTTTTAACCGACTTCCAAAAAACGAGGAGGTTATATGTTCGGCTGTGGATATTTTTTTTTTTTTTTTTTATTTTTGTATGTTCAACGATTACTCCGCCGTTTGTGAACCGATTTTCGAAATTTTTGTTTTGTTGTATTAGGTTTCACTCCAATTTGGTCCCATTTTCACAAAGGTGGTGACCTGATGATGGGATCCATGAGTAATCGAGGGAACTCCTCGAAATTTATATGGAAACATATGATGATTTTGGTTTTATGTGAAGTGTACTAAGAATACGCTACCAAAAAGTCAAATATTGGGTCAAGGTATACCATGGTTTCGATGATGCTGAGAGAACTCCTGATTCCTTATAGATACACGTTTGGGAGTTTCGGCGTTGTTTTAAGAACAGAAAGCATAAACTACTATGCAATTCATATTCATCATCATAATCATCATCATCATCATCGTCATCATCATCATTACCACGTCGTGTTAAGGCCACCAATGTCTCATGGCACAGAATAGATAATAGTACAAGGCATAGGTATGGATATACTAATAATAATAATTATGTACTGTATAACAATTAACAACACCTGTTTGTTTTTAATACACGGCGGTCAGCGTCGCCGCCCAGCGTGGCGGCAGAAGACAGAATATCGAATACTTTACTAACTACTTTATATACAGATCGAATACTTTACTACTTTATAAAATTTTAATAGACAAATAGAATTAAAATAAAGTTATTTTAAAAAGAGCATTTAAACAAAACAAAGTCATTAAGTGTCTTTTTAATTAGTTATACTTATTAATCGATAGATGGTGCACTAAGTACCTATCGATTTGAATTCTTGATAACAAAAACAGCTGTCAATAATTATGATAATATTAAATATTATGCTACGCTACATCCTATGCAAGTTTGTACAATTTTTTATCTGATAGATCCTTCGATCGTGGAAAAACGAGACACAATAGCCTTTCTATTGTTATCGCAATCGCCGGTGACCGCTTCGGGCTTGAAGTATTAAAATTGTTAAATTACCTAGCACAATATGTTCACTTCACTGATAATATTATATTATTTTGTGAGTGTGAGTTGTGACTCTTAACAAATTGTAATAAGATATGTAAAATACACGCGAAGATTTATCTACTAGTGTAACTAAAAAGAGTGAAATTATTATTATTTTTAACAAAAAATTAAAACCGACTTCCAAGGTAAAAACAATAATAACATTAATATGAACTAAAAAGTATTAAATAATTTTTACTATCTAATAGTGCCTTTTTTCGAATTCGGCTAAACCTCAACTATTTCTGTACTCAATCTTCATAATTTTGAAGTCGGTGCCAGTTCCAAAAATTTTTAATATTCTGTCAGAGGACTGAAGATTCAGCTATCTGGTACCGACTTCAAAATAATGAAGATTGAGTACAGAAATAGTTGAGGTTTAGCCGAAACATATTATAACCTCCTCGTTTTTTGGAAGTCGGTTAAAAAGGAACATTGTCCTACAAATGAAACAGTCCATATTTTAAGACCATCAATTCAAAGTATGAAATCCTTTCTATCTCTGTTAGCTACCACTTTCGAGATTTTTCGCATATAAAAATGTTGTTCGTCTTATCAAAATGAACTCACAAAAAATTTGCTTGATAGTAATTAAAAAAATGTTCTAGGGCTCCCGTACTATTTAAAATTATCTTGTTCTCGTTCACTCATAATGCTATCCAGACATAAGTGAGACAGTATAATATTGTGATGAAAGACAAAATATGTACTGTCGTTAAAAGAAAATTCTTTTTGCGTCTGTGTGTGCCTTGCTCCCAAACGGATGAACCAATTTCGATGAAGTTTCAGTATACTCTGATATACCTACCACCAGGCTACCCTTCAGCTCATTGGTATGAAGCACGCGACTGTCTGTTCACCCCAGCTGGTATCATTAGCCCCCCAACGGAGCCAGACAAGGGTATAATCAGATGTCAATACATTCAGATCAACGTGAAATATCTTCGTACAGTGATTTATTAAAGAGATTTCTGGAGCCTCTGAAGTGAAAATTCGCGAGGGCATATTTTGAGGGAGAAAAAAAGGCACAAATGTTACCGTTTGTAGAATAAGAAGTCCATCACAGTACCATGTACCATCGAGAAAATTGATTCCTAGGCAGTTGACATACCAACGTCATTTGGTTGGTTACTACTCGACCAAGCCAACTAGACGACTGTCAAACCATGCTCTCTCGCACTGATGCATTGCTAGCGACGTGCGTAAGTGCGACAAAGCAAGCTTTGACATTCGTCTAGTTGGCTTGGTCGAGTAGTAATTGTGATCTGTCGGCTCGGTTTGACGTAACGCGACCAAACTACGTAGGTCCCCCATCTGCCTAGGAATCAACTTCTCTGATAGTACATTGTATATACAGTACACATGCACCACATGCTATATTGGATAAAACATTTTGGAGACCCCCTGCAGGATAACAAATTATAAATGTGAGACTGCGCTATTTGGCGCTGATGTGTCGCGTTGCTGCCGCGTAGTGTCGCTTTAGTAGCCGTAACTCAATTTTAACTAGACGAATCATAGACGCATAATTTATTGTAATTAATATGGCACATCGGGACAAAAGAGTCGCCGAATAAATGGGGCCACTACGGTGTGTTTCGGGTTAATGGTGTTACTTTTTCTTGTACGAAGATTCCGGCAAAATATATTATAATATGATGTTGACGTTTAGGTAGAAACAGACCAGAGAAATATATAAACTATACTGTACTCGGCGAAACATGGCGGTAGCGGTCATTGACTCCCTGTCAAAAACTTATCATTTTCTATATAAACCACGATTGACAGTGAAGTGTCAGATTTTGTCAATAGCGGCTTTGTATAGAAAATGACAAGTTTTTGACAGGGGAGTCAATGACCGCTACCGCCATGTTTCGCCGAGTACAGTTATAAAAACCCTCAACCGTTGCGCTGAAATTCGTTTATCGGTCGGGAACCGTTCATTTTGCCAGGATAAAAAGTATCCTATATCAATCAATCAATCAAATAATTCTTTATTGTGCACACAATACAGAGAGAATACAAACAATTACAAAATATTACACAATACACAGGAGTCACAATGGCGGCCTTATTACTAGGTAGCAATCTCATATCTCAGTATATCCTTTCCAGGACAGACAAACGGACAGGTTGTCAGACAGAAATACTTTTGCATTTTTAATATTAGTATATAACGCCGTAGGTTTCAGAATATACCTCTTAGTTTACTGACCCATGTCTCAAATAGATCTCCGGAAATTACAACTGCTGCAGGAGTATATTTCGTGAGCCACATTTTGAAGCATCAAAATTATAATATTTGGGTAGGTAGTATCTGCACGGATTTTTGAACTGTTAAAACGATTTTAAAAGCAAATGCCATAAAGCTTTTTTTGACCCGACTACACGGAAGCCAAAAGAAAAGATTTTTGACGGTTTATGTAATGTACATGTAACATATTATTATTAAAATTTACATAAAATACATAATTATTATACAATCCCCTTTACTTGTAGCGACTAAACAACTGGTTCGATTTTACCAACGAAGTGTCAATAAAATATAAGCAATGACTCTGCAGATAACAAAGGCGATATTTTATTAAAAGTAATGTGGTTTTAAAAATGTATTTTTTAACCCTTTTAATAATTATTGTTTATTCAATAAAACATAGTATAACTTTATCAATATCTATTACAATACATTTAATGTAATAATCGTAGGTAAATGTAAATTGAAAAGAGCATTACAATAGTATATTTAATTCAATAGAAGAATAGTAAGTACACGAGTAAAATTGCAAGATTAAAACTTAAAAATTTAGCATTAATGTTGAATAAAGTGAAATTTTATGAAAGAATTTTCAAAGTCTGCGAGCGTTCCAGCTAAAATTACTTTCGGTAATACAAACACAGTATGAGCAAATCGCCGAAGCGTTTTCAAACTATTTTAAAATTAACTACTTAATTGCATTTTCAGCTTTAATCTTTCTTCTGAAGTTGTCATGCGTTTGCAAAGAAAAATAATATAGCAAGATGGCCCATGACTTTCGTTTCAATTAACTCCTTAATCCTTCGATCGCGGATTCTTGAAAATCTATTGTTATTCTATTGTTGTCGCAGTCACTGGTGTCCTTATGGGGCTTGTGGGGTTAATTTTTTTACCGTAATAATATTATGTTTATTTCATACCTAAATGTATTTTTTCCCCTCTTTCCAGCAAAAAGAGTTTACTATACTTAATATTGTTTGAGCATGATTTTAAAATTAAAATCTAATAACAATTAATTATTAAAAGACGTTTCGTCCTACCTTTAAGCTCAGACTATTGTTAATTATTACGATAAAATATTAGAAGGGTATACTTTTTTATGAATAGAGGATATCTTTGTCCCAATTTATTCCGGGGGTAAATATTTGAAGTGCGGTAAATCAACGCCCACTGGCGAAGTAACTCGTCACGCTGCGAACAGATAAGGCGCGGTGCACACTTTGACGACAAGGCTAAGCATACACTGTCTAATTATCCTTCATAAGGTCTTTAATTTTACAAACGTTGCCGTGCCTTGGATCAGATTTAACCTAAGTAGTAAAATTATTATTAAAAATTAATAAAAATAAATGTATTTGTCATTTTTAAATTTATTTCTATAGTATTAGGTACATTATTTTTTTTTGTAAAAAATAAAATTAATTATATAGGCTATATAAATTATTATTATATTACAAAGCTGAAAAGTATGTTTGTTTGGACACGGTAATCACACAAAGCGCTTGACGGATTTTTATGTAATTTAGCGAAGCTATAGACTACGGGAAACGATAATATAAACTATTTTTTTTTGTTAAAAAATGTACGGTTCCCGTTTCCCAGTTCCTGCGAAAGTACTGATTAACGTGGATAGAGCCGCGCGAAATATCTAGTCTATTATAAAAAGAAAATAGGCAATTTTGATAAATATTTTTATCAAATGTGGCAAAGCAGCAATAGAAAAGAAATTTAAATTAGGTATATCTTATTGAGGGTATAATTTTACCTATTGTATTAGATTTTTTTACGTACTTCTAATCTCACACCAAAAGACAGTTTGCTGCTCATCTATTGTAAAATGTTTTATTTTTATTGGTTTTAGTGTAATAAATTACGATTCTAAGACTTGTATGGATAGAACAAAAGAATGTCTCATTCAAAAGTTATAAGATACCTAAACAATTATGACAATAACAGATGCGCTGTGCGTTTGTTATGAGCTACGGTCAATTCTGACCCAAAGACCGTTAGAGTAAAAAAAGCCATACGCGAAATATTTAAATTATTTTAGAAAAATTTATTCCACTAATATGTAAATTGAAACGAATAATTAAACGAATAAAAAATATCATACTTCTTGAGCGCTTATTTTATGAGAAATTTCATTTCTATCTCAAAATGGGTCAAAATTGACCCGAAGACCGTATGAAGGTTAAAAAGTTTGAGAATACTTTATATTATTGTTTAGATAAAGTAATATTATCTTAATTCTGTGAAAACAGTGAAATACAAAATTTAATTATAATACTAACATTTAATTACAAATTAATTAATTTGTTCTGTTTTTTATTTCCAATTCCCTTCAAGGTTTTTCAACAGACAAAAGTTTTAGCGAAACTATAATTGATATTTTTTAGAAAAACTGGAGATAGCAGGTCCTACGTACATACTACTGTTAAGGTTCACCAATAACGTACCAATAATGTATTGCAATCTGAAAGTAATCTGATAATAGCGTGTTTTGAAATCGCGCATCCACCATTCTCACTCCTTGCGCGACCGCCATGACCAGCTGAATATAGAAAACTGCGCATTTTCCTTAAAATTTTGCTTAACGATCATAAAGTTGTACCTACGTGACTGAGTATACCAATAACTTATTAATACAGTTAGGCCGTGTTTACACCAAACTGTCAATACGCCGCTGAATGTGAGCGAGCGTTACGCAGTTTGTTGTATTTCCATACAAATTCACTTTTTCGTTCACACCTAACTGACTATACGCCAATACGCTAGGCGTAGGCGCGGACATTCGATACCAATGAGTTTCTAAAATACTAGAGTGGCAATGTCTTACAAACTGATGCAAAAAATGCGTAACCACTTGATAGCCCAAAAGACAATGTCACTTCATAATGTTATTATGTATGGCAGATATGCCTGCAGGCATCTTCAAAGTGGTGACGTGTTTCTGTCGTAGACTGCCAATCTAGTTACGTTAGTAACATACAATATCATTGTTCGATACCGTATATTTTTACGTTCACTTACGTTCACACAGGGGATCTGTTGTTTACCAAATTTTAACTGAGCACTCATTAAAATTCTCCAATTTTTTAGGAAATTCAATTCCGAAATAAACCGAAAGGAGGACTTTATTCTTTTATTTACATTACAGTTTAACAAAACGGTGTTCGTTGGTTAGTTTCACGTTACACTCTACTAACGCAAATTTACGCTTGCATAAGGACGGTCACATGCTTTTGGTACAATTTAATTATCACATAAAGATTAAAATAAACGATAATAATTATCATTTGTTGTAAATGTAATCGAGGATATTTATAATTATTTGGTTAATTTTAATTTGACTTCTTACTATTATGTATGCATACTTAGTATGAAACCTGATCTCACATAATATGAAGGAGATGTTTCTTTTGAATTCTAAAATAAGAGGAAGCAAAATTTATTGGCATCGAAAAAGCTTCGAAGCTGCTAGACCGATATCGATGGAATTTACTATTAAGCATATTACTTTAGATACAGATTAAACCACGCACATTATTTTATTTCACTGAAAAGTTCAGTCCTGGCTTTATTTCATTTAATATTTTGTAACCATTATTTTTGTTACTTTTGTTAATAGTATCTAGACACGCGGTAGCGTGTCAAGCCAAGTTCCAGCATGACAGAATAGCGAGCAACACCGTGTGTAATATTACACGAACCATTTGCAGGTACTTTTGACCCTCTCATAATTCAGAAACTATTTCACATAAACGTTTCAAATTTGGCTCATATAATGAAACTTGCGAGATCACCACATGCTCTAAATTTCATAAGCACAGCTCAAACGGTTATTAAAATATAAACGTCCGAAAATCTACATTTTTATCACTGACTGACTAACTGACTGATTGACCTATAGATCAAAATTCTAACCCACTTCCAGATGACCTAGAAGGCTGAAATTTGGAATCCAGCTCGGTAATTGTGTGAAAAAGTAGGGAAAAATCAGAAAACAAAAAAAATCGGTCAAGTGCGAGTCGGACAGAAATAAACTAGGCAAAAATTGTGTTTTTTGTATGGAGACCCCCCTTAAATATTAAATTTATTTTACTTTTATTATAAATTATGAAAAAATATATAATTAAAGATTTTGTGAAATTTTCAAGTAAGTATCTACCGGCTGCCATTATTGATTTTGAGCAAAAAAGGCCAAAAAATCACATTTATTGTATGAGAGCTCCACGTAAATATTTATTTGTCAAATGAAAAAACTTTAGGAAATGAATAGAAGATGACTTTAAGAAGTATGTCTATCTGTCTGTTACCTCTTCACGCCCAAATTGCTTGTACCGATTGTTCTTAAATTTGGCATGGAGATATAGTTTGAGTCCCGGGAATAGACATAGAATTATTTCAATATGTCTGTCCGTCTGTCCGTCTGTCTGTCCGTCAGTCCGTCCGTCCGTACGTCCGTCTGTCTGTCTGTTTGTTAGACAGCTATAATAATAGCTACTTTACTTCCGCACAATAAGCTGTACCCTATATAAGTTAATGATTGGAAATACACTTGTGTTATACCGTATTATTCCAATGCCTCCTGATGGTAGCTGCTTTTTCCATTCGCTTGAATTTTCTTTCTTTTATTCGTCTGATACTCAACAAGGCTTAGGGGCTATTTCCCCACTTCCTGATTAGTTTCAGATAGGCTATCCACAACTAATCTTGCAGATAAAGGTTCTCTCAGTAAAATTTCAGATAGGCTATCCACAATTTATCTGATAGATGAATTATCTGCTAGATGAATTATCTGCTAGATAAGTTGCGGATAGCATATCCGATACTCGTCGGGAAGTGGTAAAACTGCACCTTAAGGTTGCGATTGAATAAAGTCGAATATTATGTATGTTTGAACTGGGAAGATTAAGATGTGTACTGTCTACCCTTGCTCGGAAAGTTTTCTTTACAAAAAGTAATGATATCGCACCAAAAACATAAAATATGTAAAAATGGAAAGCCAAGTTCCATACAAACATTATTCTTGTCTATGGACTGCGCCGTAAAAAGGATGGAGATCTAAATGAGCGCCAAGTTTCATGGAAAATCGAATCTAGTTTTCATCAGGATTAAAATGTTCAATAACTTTATGAAATGACTGATGTAATGAAAACTGGCCAAGTTAGATCTAATCTAGTTTAAGATCTCAAATTATTTAAATAACATTAATTGTTATAGATATTCAATAAAGCAAAGAAATAGACTATTATTTGTTCATATTATTATTTGGTTCATATACATACATATTTCGATTTTCCATGAAACTTGGCGCTCATTTAGATCTCCATCCTTTTTACGGCGAAGTCCATAGACAAGAATAATGTTTGTATGGAACTTGGCTTTCCATTTTTACATATTTTATGTTTTTGGTGGGATCAATTATTCCGATATAAATAATACTACAAATTACAATGTATCCAAAGCAAAATATATACAAAAATTGAACAATTACGCGTTGTACGTTATTATGAGAACATTCAAAGTTTCCACACCAATTGTACAAGTTTGATGCGAAGCGTGCGCCCGTACTTATTTGTGGAACAAATTACACAGTCAACGGGAGTCCGCTGAAAAATCTCTATGAATTTATTTTCGCTCGTCCCTTCCGTGAGCCCGGGCATTCCAGGGAAACGAGCTGGACGATCGCCTGATGGTATAGATAAAGTTGCCTCCTAGCTACTACCAAAAGTTTCACTTTGTACTCAACGCCTCAAAATATTTATTCACAAGAAAGTGACTGCAATGATTACAAAGATATCACGTATGTGTGCGTGCGTGGGATTTTTAGGTGCTGTTAAGTTTTCATCAGCCAACACTGGTTTAGTGTTTTTTAACCGAAAATATTCATTTTATTTGAATGAATGTGCGTTCTTTAACCCTTTTTATAAGTCACGGAGGTCAGTACATCTCCAAACGTAGTAAAACTACGTTTATGAACTTAATCGTGGTTTATTTTATAGTTTTTAATTTGTGGTTCCTTTCTTGAATTAAAAGATATAGTACAGATTTACATAATATAACATAGTATTATTTTTATACTTAATTATAATATTACATTTAACTTACAAATAAAGCAATATGACCATAACACCATACCATAGATCATAATATGCATTGGGCATCTTATATCAATATTATGTCCTCCAAAAAACAAAAAACAAGAAGAACATAGTAATTACTAATTATGTACGTCGAAAATTTAAATTAAAATTTTGCATTTTCTGAAATGTCTACAGATAAGGGCGGCCTTTGTTTTTCTTTTTTTACTTTTGTAAAAAATAATAATATTAAGTTCAAACCGGCCACTATGGAGTATGGACCTAATAAGAGAATAAATTAAAAAAATACAATCAATAAAAGCTGAACAATAATTTATAACAATCATTAAAAATTAATCATGTTTTATGAGATACTATTCTAAAATAATAAAAGAATTGTTATGTTGGTAAAAAGGTCTCTAATTTTTTATCAAAGAGAGGCTTATGTCATAGAAATATGAATTCGTGTTGAAATTATTAAAATCATAACGTTGGTGCTTAAAATATAAAATACAAAAAAATACGATAGATATTTCCACAATTTAACATTAACTTTTGCCATTTCAATGGATCCTAATAAAATTACTGGAGTGGAAACATTTTTTTACAACTCGCGGAGAAAAGCAAAAGATATTTCTCCCGTGAAAATGTAAACTCCACAAAAACATGCTTCTATTTTATTAATTTTGTGTTTCTTATCATCTCAGAATATATTTGTAAAGATATAAAATACGTAACTGGGTTCGGGAATTATAACAAGTCTAACATAATATTGGGTATCTGCGGACGAGGCAAAAAAATCCTTAGTTTGTCCCTTTGCTTTTAGGCCTTTTTAGTTAGTTTGGTATTAATATTTAAAAAATAAATGACCGTCAGTTGTTTGGTTACGCTTCAATTTTCTTGAACAGTTTATTTGATTTTCGATAGACAGCGCGCGATGTTCAATATCAACCCTAAACGGTCAACAATATTACGCAATACATTTTTATATTATTTATTATTGCGCAATAAAATTGCTCGTCTAGGGTACCGCATAGATATTTAAGATACATTTTTATTATTATACAGATACAATTTTCCCAGGTGGTCCATGATGGACGATGGATAAAATAACTTATAAGTACACGAGCGAACGTGTAAAGAGGCATTTACAACATTCGTCAATGATATATAATAGTCCATGCTATATTCAATTCTGCCATCAAGACGACAATCATGGTCATGTATCATGATTCATGGCACAAAGTGAAATTGTGTGTGACAACATTATTATCCTTATTATGTATATAGTATATACATATTCTATTCTACAAAAGTACTACCGTTTGCTTAACCCAGAAAGCTCTTTTATTAACGTTGGTAATCCGCAAAACTTTTAAACTTTGGCAATAAAACATAGTTGTGAAGTAATAAACAATGTATCTTTATAAACACGAATAAACTTGTAACGTATTATGCAACATAATATCGGACAAATTGGGTGCACCTTGTGTATACCCTGTAACCGGCAGCGCTGCAGCGCATTTAAGGTTGGGGCTCACTATATCGAGCCGCAGCGCAAAATGCTAACCTAAATGCTATAAAGCGGTGACAGACTACTCATGGAGCGTTGTGCATTACAGATTTTTAGTGCAGTATACTGCCAAAGTGTGTGCTCGAAAGCACAACAATCCAATTAGCTATGTCCAAACTAGTCGCTTTCATCTTCAATTTTCGTCATCTTCTTTTATTCAACATTCGTTTTGGCGCATTCAATAATTGAATGCGTCAACGAACGCAACGCCAACATTGTCATTTTTGAAGTTTTGGATACGGTCAGAGGGCATGCGTCGCGGGCATTCCTCACGTTCGCTGTTGACTGCGCTATAACGCATGCCCTTGACGAACAGAAAAATGCACATTGTGGGCAAAGCTATTGCTATATCACCCCGTTGACAGAGCACAGCGGAGCTGTGCGGGCCGCATATCACGGACGCAAATTCGCCTTGCAATAATGCGAGTCGCTACGGCCCGAAGGAGTGTGGCATAATTCGTAGGTACACATACAACATGTCAAGCGATTAAAGCGGATTTTTGCTCACCGGCCGATATGCTGCGGCACGGAAATATGTGCGCTATCTTTATAAAACGGTTTAGTAGCCAACAGTCCTCTCGGCGAGCGGCTTAGTAGCGCTAGCAGCGCTTTAATGCGGTCACCACCGCTTTCATTACCCAGCGTGTGGCTATTTATTTGGCCTTAAATTTCACTTCCGGCTACATTATAGTGGATTGTAGAGGCAAATTGAGATTTTCAAATGTAAAATTGTAGTTCAAATAGATTGGTGTCTAAACTGATACTGAATTAAAAAATTGGTGACCACACCAGTTTTTGTGCATCGGTTCATTAAATTCAGGCCAGCTACGGCCTATTATTGGTACTTTTATAATCCCTTTCTTAGAAACCAGTAATGACCATTTCACGTTCATTAGAGACGAATCAAAACGATCTATTGCAAATTGCATTTCAAATACCAGAATTACTAAATAATATAAATTACATTGCCATTAAATGCAAGCATATCTTTGATCATTGCAAACTACAACAGAGTACAGACTCGATAAACTAAACTATAATAGTTCTGAGAACATGATAAATTACTTCATGGAACTTCAACCAGCATCCGTCTCCCGCAACTCTTGTGCAATTTGTTTACGAAAACTTCGCGGGAGTGAGCGAAATTTCTCAAGTATTAAAAGTGCAACTACAAAATAAAATGATTATACAAGTATTCTTCGCCTCACCGCAGGGAAGTTAGGGGGTTTCATACTGACAGCCGAAACCGCGCGGGTTATTGAAGGCGGGTTTCCAAAGCGTGAAGGCCCCCATGCTCGGACTGGCCAACAAAATCTGGCTAGACTTGACCCGACTCTTTTTATGCATGTGTAATCGATTAGTTTGACCTGTCATCAGTCCGACTAGAACGATCAGTTTCCCTATATAGAGGTCCTTGAGGGACAGATTTTGGTACGCCATGCTACAAAGTTATGATGTCGTGTTGTTCAATGTTTGTTGGTCATCGAGACTGTCGAACGTATGACGCAAAATCTTTTACAACAACCCAATCGGTAATTATATCATAGTAGGTACAAGCTAGGTGCCACATTCTTATACAAAATTAATGCTTTGTTTCTTGTTTGATCCAGTCCGTTTACTATGGAACAGCAATTCTATCGCATAAGGAAAACAGCTGCGTTAATTTTGAAAAACTGTACTAGTATAACCGCGATCGTGACGCTTCCACACCAATTTAATCAAAAATCGCATCACAGTGCACCATTTGCATACCATTACTATAAAATCCGGCTGAGCGAGTGTGCTTTTCGCCTTAGAGCCTCAGAAAAGTCTTAAGTCCACAGAAACTGCGAGCACGCCCGGAGTTTGCTACAATTCCCACTAACGAGCTCTCCCCCTAATTAACTATTTGTTTCGGAGTCAAAGAGTCCTCATTTTTTTGATTAGCGCAAGTTTTAAGCTGAGGTGTTTTAATGGCGGGCAACTCGTCTAGTTAACTCTTTGCAGTTCCAACTTCCTTTGTTTAAATGCAGTTCATTTCGTGAAACGAGTAAAACAAGCTTTTGGTAAATCAAACTGTAACAGTGGAGTGGACCGATTTCCGAAACTTTTTGTGACATTTAACCCTGTTTTGGCCCGCATGGCGTTTAAAATGTTTCGTTGCGCTGGGGCACGCAGCGGTGACGTTTTGACATTTTACGTATATATTTTAAGGTGTGATGCGTTGTGTTGTCACAAATTTTTTTTTACAAAAAGACGAATCGTGTAAGCAACTGCACTATTAAAGTCTTGTGTTCTATTGTTTCTGTTGTCACTTCTCACGCGTTGTCACCATGTAGATGTGTTATATTCTCTTCCGACAACGCAATGCACTGCAAGGCAATCAAACAATGTGGCTTTGGTCTAACACATCTGTATATGTGACACAGGACGTTTCCACTTTATTCCTAAGAGAGATTTTTGCGGCAGAGAAATTGACGAGGATGATTATTTTCCATTCATCGCTCCTGAGTCCTGATATACCTTTTTCACGGATAAATATTTGACTGTAACGGTTATAATAACTGTTTGAATAGCATTTGAGGTGCTTCACTTGATTTACAGACTAAATACGTTTCTCGAAAGTCAAAACATCTGGAAAATTCCGGGAATTCCCGTCCGCTGTATCTACAGAGTTGGGTTCGGTTTGTCTACAAGATTTTTATGATTCTTCACTTACTAAGTCTGCTATTGTAAGGTTATTTTTTTAATTATATTTGACCACTAACTTTTGACTGTGACTTCGCTACCGTAGAAATTATCCCTTTTGTACAAACTTTGATCCCCAATTAAGCTCACATAAGGTTTTTTATACAGGATAATAGTAACAAGACAGAAGACAGAAAAACCAAAAATCAAGAAAATTGCGAAGTATTGACTTCTAAATCGATTTTTAGCGTTTTTTTTTTGTATAAAGTTTTAATATTATACGTATAGATCTACTATATAGGAACCATGCTGTATTTTTGGTGGCAGGCGGCAGCACTCGTTAACAAACTAAAATTAAAAATATATTTTTTATTTCTAAACACAATCATAGTATATCAAATTTTAGACATTTAAATTCCAAATCCAAACCACGCAAGCGAGTATGAGGATTCAAACAAGACTTATATTATCTATTGGTACGAACACACGGTAACAACTACGAATATTTTAGGCCTGTGACACAAAGCAAAATTCAGAACAGCGCGCATAAGGCTTAACTTGATGAAATTGCAAATAGAGAAATAATTGATTTTTTTAACCCCGGGCCATGTGTCAGTTGTTTGTGTTATATTAAAACTGTTCATAGTTGTTTTACATTTGATGTGACACTTATGCTCTTGGCGTAAGGATTATTCGATACAGACAGAGAGGTAGTATAATTTTGAATTGATTGTGCGGAGATTTTTTCATATTTTCAGTCGCGCTCGTGATAACTTATCTGTGTGCTTTTAGATTACGTTTTTCGTTCGTGTTGAAATTGTTTTTTTTAATTTGTAACAAAGTACTGACGAAATTCGTTTATATTCTCTGTTTGTGTTATTTTTATAAACCCAGTAGTAGCTGTTGCGATAAAATTGAAGAGAGTACTAACAGTTTACAACATAAGAACAATTACTCATTATTTCCTTATAATTTGAATAAACCTTAAATAACCAACATTTTACCAACTTCATAATTATTATTTTTATTATTGGCCCATTATATCTTACTGCTGGGCAAAGTCCTCCCCTCTTTTCTTCCACAATTCGCGATCACTTCATCATGTGGCTAATAAATCTACTATACAAAGAATCCACATCTTTTTTATTTCAAATCATATTCCCGGTACTATGCCTCCATTTATGCAAAAAACGACAGTTCTCAAATTGTTACCGCTTCATCCACTCATGTCATCAATTAAATTAATCTCAGAAACTATCATAGACCCGATTCAGAATGTGCTGTTTAGACTGCAATGCTACTTCAAATATGAAATAATTTAAAATAGTAGTGAAGAGAGGTTGGAGGATTCACTTATCTACAGGATAAGCACACACATTTTTAGACGTGGGAGAGCCATGCTTCGGCACGAATGGGCCGGCTCGACCGAAGAAATACCACGTCCTCACAGAAAACCGGCGTGAAATAGCGCTTGCGCTGTGTTTCGCCGAGTGAGTGAGTTTACCGGAGGCCCAATCCCCTACCCTTTTCCCTTCCCTACTCTTCCCTATTTCCTTCCCCACCCTCCCCCCTATTACCACTTAAGAGGCTGGCAACGCACCTGCAGCTCTTCTGATGCTGCGAGTGTCCATGGGCGACGGAAGTTGCTTTCCATCAGGTAACCCGTTTGCTCGTTTGCCCCCTTATTGCATAAAAAAAACACAATTTCAAGAAAATCAGTCTACGATCTTAAAACGCGCTATCGAAGTTTCTATGATAGTTGGAGGTTCTGAAAGTTCATTAAGCGATATTTTGATCTCTTTCATATCCATACTTCCATACCAATATTATACATGCAAATGTGTATCTGCATGTCTGTCTGTTCATTATAATGTTGTGTATTCACGCCTAAACCACTAAGCCAATTTTGCTGAGGTATGGAAAAATACTTTGAGTACCGGGAAAGGATATAGGATACTTTTTATCCCGGAAAAATGTACGGTATCCACGTGATAAACGAATTTAGGCGTAAAGGAGTTGCAGGCGTCATCTAATTCTCAGTATATTAAGGAAATCTTTGTAAAACACAATATAAACGTGGTTCTACTATTCCAACTTTTCTCTATTACCGCGTTCGTCGATTAAATTTCGGACAATAGCTTGCCGGGGTAATCTAGATCGGTCCAAGTTATGGCTAAGCGGCTCCACAAACACGACCCGAATCTGCGTCGCCCAGATAAATCGATGAGGCATAATCCGACTTATCCAGACCTGGCTTTTGCCTATCAACGTGTGTTTCTGTGATAAAATGTGTGTTTGCGGTTCGTAGTGAGTTATGAGAGCTAAAAACAGAACCACAAGATGTGTCTTGGCGACAGCAATACAATAGAAACTTGATAGTAGAAATTGCAACGTATGCGATATTTTTGAAAAACAGCAGAACTTGTGCAAGGTTTGCCTGTCACAATTGGTAACCACCGGCCTGATGGTCTGTTTCCCCGTATTTGAGCCACGACACACACTTTATTCGTTATCTAATATATATAAATCTCCTGTCACGATGTTTGTCCGCGATGGATTCCTAAATTACTTAACCGATTTTAATGTTTTTTTTAATGTTTGCTTTTTTCCAACTAAGAGATTGGATAGCTTAGATCTTTAATTATTATAGTCGCAATTTTATTTTATTGCAAATTATTATTTGTCTTTACAAACTAAGATTGACGGCGACCATTGTTTGTGCGACGGGATAGCGATCAACGTTGCCATGGTGACATACATATTTAGTCACTTTAATAAAATAATATGGCAATTAAATACATAATATATGGCAAAACAACGTTTGCCGGGACAGCTAGTTTTCTTAATATTTCTCTAATTCACTTTTATTCAAATGCTTGTCTACTTTGTTATCAAGAAATTAATTTAATTTATTCAACCTCATTATTCAACACTGAACAAAAACGTTATGATTTCGTCTGACATAATAATGATACGATTATTATTTTAAAGTTCCACTTTATAACATTGTTGAAGGCTGCTAAAACGCGCTGTAAATATAAAGAGATATTTCATTAAGCCAACCGTCGAGTTCTTTTGTTATCTGAAAGCTATTCGCAGCCTTTTCACCCTTATGAGGATCACATAAGGTTCATTATATAACCACCGAGGTAGAAAAACTGTTCTCTGCTAAGGTGAATATTTAATAACGCTCCCATACGAAAACTTATTTTTATTGTTGCTACATTGAAAGGTATTTTTTATTTAAGCCACACGCGTTCCGTTCCTTTGTTTTGATTGTGCTACAGTCTTTTTGGTTTTTCATTGGTTTCGATTTTCAACCACTTTTTGTTGGTAAAAATCTGGTTTCATAAAATTAACTTTTGGAATTTACAGAAATTTTATTAAACTGCATTTAAAATCATTTGTGGAAACCCACATTTTAAAATAAAAATGTGAGTTTCCACGACAATCGTACAAATCATAAACAGTACATTAAACTTTCTATTTTTAAATTCGCTTCTTGTGAATAGTATAATCAAGTATCTGATGCAGTCAGCAAATTTTCTGCGCCGATTCCTAGTATATTATTGTGATGAATGCATCAGCATGCACCATCAGGTGATTAAAAAACTGGCCAAGTGCGTGTCGGGCCACGCGCAATATAGGGTTCCGTAATACCGCTAGTATTTTTTAAAATGTTTGTGTGGTCAATGAATGACATTTATAACGTGTTTTACACTACTAACAACATCATCTCAATTACTTTCAAAAGAATTTGAACGAAAAGTTCCTTTATACTTCGCCGAATACATGTTTTTTAGTTGATCGACTGTTACTCAATAACTTATGAAGTCTTCTTAGCCGTGATAGTTTTCCTTTTAAATTCAGCATATTTCCTACTCCTGTGATTTTTTTCACATTTCCAGAAGCAACCGTTTAGCTGGTAGTAGGGGGAGACACTGGACTCTAACGATTTTTTCTACTTTAAATCTTAATATTTCACAAACGGATCCCTAAATCGGAAAATGATCTATGAACACTCATAATAGTTTTAAAAAACCTACCCAACGACACCCTACACGATGGGGTGGACGCGAAAACAAAATTTCATCCACGCTTGATGTGTAGGGAAGGTACCAACAAAAATATATTTTTTTAAGATTTTATGTACCATTTTGTTGCCATTATTAATATGTGCATTCATGCCAAATTACAGCTTTGTAGGTCTTATAGTCTCTGAGCAAAACCGCGGACAGACAGACAGACGGACGGACAGACCGAAACTATAAGGGTTCCTTGTTGACTACGGAACCCTAAAAACCCAATTGTAGTATTCAAAGTAGGTGTATAATTTTCGATTTATAATGATCTCCAATCTAAAGGTTGTGCTGCTGAAACATCAGTGCAGCTGTGCATACCTTACAAGATACAATTAACTGACAGACATAAACCTAAAAAGTAAACACTCAAAACAACAAGAAACACTCGAGTTAAAATCCTCGCAATGATGGAGTGGATCCCAATTCTCAACCATGTAGAAAACACATCCCGAAGTAGTTTAATTGTCCAAACAGACCGACGTGCATGATAATTCTATTTGGAAGGAAATACTTTGTGCCATCGAAATACCATACTATAGAAGAGGAACTTCGTAAAAAGTGGTTCTACAAAATACGCACTAAGCGATACTTTAGGTTCCTCCACCTCCTCGCGTCGTGTTTATCATTGCTGGGGGTCATGATTCCCCTGTTGGAGTTTAGTGACGACCACATTGCGCCATCTGTAGCGATCCTTGGCAGAATGGAGAGCATCATGAAGGCCGGTGTGCTGGTTGTGTGCACTTGGTCAGACCATCTAATAGGGCTTCGGCCTCTTGGGTGGCGACCGTCAACTTTGCCTGTAACCACAAGCTGTTCGAGTTTATGGCCATCCTTTTGACTTTAGGTTAGCTGTACTATATTGTTACATACTCTGGACGGTCATACGATTTTCGTTGCTCTAGCTACATGTTTATGATATTTACTCGACTTATCCGTATAATAAAGTCCGATCTGCAGGGGTTTTAAGTGAATGCACAAACACGTTATACTAAATACCTCTGCGACTACGATGACTTTATTCTACGAGGAGTCGAATTGGAACCATATTTGAGTGATCCAATGTATGATCGTTATCTTTCTATTAATTGTATTTCAATGGTGTGTGGATAAGAAAAGTTTTGCCGCAGCTCGTAATGAGCGAGTTCAAACCGGTTTTACACTAACGTTGCAATTTAGAGGACTATGGAATCGTTTACTGCAATAATTTAACTTTCCATGTGTAAAATAATATGTCCAACGTTACATTGTATTACTACAGTGAGTTTTTAAACGTGTAATTAGCCCACCACACATCCACTACAGCTTCAGTGTTGCCAGAATCAACAGTGGTAACCAACCACGAAAACCCTTTGATGTGATGATCTCAAGGGTACCCAAAGGGACTAACCAAAATCTAACTTGGGAACCTCAACGAAATTAATCAGAAGAATAATAGGAACAGTGCGGTATGTTCCAGTTTTTAATGGTTTACGTAAAAATGCATCTCATACTGATCTCATATATCAAGGCATCACGTCGCAATTTGTGATTGTGACCATACGCCTTATTATAAAACAATTTTCGCTCAATACAATAAACCTACAACAACGATTTAGGCAGTAAAACAAAATCAGATAACATAAACCCACGTCCATATCAATAGACAGTAAAGTATTGCAGATCATGTACGCAATTCGAGCCGAATAAATGCGTCCGTATATGTTGTTTATTTATAAACATCCCTACCTGAGGCAGATAAGGTCCGTCGTAACTCATACTCCTTACCTCGTACTCCCGTAAAGGCCCGATCACACCTACCGAGTGGCGAGGCAGTGCCCTCAGTCGAGCACTCAGTGTGTATAAATACATTACCGAGTGATAGGTCGAGACAGCTAGAACCCCGTTCTATTTACTAGGCTGAGTAGTGCACTCGGCGACGAGTGTGTACACTGTCATTTTTCGTTTTTGTCATAAAAACTTAAACAATGGCTGAATAATTATTCGGCACTACAATGAAATTAGTAGGCTTTCTAATAAACGATCTCCGATCCATAATAGACTCAGTTGTCCTTGCACTAAACTGAACTGTCTCGCCAGTCGTCTCAAAAATACGTGCTTACACTACTCGGCTACAACACTGTCTCGGCTGAGTTACATTTTACTGTCTCGCCACTATATTATGTGTAATCAGGCCTTTAGTACTCCCTCGCACTCCCAGATTGCACGATTTATATTGTTGGAAGATGTTTGCGGGTAATTTTTATCAGCACCTAATTTGACTTCATAAATTCCCATCCGTGCTTATGATGTTTTATATTTGCGGGAACATTTTTATGAGGGCTGGCCTTGGATTATTAAAGCTTTCAGCTTTCTTTAGTATCAGATTTGGTAGATTGATGAAACGAGATTAAAATTTGAATAATGCCTGATCCAATAAAATAAATGAAGTTTTAAAAATGAAATATTTTTAATTTCTTTGTCGTATTCGTGTTTTCTATTACAATGGCTACATAGCGAAAAAATATTCATGGTTTTAAGATAAAAAAGACATCTTTTAAACGAAATTACTTTTTTTTTTTTTTACTTTTGTATTATATAAAATTATATATTAAAAGTTGGTACTATAACTTTTTAACGCCCTTGCGTTGATATGCTTTTAAAATATAAAAATATTTGGTAATTAGTCTTACACTATAACATCTACATTATCTTAGTACTGCATTTTATTTTGAATAACTAAAAATCGTGCAGAGTTTTTATTTGCTTATTTTTCGCTTCAAACTAAACTCTCGCAAGTTTGTTAACACAAAAAATATTAAAAGATGCACGTTTGCATCAATCTATAGGGAATCAAATATTTTTTCCGCAAAAATGTTTGGCTCTGGCAAAAAATTCAGTCCCGCCTTTGTTTCTGTATAAAAGAAATAAAATTCATATTTTAAATAATCTGTAGGTCTCGACGAGAAATTTTTTCACAAAACAGTGTCTGGCTTTGACTTAGGGTTGATTCAGACGCGTAGATTTTGTAAATTTAGGGTAAATGACTAGTAAATTGGACAGTACTAGTCATTGGACAAAGCAGAAAAACAGAATAATATTTATTAAGGTTGCTTCAAAAACTGCCTATTTCTAAAGTAATAGAACGCCTGATTTTAAAGAAAAACAGGTAGTTTTTAAAGCAGCCATATTAAATATTGTGTTTTTGTACTCTGTCCAATTACTAGTACCACGCTAGTACTTTCCAATGACTAGTCATTTACTATCGATTTGACAGATTCGCAAGACGTCTCACGCAATTCAAATCTGTCAAATCCATACAAATTTATCCCACGCCACGCCTCACCTCGCCTCGCCTCGGTGCGTTATGGTCTGAATTGACCCTTACTGGTGTAGTGACTAGTGGTCAAAACGATGTTTTATTTAATACCGTATAGGTTCGAATCCTATTAAATAATTTTGTACGTTTCGTGTCTTTATAATATTTATTACTCGTACAATCTGTGACAAGTTTGTTTTAAATATTTATTAATTCATATAATTATGGGCCATGCTTCATTAATATCATCTATATTTTATTTGCTAAATTGTCACAGATATCTTATTTCCACGAAATACCATAATATTGTCGGTCTTGTAATTCTACGACTGATTTTGATGGCTATAAATAATAAATACATAGCCACGTTACACATCATACACGGCTATAACAGGTGTCAGCCGGATATGATGTGGTGATTGTTTTTTCGTGTCATACTGTTTTTGCGCACAAAGTCGCGAGCATTATCATTATTGCGGTGTGTAGTAATAAAGTAGTCGGGTCATTGCTCCTCAAATCCATGATACTTCACTATAAATTAAGCTTATAAATGACGTGACAAGCAGCGCTTAGCGCGCAGATAGGGCCTCAGCTTATAAATCCACGCTAATCGGTCTATTGCAGCTAATGCGGCCTGAACTTCCTGCCGTTATCTAAGCTTGTACCGGGGGGTTAACTTTATTATGTTTTGCAGGCGCAGGGTTAATTCAGTTATGTTGCTTCGAAGTTCTTTTGGGTCAATTCACGTCGATGCAATGCAATTAATTTTCAAAACCGTTATAAATTGAAGTTTACTTATTAGTTATTACACAAGATAATACATTGTTTATTTAATGTGTATGTTTGGTAGTATTTGAAGAAGTGAATGTAGTCTTGCTGGGCTAGTTCCCAAACCGGTGGTAGCCGCAATTGTTTCGACATTAAAAAAGTGTATATTGACACCTATAATATTATTTTGAATAATACATCCATACTAATATTATAAATGCGAAAGTGTGTCTGTCTGTCTGTTACCTCTTCACACGGTTTTGCTAAAATTTGGCGTGGAGATACTTTGAGTCCAGAGAAAGGACATAGGATATTTTTATCCCGGAGAAATTTATGATTCCCGCGCGATAAATGATTTGAGGTGCAACAGAGTTGCGGGCCGCGGGCGTCATCTAGTTATTTTATAAAAGTGAATTGACGGACCATCCGTGGTCAGCCTGAACAAAATATTTTGAATAACAATTTATCTAAAAAACAAAAGAAACCGTATCAATGTTAGCAAATGCCTCTCCATATTGGACAAACATAAGCTATTGAGTACAGTAAGGCGATTTCGTCTTTAACTTCCCACGATCGACGTTGATTGTACAATGTGCATACTGATGGTTATCCATCGCGATCCATCGTAAAGTTACTTTTACGTCATTGCCACATCTTCAGCGTTTATATCAATTTAATACTCTACATAATATAAATATTCGAAAAGCTAAAATATTCCAAAAGAACGAGCTTTTGAAATCAAATAAACAAAATATGAATTTGAATTAACATGGGATGTAATTTTAAAAGTCTGACGTATCGTTGTCCGTATCAAGCGCTGAACAAATCCTATCACAAGGGAGAGAGCCGAGCGCACTCATAAATTTGCCTACTTGTAAACGTGTGTACATACATAGCGAATTAACTTAATGTATGTCAAGTTGTCACTACCAACTGACGAAATAAAACGCCACAAAAGGGCTCCATGGGTATACCATAAAATTATCCCAGATTGTTACTGCCATATTATTTTCTACTATCCTTGTCATGAGGCAGTTTTGAACCTTGGCTAAAAAAATAATTGTTGATTTAACTAGGCTGGTTTTCGATTTAACTGGTGGTTGGCATAATAATTGTAGATTCGTCTTTCTAAAAGGGAGTACAAAAGCAATCTATATAAAAAAAAATGAATTCAAAATTTTGTAAGCCTCGCTAAAACTCGAGAGCGGCTGTACATATTTGGCCATTTTTAGTCTTGAAATATTCCTGGAAATCCAGGGAAGTGTTATATTAGGAGGGAAGTGATTCGAAGTTCACCGGGTCATCTATTAAAAAAATATCATCTTTTTCACGACACGTAGTACGTACGCGGCATAAGTTGAAAGGATCGGCGATGTTTTATTCATAATGCGAATGGGTGTTTGTCTAAATTTGACGTAGTGTAACTGAACCCCTGCCAGCAAACTTGGCTCCCCACTGCCCATACATCAGCCCTGTGAGCTGTGACGTCACGCCAAATTGTTTATAATTAAACTGTTAGATGTTTCAATTACATTTAGATTAAAAGTGAATAGCAATTAGAAGAGCATTAAGGTTTTTGAGTTTTTTGGTTAAGCAGTTATAGCACACTAACACTAGCACACTAGGCTGAAGTTACGTGGCGTAAATTCGGCATGATTATGTCCGCAATGTCAAACGCATACAAAATACGGACGGAATCATAAAGTTAATATACCTATCGGAATAGAGCAACAATCTCGAGCTGTCAAACGTAACCAAAATTGGTTTTCATCTGTGTGAAAAATATGTGTACGTATACACTTACACAAGCATGATTGAACATGAATTCTATGAGATTATATTGACAACGTGCGGCACGTGCCGACTGGACGTCAAAAAAAGAGTGCTGCTGTCATGTATCACACGTCTCTTATTACCACGCGGTGTTACTGATAGTGGCATCTCGCTTGCTCAGGCCTTTGTTTCTCTATTCCGCTAGGTATATTAACGGATGACGGAATGCGACAGAATAGTGTGTCATCGGTAATTTAAAATACATTGCAGGCGTAATCATGCTGAATTTACGCCGCGTATCTTCGGCCTAATATGTTTAGACATTAAGGCCGATTTTGTTTAAGTATTACAATTTGAGACAATGATACAAAGAGAAACTTTAAGACATACAGGGACGGACCGAACAATTACAAATTTAGCATTTTTTATATTTCGTTGTTTTTAGTATAATATTTCGACGGTACCGTGAATTTTACGGGATAAAACCTATATTCATATGTCCTTGACAAGTATCAAAGTATCTCCATACTCATCCCTATTTGAAGTGGTTTAAGCTCAATAATAATAATAGCTCCCACACCGGTTTCGGTGACGGTGGCCGGTTTCATTGAAACCAGGCCAGCTACGCAGGAGTAATTTTATAGTGCCCAAGTGTGTGCGCAGTACACAAGAGCACTCTCTATTCCTTTACTCTCATAACCCAGTGGGACGGCAGACCGACACGACTGGCGAGAGATCAGGCGCAGGACCGACTTTTTACATGCCCATCCGACGCATGGATCATCTTACTTATCAGACAATCAGGTGATCAGCCTGCATTGTCCTAACCAAACTTGGAAATAACATGTTTCCAACGCGGGAATCGAACCCACGACCTCCGAGTCAAGAGCCGCGCTCTTTACCACTAGACCACGGAGGCGTTAAGCTCAATGAAAGAACAGGTAGACACCCTTTTTGGATAAAAACCATCCTTTATCCTTTTCCAACACAGTCACGAAGTATCGCCATGCCCACGACCATACCCATCTAAAGCGGCTTGACCTTGCAGCGTTCACAAGTAGACAGACATCACAATTCATCATCATCATCATATCAGCCTATATTCGTCCACTGCTGGTCATAGGCCTCTCTCAATGAACGCCAAGATGACCGATCTCCTGCTACTCGCATCCAACATAGACTCCCACCTAGTCGGAGGTCGACCTACACCCCGATTTCCCAGCCTTGGTCTCCATTTCAGAGTAAGTTTACTCCAGCGATCGTCACAATCATCACAATCGTCGTCGAGGCATTACAATTGCGCATGTATATTAGTATTTCAGTATCTTCAAAAGCTCTGTAACACTCCATGTCGTATATTTATGTATCGAGCTAAGATTCAATTTATTCGAGCGCTCAGCGATCCACGTAAGAATTGTGGTCTAAATATTCCGCCAACATCAAACACAGAGTATTTTCCGGTTGCGGGTTCGGATATCTCCAGAAAGTGAATTTTGATGTGACCCTCTTTATCCGAAACTCTTTGTTTCCTCCCGCTGAAATTGCGTATTCCTTTTTCGCTTACACTACTCGGAATATTTAGATACGCAGAACGATTTAAATATACTCCCCCGGGATTCGCGGGTGATCAAACTCTCGGTAGTTACTGAAGCACTCAGAAATGAATATTGATTACTTGACTGTAATTAATAATTAAGATTTTAACATAAGCCCCATGCACAGTATAGCAATATGGCCCCATGCATAACTGTCAAACTCTTCATTAAAGTTTAATCATAATTATGAGTGGAACTTGGACATTGAAATTGAAAATTGAAAAATTGTGCTTGGAACTATTTATAGAAAACTAGACGACACCCGCAACTTCGTTGCGCCAAAATTCGATTAAAGCAAAGTATTATAATATTATGTCCTTTTCCGGGACTCAATATATCTCCATGTCAAATTTCAGCAACATCGGTTCAACGGTTTGGGTGTGAAGAGACAGACTTTCGAATTTAAAATATTAGTATTAATAATCACATAATGTCGCAGGTTAGGTATACTGTGTATGTATTGTTAAGTTAGAGAACTTTGTAAATGTAATAAAAGGACAACTTTGTAAACAAGCCCACATTAAAGCACTTTTATTTTAATCTGCAAATAACTAGCAGCTGGTGTGCCGTTCGATTTAGTTGTAACCCTCAACTTTTACGTCCCGGAAATAAAACCCAAAATAAAACCGAACGATGCATTCCGTGCGCCGTCCCGTAGCGTCCCGGTCATAAATATCCCCTCGCCCTACAGCCAGCAGTGGTCGCCAACCTTTTCGCAGCCAGGGCCGAAGAGGGAAAATTCCGGGTCGCACACATTACATGTGGAAGATCCAGGCACTGGCACAAATATGCGGACCGGCTTAATTGTTATCACATCCTGTCAGAGATTAAATTCCTGTAAATAGATTTTTTATCAAAATATTTCTTGCAAAGTACTAGCAACATCAGTGATAATATTTTCCGTAGAATGAACCCTTCAAATTGGTGATTTAAAGGTTTTAAATACTACATAAAATCTTAATAATTGGTTATTTAACCTTATATTATTTTGCGATCCATTTATAAAACGAGCAAACCGCTGGTTGGCGACTTCTGGTACAGCCTACACCCTTCATAACTATGTTTTTGTACTCACACGGCATGTGAACTTCGCATTATGTCGCATCAATCATATTTCAAATTGTTGTAGACCTTCCGCGACGAGTTTTACAACATAATTTGTAATTTATGTCAACTCTAATATAATTGTTAGAACTTTTATTATATAGACGACATTAATCTTTGTATGTTTTTTATAGTATCATTAATAATATATACAAAAGTGTCTAGTAATAATTGATTGGTGGAAATTAATTTTAAACACAAATAAAACACAATATTGCGTGCACTTTTTCCACTATATTAATTAATTACTTAGTCAAACTTCATGCTTGTACTGCAGAATAGATTTTTATAGAATTTACTAGCTGTCCCGGCAAACGTTGCTTTGTCATAATATAAAGTACCTATTTCGCCCAAATTATTTTTTTGAAGGGACTTAATAAGTATGTTACCATAGCAACTTCTATCGCTATCCCGTCGCACAAACAATGGCCGCCCTCAGTCTCGAGTTATTTACTATTATTTATTCAACAAATGCACTTATCAATATATAAAGTACCCTGTAGCCTTTTCTCAGACCTACTGAATATGCATATACAATTTGGTAAAAATCAGTAAAGCCGTTTCGGAGGAGTTCGTGGACTAACATTGTGACACGAGAATTTTATATATACGACTAGCGACCCGCCCCGGCGTCGCACAGGTATAAAATATATAGCCACTGAAAAAATATTAAAATCGATAGCCTATGATCCTTCACGTGGTCTACTTCTTATCTGTGCCAAATAACATAAAAACTGCTCCGGTAGTTCGCGAGATAAGCCGTTTCAAATAATTGCCCCCGTTTTTTCCACATTCTGCTATTAGTCTTAGCATAATAAAATATAGCTTATAGCCTTCCTCACTAAATGGGCTATCTAACACTGAAATAATTTTTCAAAACGAACCAGTAGTTCCTGAGATTAGCGCGTTCAAGTTAGCCCTTTCAAATAATTTTCCCCGTTTTTTCCACATTTTCCTCTATTTATTTGCTCCTATTAGTCTTAGCATGATGAAATATAGCCTATTACCATCCTCGATAAATGGGCTATCTAACACTGAAAGAATCATCAAAATCCGTTGCGTAGCTTTAAAGATTAAAGGGAACAAAGGGACATAAGGGAAAAAGACCGGCCAAGTGCGTGTTGTGACTTGTGCCACGCGCAATATAGGGTTCCATAGTACCGGTAATTTTTGATAATTTTTGCATGGTCAAAGAATGTACATTTATAACGTGTTTTGCATTACTAACAACATCACCTCAGTTAAGTTCAAAGGAATTTGAACGAAACGTTCCCCTATACTTCGCCGAATACATTTTTTTTAGTTGATCGACTATAACTCAAAAACTTATGAGGTTTTCGTAGCCGTGATAGTTTTCCTTTTAAATTCAGCATATTTCCTACTCCCGTTAATTTTTTCACATTTCCAGAAGCAACCGTTTAGCTGGTAGAAAAGGGGGGTGGGGGGGGTGAGCACTGGACTCTAACGATTTTTTCCACTTAAAAACTTAATATTTCACAAACGGATCTCTAAATCGGAAAATGATCTATGAATACTGATAATATTTAAAAAAAACTATCCAACGACACCCCACACAATGGGCTGGACGCGAAACAAAATTTTCATCCCCACTTGATGTGTATGGAAGGTACTATAAAAATATATTTTTTTAAGATCACATGTGCCATTTTATCGCCATCATTAATATGTGCATTCATGCCAAATTACAGCTTTTTGGTCCTAAAGTCTCTGAGCAAAACCGCGGACAGACAGACAGACGGACAGACAGACAGACGGACGGACAGACCGAAACTATAAGGGTTCCTTGTTTACTACGAAACCCTAAAAAGCGACTTTGTTTTATAATAAGTATAGATTATGTCGAAACTTGGACTTTCGTTTCCGATCGTTACCTAAACGAATTTCAGCGAGATCGTCTAGCTTAGTCCATAACACTATATTCTGCCTATTTCTATACTAGAAGTAATATTATATTACTAAACCTAGGATACAAATAGTAAGCTTTCATTGATTTCTCGTCGTCATTATCCAAACAAAATCCGTTTCTAATGAAGCGCGCGACTCGATATCTTTATTTACTACATAATGTCGACGAATTTCAATCTTGATGCACACATCCAATATCATCAGTAGCCCAAGCACAAACAATATTTACTATTTTAAGTAAATATTATCTTTAAATATTTTATCATAATCTCTATACATTTTCTGTCAAACTCCTCATTAAATTAAATCTGAGTATTAACATCAAACACTGAAAAAACTGTTGGGCTATGTATTACAAAAAATTATGCTACTGGTTACCTAAAAATAGTGACAACATAACTATTGCCATCAGTAGCCAAACCCAATTGTGTAATTTTCTAACATAATTTTTTTATTTAATACTAACCAACTGTGTTTGTAGCATATAACTAAACTATTTTGTATTACATTAAAATATCGAAAGTTGTAAGCAACAAAATAATTTTGTTCGGAATAAACTACATCGTTTGTAATTCACTGTCAAACAGTTTGGTTAAAAATAGCTAGGTTTTTGTAGGTTTATGCTTAACGTTATGGTTAATTTTAATAAAACTTTTTTGTTACTACTAAATATAGAATTTACTTATTAATAGCTTAAGCTTATTCATTTACTAGTAACCTAGCTTTTGTGTAATCAGAACCTTTCAGGGGTGTTATATATTACCTAACTCTTTGGCTACTTTTAAGCACACTATTACGTTACTAATAGGGGTAAGGGTTTAATTTTTAACCAAAATTATTGTAAACCGTGACTCGGTGGTCATTAAGGGCGTACCCAAATTTTTGGGTGCAGTAGTGGTACCCTCGTTATAAATAAATTATTATAAGAAAAATTGAGACGCTATTCATTAAACTATTTTTTCTTATAATAATTTATTTATAACGAGGGTACCACTACTGCACCCAAAAATTTGGGTACGCCCTTAATGACCACCGAGTCACGGTTTACAATAATTTTGGTTAAAAATTAAATCCTTAACCCTATTAGTAACGTAACAGTGTGGTTAAAACATCATTAAAATCCCAGAAACCTTAATAATTCCAGTCCTGAAACTGAACATTATAAAACCCAGAAATTAACAGAATAGTAAAAAGTTAACAGAAATATAATTAAAACAATTACATATAATTAAGCCACTTTTATTATTAAATCAACTGAAATAATATTACCAATCAACTATAATAATCAACTACCACACTTTCTTGATCAGGTCCTTGCAGTTATTTAATTTGTAGGTATTCCCAGTTTCGCTCTCTGTGCCCAGTAACAGGCACTAAATCGGCACCCGCGTCCAAAATTTGAAGTGTCTCCAGATCAATCGCATGTTCTGAAAATAATAAAAAAATAATAATAAGATGTAAGGTTCTTGTTGCCTGACCCAAGGACATAATTTCTGTTTTTTTTTTATAACTAACCGAGAAAGACAAAAGTTTTATTTGTTAATACATACTTATAACTATTTAAGAAAACTTGGTTGATGGTTCAGCGACTCTGAAAAGTTGAGTGGCGCAGATGAGGCTCGAACTCGAGCAGAGCGTATTTTATACATGGGGATTGGGGAATCCCGAATCAGTGGGAAATGACAATTTACGGCCACAAGAGCCAAGCAGCTACTCACACTGCACACCACAACAGCAGATGACAGCAGTTTGGCTTTGCTATGGCTAGTATGGCTACGCATCCAGGGCCGGCCCTGGGCGGCGGCGCAGGCGAAAATGTATAAATACCTATCTATCAAAATGTAGTTTCTTACTGTTTTGACTCAGCATTAGATATAGGTACAAAGTAATGTACTTACCGTTGAACTTATCAATGTATATTTCAGGGTCCCAATATCTAAGATAGTCCGCGATGGTCAATTTTTCTGGTGCCTCCTCGGATTGTTCCTTCGTGCGTTTTAATTTCCCGACAATTTTACCTAATTAAAACATAGGTAAAACTGCCCGGTTGATCTTCATGAATTAGGCCATAGTTCTATTGTATATTACTCTAGCAATAACGAGACTTTACACGATGGTTTCAATTCACGACGAAAAATGGCGACATGGATAGCAATGCAAAAACACAGGAATGAACATGAATGTGCGCGGACGCCGTACAAAACTTTTCGTCATAAGCAACATTCATGTTGAGTTAATAATAACTTCTCAATTCTTATATAACAAATACTGTATGCTGCAACTAACATAACATATTATAGTAAAATGATTTGAATTGCTGGTTACAAAAAGGTTGTGTAAGTAATTAACAATAGTTGGCATAATTATAATCTATATAATTTTGTTGAAAACTACCTGGATGCGCGCGTATAAAGCAGGCTACCTGAAGCTTATTTTCTTGATAGATTCTTGAATAAGATGAACTTTCGTAACTTTTGCTAAACTTATTGCAAGTTCGCACGTGCGTGTGAAAAATATGGCTGCACTTGCCGCGTAAAAGTTTTAGAAAAGACAATTGCACTTGTCAAACGTCCTGACGTCACATCAATAGCCAATGGGAGCACTCAAATGTCACTTTTAAGTAAGCGTTCATTGGTTACACTATACACCACAGATTAAGTAAAAAGTTCAATGACAGATAAATGCACAGTTTATATCCATACTCCCGGCCTTGGAAACCCTAGGTTTCCAATAGATGAACACTACGATGAAGATGCTTCAGTCTCAAGAAGCGGGCAAATTTTGGAGAACGCGCGTCGGACCGTAGTCGTCGCTGTTTTTATATCGGCGACCCTGGAGATACCGTCCTTCCCTGGGTATGTCTTGATTATGCGCCCAAGACACCATTTCAATGGGGGCAAGTTATCTTCTTTGATGATGACAAGTGTATTTTCTTTGAGGTCGTCAGTCTGGAATCTCCACTTTGATCGAGACTGTAGTTCCGAAACGTATTCGCGTGACCATCGAGTCCAAAAATGCTGACGGATTTTTTCGATCCTCTGGTACCGTGTCAATCGATGGTCGGGGATGTCGTGCAGGTCAGCGAACACTGGCGAAGTCAATGGGCGGCCGACCAAGAAGTGTGCCGGACTTAAAGGCAAAAAATCGTGTGGGTCACTTGACATCGGAGACAAGGGCCTGGAGTTCAGGACAGCCTCGATTTGAGTCAAAACTGTACTGAGCTCTTCAAAAGTCAATCGTGCATTGCCTACGGTTCGTCGCAAGTGATATTTGCAACTTTTAACCCCCGCTTCCCATAAACCACCGAAATGACTAGCATACGGAGGATTCATTCGAAATTTAATATTTTGAGATAATGCGTAATCTTTAATTTCTCCTGATATACTTGAAAGGAATTTTGAAAAATCGTTCATTAAACCAACAAAATTTTTGCCGTTATCACTGAAAATTTCGGCCGGTTTACCTCGGCGCGAAATGAAACGTTTTAATGACAGCAGGTAAGCATCAGATGAGAGATCACTCACCAGCTCCAGATGAACCGCGCGCGTTACAAAACATACGAATAAGCATATGTATGATTTAATAGATTTAGCTCCTCTTCCTTTACGGTTTAGTATGAGCACTGGGCCAGCGTAATCCACACCGCAATATAAAAATGGATACCCTGGTTGAAGGCGTTCCCGTGGAAGATTGCCCATAATAGGTGTTAATGTTTGACCACGCATTCGTTTGCAAATGACACACTCATGAACGACCTTCCTGGCTAAATCTCGCGCTCTGACAGGCCACCAAGAATCCCTCAAAGCAAACACTAACGCTTGTGGCGGCGCATGCAAAAGCCTGCGGTGCTCATAACGAAATAGTAATAGAGCAAAATGATGTTTGCCTGAAATTAAAATCGGGTGTTTTTTATCAAAATTAAAATCTGAATAATTTTCTAAACGTCCTCCTACTCTTATCAAATTAGATTCGTCGAGAAATAAATTTAACTTCGTTAAACTAGCGTGCATATTTTTTAATGATTGTTTCTTCAACAAACAATCGTATACGTCTCTATATGATTCATACTGCGACAGTCTAGCGAGGGATAATTCGGCTTCATTCATTTCAGATACATCGAATGCACCCGTGCGCCTCTCACTCGGTTTATTGCGCGCGTTATAAACAAACCGTAGCAAGTACGCCATAGTACGCTTCATTCTATTAAACTGCGAGAACCTCTGAAATGGAAACCACACTCCAGCATCCTGCCTAACAGTCAAGGTGACTGTTGTAACAGATTTCACCTCCGGTAAATTTGAAGTGTCATAGGACTCCAAATCAAATTTAATATTAATATCGTGAAGAAACTGAGGTCCATCCCACCATATGGCAGTGCCCCAAAGGTCATCTAAATTGCGACTGCGCGTGATCAGGACAGCTGGGTTGTGTTCTCCTCTCACGTGACGCCACGAGGCAGTACTAGTTAATTCCTGAATTTCAACAGTTCGGTTTTGGACAAACGTTTTAAGCAAGTTAGGCGACATGTGGAGCCATCCTAACACAATAGTCGAGTCAGTCCAAAAAACAACTCTATCGAAACTACTGCGCAACGAATTAATTATTTTTGAGTACAGCCGGGCTCCAACTAAGGCGCCGCACAATTCAAGCCTAGGAATACTTATAGGTTTAGTCGGGGCGACCTTTCCTTTCGCACATAATAATCTAACAGAAACACTATTGTCAGTATTTATAGTGCGTACATATGCGCACGCGCCGTACGCGGTGAGAGAACTATCGGTAAAAATATGTAACTCCAAACGGTCAGGGCTGTCACTTGCAACAAAACGAGGAATGCGAATATTTTGTAAATTAATTAAATTATCGACGAATCGAATCCAAATTTGTGCGATATCATGAGGAACTTGTTCATCCCAGCCTAATTTTAAGAGCCATAATCTTTGCAATAAAACCTTTGCAATCATTACTGTTGGACTTAATAATCCAAGTGGATCAAAAATTTGAGACGAATATGAGAGTATAATGCGCTTTGTTATTGTTTTATTAAATAAATTATTAAATTTAGTCTGGTAAAATAACTGATCAGATCCATTATGCCATCCCAACCCTAATGTTTTATGATGATAATTATCGCCTAATGACAATTCTTTCGCTGTATTAGTAAATTCTTTAAATTCTGTAAAATCAAAATTAAATATCCATTTCCTGAGGGGAAAACATCCTGACTGTAAAATCTTGCAAATATCTAAACAAATTTGTTTTAATCTGTCTTTATTAGGGTTGCCACATAACAGATCATCAACGTATATATCTTGTTTAATTATACTGGCAACTTCAGGATCATCACACTCTTGAGCAAGTTGCTTTATGCATCTACAACTTAAATACGGTGCCGAAGCCGTACCGTACGTTACAGTTTTTAACTTATAAACTCGTAAAGCATCGTTGGGATTGTCGCGCCATAGAATTAATTGTAAATCGCGCTGTTCTTCATCGATAAGTACTTGTCGATAAAATTTCTCGATATCCGCGCACGCAACGTACCTATTTTCGCGAAACCGTAACAAAATTGAAATTAAGTCTCCCTGAATTGGCGGCCCTACCAATTGCAAATTATTTAATGAGTATCCCGATGAAGATGGCGCGCTGGCGTCAAAAACGACGCGCAGGCGAGTTGTAGCTGCGTTCTCGCGGAACACTCCGTGATGCGGCATAAAATAATGTGGAGTTTTATATGTATCTATACATTCCATGTGACCTAATTCACAATATTCTTTTATAAAATCAATATATAATCCTTTTAAATTCGGATATCGTTGAAGTCGTTTTTCTAACGCCAAAAAACGTTGTTCGGCCTGTTTACGCGTATCTCCTAAAACGTTAGGTGAATTTTTTAGAGGTATCCGCACAGAGAATCTACCATCACTCAATCGTTTAGTCGTTTGAACAAACAACTCCTCACAAATACGTTCGTCTTCGTTGCGCGACACATTAACCCTATTATTATTATTAGATAAATCCTCTAATTCCCAAAACTTGCGTAATTGTTCATCTAAAGAACATCCCATGTCCACAGTTTGCATAAAATTACAATGAACATGTTTAATATTTTTATCATTTTTTAAAAACAATGGCCCCGATATTATCCATCCTAAGTGCGTGTTCTGTAACATAGGACCCTTAGTCAAACGTATCCTGCCATCTGTTATCAAGTCCCAAAATACATCTGCGCCGATTAACATATCTATGGGTTGACTTTGATAAAACTCAGGATCCGCCAAAACAATACCATCGGGTATACATAATAATTCGCTTCGTATAGCAACAGCGGGCAGCGAGGAGGTTATGTGCGGCAATACAAGACATTTTGCGCGCGTATGATAGTTGCCTTGTATAGATTTAAACTTGATATCACATATCTTAGAACACTGGGATATCGATCCTCCAACGCCCTTTATTTGTTGAATGGACTGTAAACTTTGCGTATTTAATTTATCACATAGCGATTGTGTAATAATGCAACGTTCACTGCCACAATCGAGAAGTGCACGTATTTTATGATAAATACCTAAGTGATCTGCTATTTTTACTAGTGCAGTAGATAATAAAACCGGCTGCATATCAGCTGACGACCGCGCGTATTTGACGTCTATTTGTGAATTACTAGCCGAGTTACCTGCCACATGCACATGTGTAGTATCCGAATTTGAACCGTAAGCGTGCTGATCTGAAGATGCATTATTGCCTAGCTTCAATGGGCTGGTACAATCTGCATTTTCGTCACGATGAATAATAGAATTATGTTTCTTATCACATCTACGACACGGTCCATACCTACAAACATTAGCTGAATGTCCTCCTCGCAGACAATTTTCACATAAATTCTTATCGCGTATGAATTTTAATTTATCTTGTAAATTTATCTCTAAAAAGGACTGACAAGAATATAACTGATGATTAGCAGAACACATGGGACACAATTTATATTGCCTTTTATTAAATTGTGTTTTATTTTGGGACTTATCTGTGGCTACATGACAATGAACTTTAGAAGTATTAAAGGAATTTTTATTAATTGGTAAATTATTTTGATATTTTTTACTATCATAAGTACTACTCTTATTGTGCGTAATAGTGAGAGTTTCTAACACATCTGCCCTTTCTCGCAAAAATGATAATAAGTTATCTAATTTTATTTTTGTATCCGTTGACCTTAACACTAGAGAACCTTTTCTTTGCTCCCATTCTCGTTCAGTTGTTGTATCAAGCTTAGAAACTATTAAATATATTATTAAGGTGTCCCAGCTTTCGGTGGACTCACCAAGAATTTTTAATGCACGCAAATTTTTAAGTACTGTATCTATAAGTTTTCTTATTAACGTTGGTGATTCTTTTGATAATGATTGAATTGAAAATAAAGCTTTCACATGATTGTGAATGAGCAATCTATTGTTATTATATCTATTCAATAATAATTCCCAAGCAATATCATAGTTATTTGTTGAAAACTCAAGAGAATCAATTACTAATTCCGCACTGCCTTTTAGCGAGGACTTGAGATAATGAAATTTCTGTATACTGGTAATTTCTTTTGAATGATGAACTAGGGACAAAAAGGTATCACGGAATTCCAACCAGTGCTCATACGACCCGTCAAAGGTTGGCAAAGAAATAGTTGGCAATTTTACTGACTGTAATGCGCTGTTCACCGGTTGCCCGGAAGTTTCCTTATCATCTTTAACCATAACCTGTGTCCTAGCTAATACACTATAGTAGACAGTCTCAAACTCATTACGAATCTCAAGCTGATTGTCTAACTCGGATTCAGATAGAAGATCTTCTATTTTATCTTGAATTTTATTGTACTCATTATATAAACTAATTATTGCGTCCATGCGAAGCTTAATTTCAGCCTGTTGGTCAGATGATAAAACTGGGTCTTGAAAGGTTTCAATGTAATTTTTAAACTTTGTTAACCTTCCTTTTATGGAGGCCCTCTTTTTGGATAAATCACGCAACAAATTATCACTGGCCTTTGATTCTAGTGTATGGGAAGTCATTTTAGTGTAATTTAGAAAAGAAATTCAGTACTTACAGTTGTCCGAAGCACTGCACGATGGACTTTAATACTATGAACGTACCGACTTACTGACACATTAAATCACGCGTACACAACAACCTGGCCGAATCGCTTCACCAAATACGCTGTGCTGCTACCCAACACTTTGCCCAAAAAGTTCAATTATGCGAATTTCTTGAATCTTCATAAGCTGCAAACAGCCGCCTTTTGTATCCTGGTGCTGGTTTGGTATCCGGCTCGAAGGACCAAAATTATGGATGCGCGCGTATAAAGCAGGCTACCTGAAGCTTATTTTCTTGATAGATTCTTGAATAAGATGAACTTTCGTAACTTTTGCTAAACTTATTGCAAGTTCGCACGTGCGTGTGAAAAATATGGCTGCACTTGCCGCGTAAAAGTTTTAGAAAAGACAATTGCACTTGTCAAACGTCCTGACGTCACATCAATAGCCAATGGGAGCACTCAAATGTCACTTTTAAGTAAGCGTTCATTGGTTACACTATACACCACAGATTAAGTAAAAAGTTCAATGACAGATAGATGCACAGTTTATATCCACTACCTGAATCGTTTTTGGTTACCTTTAACAAAACAGTTATATAAACCATGACCTAACTCAATTACCATTAGCCGTTTTATACGATGTAACTCAATCGAATTGCTTGCATTTAAACTGACTTTGCTTATGAGTATGCTTAGTTATGCTACATACACCATAGCCAAACTGTTTTTGTTAATTAGTTTTTTCAGTGAAATATCTCTGAATACGTTCGTTATTAGTGACAAAATAATACGATCAAATTAATAAAATCAGCGGAAATATTTCGTGTAGTTTTGAAAATCGCTACAGTTATTCCTTGTGATATCCAGATGAACATGTCACAAGTCCTCAAGGGTGGGGGGTGAGCTAAGAGTGTAGGGGGGGGTCAAAGGACCCTTTTTTTAGGTTTTTGCTCATAAGTAAAAAACCTGCACAAATAGCATTACGGTTACTTCTAGGAAAATTTTCTACATAAAATTTCCTCTAAATTATGTTCTATAAATTTTTTGTACGGTCGATACTTTAGGAACTACAGGGGGGGTCAAATTCCTCAAAAGTGCAAATTGCGAAAATAACACGCATCGAACGTTCGAGACTAAGAAAACAACTTATTCTGATTCAAATACCTGCTATTCACAGATAATTATTTGTCCTAGCTGCTATTATTACAAAACGTTAGACTAGTCACCATGGAATTAGGAAGTACTATACAGCGTGAAGGCTTACTTCATCATTTTGAAATATTAAAATGAACCTTACTTCCATGTGCTAAAGTATTATTTTTATGAACTAATATCTCCTTATAGTAGCGAGCACGAGCGAGAAATCGATTTTCTTGGTTTGTCCCTTTCGCACAATTGCCATGTAAAATATACGATAATACATAATTTCAGTCTTGATATGAAAGTTACAGTTCAACAAGAGCATTTCCTAGCTAATGCGAAAAACAAGTCTCGACTTATACAACTCCTCACAGAAAAAATGCAGGCAGAGCAAATTGGAACACGAGTGGCACCTAGTGATGCTGATTGTACAATTATAAAAAGTGCAATTGAAAAAGTCGCAAACTATCCTGAGGTTGCTGTTGTTGGGGAAGATATAGATTTAATAGTCCTTCTTATGGCTCTGTCACCACCAGATAAGCAAATATTCTTTGTGAAGCCAGGAAGAGGTAAAGTGGAAATGCAAATATTTTCCTCACAAGAACTCCAAAAACTCTCATTTTGCTCTTCCATTCTTTTCCTACATAGCTTCAGCGGTTGCGACACAACTTCAGCTATTTACAGGAAAGGCAAAGTGTCAGTTGTTAAGCTATTTGATCAAAAACCAAAAATCAAGGATATTGCCGCCATCTTCTACAATCCAACATCAACATCTGAGGAAATAGCAGAGTCAGGAGAAAGGATGTTTTTGACGATGTATCGTGCAGCCACTGATCAGCTTGATCTTAACAGACATCGATACTCAGTTTTTGTCAAATCCAGCACCAAATCCAAACCAGATCTTTCCTCTCTCCCACCTACAAAAGGATCAGCAAAATTTCACTCATTCCGAGTGTTCCACCAAGTACAAGAGTGGTTAGGTGACGCACTGCCTCCTGAAATGTGGGGATGGAAGCGAGGAGCTGATGGAAACCTCGAGCCTGTTACCACTCATGATCCTCCAGCTCCTGACACCGTGCTGAAGTCAATATTTTGTCGCTGCAAAAGTGATTGCACTGGTAATTGTGGATGCCGAAAAGCTGGTATCACGTGCAGTCTAGTATGGAACGGCTGCTTGGGTTCGTGTACAAATGGCGTACCTTGGCGTAGATATAGAAGGTGAAGATGATGATGATGTAGTAGAAGAAAATTAGTGATTTAATTAAGACTGTCTAATTTTTATTTTCTAGTTTTGAATACATTTTGAAAACATACCAATTTTATTTTATTTATAAAACCGTCTCATTTTTTATACCTATATAAAGTTGAACACTCTGTAACTTCTAAAGTATCGACCATACAAAAAAAATTATAGGATCAAATTTAAAGGAAATTTTATGTAGAATGTTTTCCTAGAAGTAACCGTTACGCTATTTGTGCAGGTTTTAGACTTATGAGCTAAAATCTAAAAAAAGGGTCCTTTGACCCCCCCCTACACCTTTAGCTCACCCCCCACCCTTGGGGATTTTCGATATGTTTATCTGGATATCTCAAGGAATAACTGTAGCGATTTACAAAACTACACGAATTATTTCCGCTGATCGTCCATTTTCGGCTTAATTTTCTTAGGCTAAAATAGGGCTCCAAAAAATATCCAGTTGGTTATGTTCTTCATACATTTATTTTTGAGATATAATCCATATTTTAGCTGTGTCTGTCTGTCTGTCTGTTACCTCGTAACGCTCAAACCGGTGAACCGATTTTGCTGAGCATGACGATACTTTCAGTCCCGGAAAAGGACATTATTACACCGTACATTTTTCGGGATAGGAAGTATTTTATCCCAGAAAAATGTACGGTTTCCACGCGATAACCGAAATTTGGTGCAGCGGAGTTGCGGGCATCATATTCTAGTTACAAATAGCTTTCAGCTAGTAGACCTTGACACTTTTCGTCTTCACCAGGGAACGTGAACCAATAACGTCAACCCATCATCAATATCTGGAATTGGGTCAGCTCGGCCGAGCCCACGGTGACCGCGCATTTGCCTAATGTACGCCTGTATTTGTCTTCGTGACGTCACGTTTACAGAATCCGATTCGGGTTCGAATTTTGAAGAAGTCTTTAATATTATGTAGATGGATGATTTGTTGATTTTGAAGGTCTGGGGACTGGGACATATAAAGCGATTATAATTTCAATGATTTAAATGATAATACTGTTGCTAGAAATAATTTATGGTTTAAGGTGAACGCAGATTTGGCCGCACCGCAGTCGCCGCATTTCGAATTCTTTATATGAAGTCATAGGCAAGCTCGCATACCTACCCGCGCCGCAGTCTTCGCAACTTCTACATTATTTATATGAAGAATTCGAATTGCGGCGACTGCGGTGCGGCCAAATCAGCGTTCACCTTTAGTGGATGTTGTTCGTTTCGCAGATATATTATGCTAGCGCTAACCATACATTTTTGGGAGCAAACCCATCCTATAAACTACTATCAGCGAGCCTAAGTAATACATGTACCACAATATATTATCCACAGCATAGATCAAGATCTTGATCTATGTCTGTGATATTATCCAAATCTGTATAGCGGGTTAATCGTGTGAAGACAAAACACTTTAGCATTTATATTTTTTGTATAAAATATTTTGATAATTAATTAGAACAATATGGATAACATTTTGATTTTCAGCAGCAACTCTTTATCTAAAACTACAATTCTTCAAACCCGAGCAATAATTAGTAGAGCAGTAATTGTATCTCGGCTAACTTCGTTTGGCTAATGTTTACCCGAACAATCACCGCGACAAATCAGACCCAGGACTCTATTTACCACTTCCAACCACCTTATATATTTTTAAATTAAATCCCACACCCACGTTGCATTATCGACTGTATTGTCGAGTAATAAGTTTCAGTTTTGAATACATCGTGCCGCCGCAACTCGAAATACTCGTTTTCGCAAAAGGAATTAAAATGCCTGTAATTAAAGTTATTATTTTTTTATCAAAGCTTGTGATAATTCAGCTGATGCGTTTGCGGGTATTTAGTTGGCAGATAAACTTTGTATAACTTGTGTTTATTTCATAAATTGTGGTTCCAGCCATAGAATTAACTTAAAGTTAGAAGCAAAAAGATAAATTATTGTGGTTATACAAAATAGAATAAACTTTAAGTTTTAATAGAAGTGAAAACTGTTAGGAGTCTGTGAAAAAAATCTACTTCAAATTGCGGTAGTGGTAGGGAAAGATTCCATGTCTATTCTGTTTATTTTATTTCTTAGACGTTACTTAAACCATGTTTAGTTTTTACATGAAACGAGGTTGTTGTAAATATAAGCAGCATACCCTCGATTGTTTTATATTTGAGCTACTTTTAGGGTGTGTTTTCACTGGAGCTAAACAAAAATGCGTTGCGATTGTGTTTTGGATAACCAATAGGATCGCTTCATTTCCCTTGCCTCGTTCTGCGGAGCAATTCTATTGGATCTTAAAAAACACATTCCTCGCTCATAATATCTCCGGTTCGATTGTAACACATACTTGTGACCCAGAAAAAAAGGTAGGTGTAGTGCTAGATTTTTCAAAGGATTAAATACTATGGGGCCTACTAGACTTGTCACCGTGTTTTGTTTTACCTTATTGTGTTGGAGGTTGTTTTTGCATATATTATGAAAAACAGTGGCGTATTCAGGGGCGTATCTATGGTCGGTAGTCGGGGCGTAACGAGGCCGGAACTGCCTTTGTTTTTGTCCTGCGATTTATGGCCTAAGCGCGCCTGAAAATATCAAGTGTTATTATAATTTCGCTGTTTCGGTTTAAATTTTGGTGTGAAATTAGTAGTTTAGTTAGGCGCAGCGCAGACGACAGACTATCCGTGACACACTTTTTAGTCTGTGGGAAATAGAACCTGTGCAATTATATGCAGTAATGCACACGACGCGCAAAAAATTTGCATATGATTACATAGGTTCTATTTCCACAGACAAAAATTGCGTCGCGGAACTCACGGATAGTCTGTTGTCTACGCTGCGCCTTAAATTGAAGAACTGAGGCCTCGACGAAAGCTGACGTTAAATAATGTGTGTAAATAGTAACATAATATTATATCCAAAGAAATATTACAACTGTGTGATGCGTTGATTGTTTTAATTTATATCTTTGGCCTTCCCATCTCACATTTTCAATACTTCATCTCCCAATTCCTGTGTCGCTAGAATTAACAGTGGTGTCCACTATCAAACCACGAAAACCCGTTGATAAGATCTCAGGGAGCCCGAGGGACAAGCGAAAAGTATCTTGAAACTCTCAAAGAAAAATATGTAAAGAATATTATGTACATAGGTATTTGCAGGAAGTATTTAAGTAATAACTTAAATAACGTAGGATATATTTTTTCTGTAAAAGTTTTTCTTTCAAGTATAGCCTTAGTAAAGGTCAAGGCGTTATTTTTAGTGTCCGTCCGTGGAATCAATAGGACGCGAAACTGTTATCTTTTTCAATCAACAGACCTCCCCCGGGAACGTAAACAGTTGTCCGACCGTGTAGTCTTTCTGGACAGATTTCGATATTTATTTGCTGTGCAATGAGTTGAAAATATAGATGGTATGAACATTTGGCAGAAAATACCTATAATCTTTATTAATGAAACTCTGGTACTTCTTGCGATTGACTCTGAATAGCATAATACTTACGCACAAAATATTTAAAAAGCCGTATTTTGCGCAAATAAAATTTGAACGTTAATACCGTTGTTCCATCTATTCACAATAAATGCAAGGGCCTTATATAAAAGCGAGTTAATAGTTTTGATTATAATATTATTATAACAACCAACATATTCAACATCAATAAAATATAATAATAGTTAGTGCAAGTTATAAAAAATATTATTTCGAAACTTTCATTACGAGCATTTTTGGGTGAATCGTAGCACCATAAAAGAATCGCAAGAAAAAGCATATTTTATAATTAGCCAATAAAGTGCGCGTTATTAAATTGTAGTCCAGGAGCCGGTGACGGCGGACGGAGACAAAGAGCCCGCGAGCTTCCGCTCGCCCGGATTATTTGTTCCTATTATACAAACATAAAAGGGCAAAATCCCGCTTAATTGATTTCTGTCAGCTCAAAAACTGAAAGACGGATAAGGATATCAACTTGAGGAATTGCTGTAATGAAGATTTTCTGCATTATGTGAAGTACTTTTTATGAAAGCTTTTACGTTTGTTATGGATTCACTGCGACGTCACTGAGCGTAATCTTAGGAACGTATCAAGATTTTGGCTGAAATATTACTCCTATTTACGTTGAGATGGACGTCCTAAGTATGCACTCTTGCACAGCCAACATAGATATCATGGAAATTTAAAGACGAATATCCCCTCTACGGTTCATAATTGCCTAAAATTGTCCATCGTGGGTGAACGTAGAGAGAATGTATTATATTTGCAGGATCGCTCACAAGGTAGTACAGCTTACTCTTGTCGTAACGAACTTCTCAATCAATATTTTAATAAAGTAGCTCTTAGTTCAATCTCTGGATAGAGCTTAGATAAGGAGCTCATGCTTTTAGCTTACGATGAACGTCGGCTCTTAGACTATGACATCATGGGAAAAGAGCCAACGCTCATGGTAAGCTAAAAGCTAGAGCGTTGGCTTTTCTATTATACAATACATTCTATACATATTATAAAACAAAGTCGCTTTTTTCCCTCATGTCCCTTTGTTTCCTTTAATCTTTAAAACTACGCAACGGATTTTGATGATTATTTCAGTGTTAGGTAGTCCATTTATCGAGAAATGCTATAATATTATTACATCACGCTACGACTAATAGGAGCGAATAAGTAGAGGAAACTATAGAAAAAAACGAGGAAAATTATTTGAAAGGAAAATTAACTTGAACGCGCTAATCTCAAGAACTTACTGGTCCGATTTGAAAAATTCTTTCAGTGTTAGATAGCCCATTTATTGAGAAAGGCTATAGGCTATATTTCATCACGCTAAGACTAATAGGAGAATGTGGGAAAAACGGGGGAAATTATTTGAAAGGGCTTATCTCGCGAACTACTGTAGCAATTTTTATGTTATTTAGCACAGATCAAAAGTAGACCACGTGAAGGATCATAGGCTATCGATTTTTATAATTTTTTCAGTGGATTTATATTTTATACCCGTGCGACGCCGGGGCGGGTCGCTAGTAGTCTATAATACCATAGACATAGAACCGATGCTCATCGAAACATACATCAAAACGTCATAACATCTAGAACATTTTAAAGTTGCGTAGCGAACGCAATCCGTTCAAAAATTGAGCTGCACAACAGTTGCCAAAATACAGAGTTGGTATCTCAATTTTAAAACGTCTACAGCGAGATATATTGTAATTGTGATAGAGCGCGCCACGATGGTGCTTGAGAAATGTTCAGCGGAGAAAATTCCTTGAGCGCCGGCTTGTTGCTACAATATTCTTCGCGGAGTTTACGTTTACCTGCAGCGGCTACAGACAAATTATTGCGGCTTATAATCTGAAAATGCTGCTGTGAGAATTTTACTTTTTCTTTTTGAAACGAAATTCCTTATCTCGCGTTTGGAGTAAATTTGAAGGCTAGACAGAACGATATTTGACCTTGATTTGACCTCGACACTTTTTATTAGTAGGTACCTGCATGTTAGGAACAGAGGGCGTTTTTTTATCACAGTGGAAACATTCGGAGGTTCTGTCGGTTGACTTAAGTGTTCCACACTTTTATATCCTTCTTCGTCCTGCCTTATTTGTTGTCTTTACACGTCAAACGACGTATCGGTACGTTTTGGATTCTGAGAAGGGTTTTATTATGAAAAATTGTGGTCAACTTATTTGCGTACTTACTGCAATAGTTCCTTATCCATATTAATATTATAAATGCGAAAGTGTGTCTGTTTGTCTGTTACCTCTTCACGCTCAAACCGCTGAACCGTTTGTGCTGAAATTTGACATGGAGATACTTTGCGTCCCGGGAAAGGACCCGCGCGATAAACGAATTTTGGCACAACGGAGTTGCGGGCATTATCTACTTGTTTATAAATACGTAGGTTATAATATAAATAAATATTGAACGTGAATACTGAGTTAATTAACCGAGTAACATTATTCTAGAACTAGGTGTTCCGCGCGGCTTCGCCCGCGTAATTTAGGACTTTCACGCAACCGTACATTTTTCCGCAAAAATAGCCTTCATATGGTCTATTCTTCGTGTTTGCCAAATAACATAAAAATGGCTCCAGTAGTTTTTTAGATAATAAGCAATTTCATATAATTTTCTTCGTTTTTTCCATATTTTCCTTAATTTCTTCGCTCCTGTTAGTAGTAGCATATAACCTATATATTTTCTTGATAAATGGGCTGTCTATCTTTGAAAAAAAAATTTGAAGTCGGACCAGTAGTTTCTGAGATTGGCGCGTTCAAATAAGCCCTTTCAAATAATTTCCCCCCGTTTTTTCCACATTTTTCTCTATTTCTTCGCTCCTATTAGTCTTAGCGTGATAAAATATAGCCTATAACCTTCCTCGATAAATGGGCTATCTAACACTGAAATAATTTTTCAAATCAGACCTTCAAATCAGATCCTTGGATTAGCGCGTTCAAACAAACTAACAAACTCTTCCGCTTTACGAGTATAATATTAGTATAGACTAGTTAGTAACAAAGCAGGCGGCGGTCTCTTTCTGCGAATTTGTTATGTCGCAGAAAGAGGCCACGGAGCGGGACAGAGAGAACGACCCCACCTCTCTGCTGCTCCGCCGGGACGGCGGGCAGACTAGGACGGGAGTGCGGAGGCGTCGCTACGCGAACCTCCAAACTCTCGTCTAACGGGGCTCCGGGAGAGGATGGGAACTTCCCCAGCCCCGATGCCGAGGGGAACGCTTTAGTTTGCCTAAGCGTTCCCTTACCTTTGGTGGAAGTCCGGTCCTAGGTAGACCGGCCGGTCTTGGAGGGAGTCCCGTGCTTGTTAGATCCGGGATATCCCCTCCTTATACGGCTGAAGGCGAACCGCAGGTGGTTGTAGTGAGTAGGAGTCTCACATACCCCCGGGGTACCCAACCCGGGGCACCCATGATGGGTTTCCCCTGCGACATCAAAAAAAAAAAGTTAGTAACAAAACTTATTTCAACAGTACGTCGATCTGACTATAATATCTTCTAACTTAAAAATATTATCGTGCACTATTTACTGAAAACTTAAGCTACAAAACAGATTAAATTGTAAATTAAAATCTTAAGACGATTTAGCTGTTTCAGACTGTAAATTTACGAGCACAAAGCCCTAATTATTTTTGTGCGCTAAGTTTTGTACATTGGATTCACGGCGAGAATTCACTTTGGGATAAGTGTATTTAGATTTTCATGTGTTTCTGAGTCTTCTACAGACGGCCAGACCATAAAGTACCTAGCGGAATAGAGCAACAATTTCGAGCTGTCAAACGAAACTGAAATTGTTTAACATATGTGTGTAAAAATATGTGTACACGTTATATACGTACTATCATTACGTATATATCATATTATTATGTATCATACGTATCACACGTAATATAATCTCATAGAAAGATGCTTGTGTAAGTGTATACTTACACAAGCCTCTTTCTTTGAGATTATTTGTCAACGTGCCGATAAGTGCTGACTGGACGTCAAAAAAATTATTCGGCTGTCATGACTCATGTATCACACGTCTCTTTTTACCACGCAGTTACTGATAGTGATTAGTGATATCTCGCTTGCTCAGGCCTTTGTTTCGCTATTCCGTTAGGTATATTAACTTTATGAACCAGACCGTATGTTAAGTGACTTTTCTATCAAACAATCACAAAACATTTTACACAACGCGATTCATTTATAGGTGAGTCAGTTTTTTCTCATGTAGTAAATAAATTTCTGTTTTGAATGGCTTATAAAAATGCATCGCATTGCCACGTCATGTTGCAAAGTTAAGACACTACTCATTACGGTCAATTCAGACCGCGACCTCTCACGCAATTGAAATCTGTCAATTCAGTACAAATTTAATATGCGGGCTCTACACTCGCGCTGCGAACAGCGAGTGTGGAGGCTTTCGCGGCCGCTTCGCGGCTTCGTATTTGTACGAATCGTGTTCACGGCGCGAATCGCGGCCGCAATTCGCACCGCGAGTGTAGAGCCCGCATCAGAAGAAGAAGAATTATGCATCTACGCGTCGCGTTGCGGCCTAAATTGACCCTTATTGATAGTGTCACGCATTAGGGGTTATTGCATAATCCTAACTATACATATCGTTTCTCTTTTTTTTTCAGTATTATACAGTATGCTTTTATTCATGATGTAACTCGTTTGGGGAATAAATATTTCTTTTTTCCACCGGACATCCTCCCGCGAACCACGTAATGGGCTTGTTTGTTGGCTTCGGTAATGTAATACGGTTTAAAAATGTTATCACATTTCTTTTTTTAATTAATGGCCTAGAAGCCAGTAATGTTAATTTGTTGAGTTATTATTTTTTGCTGTGTGTTACATCGCGGTTACTCAACGAAACAAAGTAAGTATTTTTTTCTGTCTGGTCTGGTCGAGCAATTTGTGCTAAATAGCTTTTTAGAATAAACTTTTAACTGTGTTGTACCATCGAGGAAATTGATTCCTAGGCAGTTGACGGACCTACGTCATTTGGTCGGCTTATGTCAATTGTCAATTCAATGTTAGCTGTGAATTGTGATCAGTCGGATGGGTTTGACTAAAGGCCAACCCACACGTACCACAACCACTACACGTCGCAACGACTAAATGTCGTCGAGCAGTGGTTACGTGTGAATAGTGTCCCTGCAGCTTTTTGTAGTTGCGTTGTGGTACCGACAAAATGTCGACGTGGTTGCGTTGTCGCCAGTAGTTGTAGCGGTGTGCGCGCACTGTTATTGCATCGACGCAACTTTGTGGTTGCGATGTGGTCGGTATTACACAAGACGTGGTTGACAACGACTTCAAAATGTGGTACGTGTGAACAGTCCAGTTCATTTACAATACGAAATATACGCCCGACCACGTGGTATGGTTGTTGTGTGGTTGTGGTTGTCGTGTGGTTGTGGCACGTGTGGGTTGGTCCTTAACGCGACCAAATTACTTAGGTCCGCCATCTACCTACGAATCAACTTCTCTGATAGTACATTTTTTGTTATAGGTAAAATGTTAAGGTTGCAACAGGACTGACTCTTGACCTGTTCGAAAATTCATAAGACTGTGGGAGAGTACTCGTAGGCTCCCAGCTCAGTGTAGGAGAAGTAAACTCATAGTGTCTTCTTTCAATTACGCGGCCGCTCCGTTTTCTGATGGCACTTCCAGAGTGTAACCAGTCTTATCTTCTAACATAATATAAAATTCTAGTGTCACAGTGTTTGTGTGCAAACTCCTCCAAATCGGCTTAGCCGATTTTAATAACATTTTGTATGTACATTCGTTAGGCCTGAGAGAAGGTTTTTATCTACTTTTTATATTGATACTAGAAACAATTTATATGACAAAACAACATTTGCCGGGTCAGCAAGTTTTTCCCATATTTTCAAGCGAATATAAAATCTTTGTCGCATACCACGACAGCCGCAACCTAATATAAGTTCAATCACATTTTATACCACATAAAGTGGATACATATTCTACTCAAATGTACCCCCAAACTAATACGAGGCGTCGCTGCAGGGGAGATAAAACGTTTTTACTGCCGATCCGATCTTTCCGCTTCGTAAGTACAATTCAATCGAACCCTCCTCACATCATCATCATCACTGCGGCTATGAAGACGTTTAACGGTACTTTAACATACATAATATTAAGTATTCTAAGTATTGTCTCATCAAACGATACTTTTAATTACGTAAAAGTTAAAACACACTTTCTTATTAATCCTTCAAGCCCCATAAGAGCACCGGTGGTCGCGACAACAATAGAATACAATAGCATTTCCAAGAATCCGCGATCGAAGGATTACAGTTTTTTTCTTAGAAATATAATAATTTGTAGCCTGTTCTGAGTTTTGAAAATGTTGTCTATCTTTAAAATTATTTCTTTAACGTTTTTGGACTTTAACATGCTGAACTGATTTATACTGAATTTGATTATAGTATCTTCGTACAAAATTCCGCATAAAACTATTTATTATAGTATTTGAGTTCCAGGAAAGGACATCAGTAGGACTACTTATTACCACGGCAAAGTGATTCCGCGCGGTAACCGAATTTCTGCGAAAAGGAATGGGGATTGTCCATTTTTTTTTTAATTTTGCTCATTACAAAAACATTTCGAGGAATAAGGTCAGTGATCGTTTTTCTGTATATAAACGAAAAAAATACCCATTAGTTACTTACATTTTTGAACAAATATGTTTAACCTTAGTTTGACCTTCAATGGCGTTAAATTAGCAAATAAATTCGACCAACATTACGTTTCGGACATTTGGTAAGCTTCTCGTATCAGCTTTCACATAATGATTACTTGCATTTGACGAACCAGCCATTATAAATAAGATTGAAAGGAAAAAAAAACATACTGCAGAGGTCAATTGGCCGCCGATGATGACGTCAGAGCGAAACTTTAAAAATTTATTGAGAAAAAACTAGCCAATGAATTTCATAATTATTTAATTTATATTCTTAAAATACCCTATTTTAACGAAAAAAAATAATAAAAAGTACATGTCATTTTTTTGGACAATGCCCATTGCGGACTACATCTTATAATATTACTAAAGCTATAATTATTAATTACTATAGGAGCAACTATTTTTGATCTGTCTAGTAGATCCATACTATCTGTCTGTCTGTCTGACAGATACACTTTCGCATTTATAATATAAGTATAGACTTGACTATCCAACTTTAAAGGCATTCAACAAAAAAAAAGGCATATTTTTCACTGTAATATTTTTATTTAAAATAAAAAATATGTTAATTTTTGGTCTTGGCAACATCCCTATTATACTAAGTATTTTAGTCCTCTCGAAGTTGGGTTGGAACTATATTCTAGTGGGTAATAAAACCGCCGTAAAGCGCCGACAGTCCTCAGCGAGGGATCGTAAAATATATAACGTGTCTGTTTCCAATCAGATTAACGATTAACATGCCCGAAGAAAGTTCCATACTTCCATACTAATATTATAAATGCGAAAGTGTCTCTGTCTGTCTGTCTGTCTGTTACCTTCATCGCCCAAGCCGCAGAACCGATTTTGCTGAAATTTGGCATGGAGATACTTTGAGTCCCGGGAAAGGACATAGGATACTTTTTACCCCAGAAAAATGTACGGTTCCGGAGTTGCGGGCGTCATCTAGTATAAAATATCTATCGAAATCATATTTTGAGTTGTCCGCAGCTGTATCGAAAGTAGTTTTTTTTTCTGGAAATAAACACAACATCTAAAAAATTCACACCCAAGTTGCTTTATGCATCACGCGAAAATTATTATTATTATTAAAAGCCTCAACTGTCCTACAGCTGGGCAAAGGCAACGCCAAAATTACTAAACCTAAAATAAGCTGCGCTGCGCATCTTTTCAAAATTGCCGTGATTCGCCTCCTTGCTTTGCATTTCGATTTAGACAAATCCTTATAACTAAAGTTAAAAAATGTATATTGCTTTTTTTTTACTTTGCCCATATCCACTGGACGGCAGCCGAAATGAAAGGAATGCGAAAAGTGCTTCACGGCTAAATACATAAGTGTTCAAACTAAGCACTATTTTATTAAAACACCCCATAGCCTAGACCGAAACGAGACTAATCTAGGTAACCTAACTACGGTAACTACTCACACCCGAGCACGTAATAAGCACGTAGCTGTATGAATATGAATGCGGCACATTTATACGTGTTGGGGCCGTGTTGGGGCCGTTGTGGGGCAGTGGGGCCACTTGATAAACATGTCGTGTACTGAACCCCGATTCTTGAGTTAAAAAGTCTTCAACTTTCATATTACTTTCATTGAATTTTATACGAATCATGAATATTGTTTTGATATCATAAAATGCTTTTTTGGATATCTTAATAAAGCGTCTCCCAGACAGACGCGGCCTACGGTGGCGGTGGGCGGTGGCGGTCAGTTGGATGACTTGGGAGTTCTACGAACGACACAGACACACGCGGCCACGCGGCCAAGTCATCCAACTGACCGCCACCGCAGGCCGCGCCTGTCTGGAAGACGCTTTAAACTTACATGGTAACAGTTGGGTATTACAATATTTATTATTATAGTATAGTTATAGTATGTAATAAATGTAATCTCCTAGGTGATTACCAGACTTGTGAGTTTTTAGGCAGAATAGAAAATATAGTCTTACCTATATAGTCGAAAGAAATAGGCTTTTTATCCTAATCATAATAATATATCCTCCCAACTTCAAAGACCCTGAATTCCAAATATTTCAAAATCGAGGACTAAAACTATTCAACTATAAGTAATTTTCCTTAAACGCTTCCTCTATATAAAAGTTGGTCAAATATTATCAATTATGTCGCCGCAAAGTTACGTCCCCGATGGCGCAAGTTATCTCTCGATGGCCGAGGGGGTAGGGGGGAAAGCCCTCCTCTCTCTTTTTCCCCCTCCAAAGGGAGGTGGACACGTCAACTATTAAGTGGATAGAAGTTATTGGTGATAGGTTAGACCGCTGCGTGTCCAAACTTGACGCAAGATAGAAAAGCCATGAAAAGTTTACGAAGAGTTTGGCACAGATAGACCAACGAAAATGGCTTGACGGTAAAGCTATTTACAGGCATGTATGTAATTATATTGTTTAGGCCTATGTAGCCTGAAATATCTATTAAATCCATATAAATAAAACATCTATTAAAACACCTATTAAATCCATATAAATAAAAATTAGTTTAAAATTTTGTTTCGCTGAAACTCGAGAACGGCTGAGCCGATTGGACTAATTTTGGTTTTGAATTAATATTCGTGAAAGTCCCAGCAGGTTTAATCTTGTTATTTATTATTTTTTATGATTGTACTTATAATAATAATTTTTTTTATACTTAAGTAAAATATATTTACTACAAAATACATTAAGAAAATTTACCTATTGAGATTAAAATTATTTAATCTCATTTTCTTTCACCAGATTTTCACTTTTCACATAGATAATATTATTATTATTTCTACTAATCAGACCTCAATAATAATTGCACATAATACTCACAAACCCACAAACTCTTGTCTACTCTTCCACTTCCATATTGTGTAATTTTAAAATTAAGATAAATATTTAATTGTATTGTATATATTAAAGGTAAATAAATAGATAAATTCATAATTCTTATACTGAGTCAAATTCTGTGCCATATAGAATACATAAGTTTATAATACCAAAACAAATTGTAAAATTAATTATGGAACTATGCTAATATAAGTATTGTATAAATATAGTATGTTCTGTACTTTAGGGGACAAGAGACTGCTAGCCCTAATCACAGGTTTCCTAACCTATATAGGGTAGCAGGCGCTTCACCTCACTTGATTTGTATGTAGTGTCTAATAAATTTTATTTTATTTATTTATTTATTATTTTGTTTTACTCATAATTTAAGTTTAGTATATATTCTTTTTTTTCCTTGTTGTATCTTATAGTATTTTAGCTGCAAATAAACAATTATTCTATTCTATTATATAGATAATAATATTATTATCATAGACATTAATTATTCTTATAAATTTAATAATTTAACACTAACCATTCTAAGCATACTATTAATTTTACTATAATTGAAAATATGAATTAATATCCACTGATCTTAGTGTAAGAGCTCCTATTATTATGATGTTGTTTTCCAGAAATTGTTAAATACGACACACCATTGTGTTAGGTTTTGGTGTAGTGTTAAATTAATAGCTTTAAAAGGGGGCTATACTACCTAGAAACGCCTTTAATTATCGCTATAATTATTGATTATAATAATAATTATCGCAATACGATAATTGCTTGGTATTATATATTATAGAAGATAATATAGTAATTGATTGGATGAGTTAAAACAATGTTAATTAAATATTAATAATATAGTAAATATGTAGTTTGCAGAAATTGACGTATTACGTACGTGTTACGATTTTACTGTTTGAAATTGAAAGTAACTAACATGAATATTTGTAAGGTAAGAAAATTACATTGTAAGTTTTTTAACCCTATATCATTTCTATAATTCAGAAGGAATAAAAATATCGAAGCAAAACTTGATTAAATAAAAAAAAAAACAAGATTAACTTAGAAAGAAGAAACAGTCTAATGCAGTTAGAAATTTTATCTGAACTTTTCTTATTTGAGTAATTTGCGGCGAGAGAAAATTGTTTGATTATATTACCACAACGACTTGTATCAGTGTGCCCACTGGTTTAGATCTAACTTTGTTGGTGATAAAAAGATTTATGAAGGTGATTATCTTAACGTGATGATGATTAGTGTTTTAAGAGAAGGATTCGACAAATGGGTATAAATTATAATACTGAAATTTTTTTCACGCAAAAATTACCACCAGCTCAGTAAACATAAAGTTTTGTTCAACGTTTGACAACGTTTCTGGCAATATTCTGATATGACAATAGTGTGCCAGATTTTGTTACAAATAATAAAAAAACTAAGGAAGAGTGTGCCACAAAATTTGTTCCGATTCTACAAAATGTGACCCAAAGTATTATCACACAATATGTTACACCTTGTAAAATGTAACACAAACAATATTTAATTCTTTACCCTTGCCAAAAAGATGAAGCGATGAGTGAATGCCTACATCTCTCGACTGGACTCAACTTAGGGGTTCCTAAGTGTCTGAACACACTATGCTGAAGTTCCGCGACGGAAATTCCGCATGATTACACCTGCAATGTCAAATGCACACAATATGACACGACGGAATTTCGGCATAGTGTGTCATTGGTAATTTAAAATACATTGCAGGCGAATTGCATTGATTCTTGGAAATCTATTGTACTCGCGGCCACACGCGGCCAAAGGTGCGTCTTGTCGCTGTCATCAAACCATGATTATAATTTCGAAGCCATCACGACATCGGAAATGAGGTGATTCAATGAAATTTAATTTAAAATAATGTCAGCTCGCCAAACAGCGGCGCGATAAGATATTTTGATTAAAACTTTTCAGCCGCCACCGATGAGCGGTGTCGCCACGATAAAAGACGTTATGTTTATTCTACCTGCACATTTTATATAAGTAAAAAATATGTACCAGGAGATGCTCGCAGCTTCGTTGCGTCAATATTCGTTTATTCCACGGGAAACGTACAATTTTCCAGGAGTATTCCTATGTTCTTTCCCGGGACTCGAAATATCTCTAAACCCAGCAAAAAGTGGCTGTGCGCGACGGACAGACGGACAGACATGATGAATCTATAAGGGTGTCATTTACTGCCATTTGGCTACGAAACCAGAACAAAAACAAATAAAAACTACTGAGACCAAACGTAGTTCCCTTTTCACTTCAGGTTGTAGCCAACAAAAACCTTCCAATTTGGGTAATACACCTCACAAAATGGTTGTCTGAAACCTCAACGGTATTCTGGCAATAGCCCCATTGGCATGAAAGCCTGACATTCAGACGGCGTTACGGTAAGCCGCTTACCTCGTGCCGGCAATTATGACACTTTATTAGCGCCTATTCATTTATTTAATACTTATTCATGTTGCCTCTATGGGGAGGAAATAAGTATAAAACTGTGTTTTGGCTAAATAATTCCATACCTACTAATATTATACATGCAAAAGTTTGTCTTTCTCTCTGTTACCTCTTGCATAGGATACTTTTATCCCGGAAAATGTACGGTTCCCCGCACGATATAATATACGAGTTTTTTAATAATATGTTTTATGCGCTGTGCCAGATACCATGATAGTGTAATCGTTCGTTCGTCATCGATTTTACTGACGTAAATGGTTAGGCAGACCTATGTAAATTGGTCGCAGTATTTCAAATCCAGCCGACAGAACACTAAATTGACATCATCAGATCAAATAACATAGGCCCGTCATCTGACTATGAGTCAATTTCTTCGACAGTACAAAATTTTTTTGGAACGAAGTTCCTTATCCCGCGTTCGGCGTATCTGAAGGCTAGACAGAACGATATTTGACCTTGATTTGACCTCGACACTTTTTTATTAGTACCTGCATGTTAGGGGCAGATGGCGTTGATAGTAAGTATTCCTGTGCGTCAACTAGATGGCGTTTTTTTAAATAAACAGCGACGCGTTGTTTTATAAACGCCATCTATTGACGCAAAGACATACTTTTGCGTTAATAGCGTTTTTTAATATTTTTTTTGAGTGTTTATTATGTATACAGATTTTTGAACATATTATTAAATGAATAACTTCGTTCCATTCGGGTGTCCCTTGACACCTCTCTATTTTTTTTACAATATCGTAGGTCCGACTGTCGAGTGTCGGTGGCTCTTGGTCCGTATTTATCTTTTCCTGATAAAATCGCGCGATCGGGGAAACAGTGCGACAGCTGTCAAAGTGACAGGCATTAGACAGTATCCATATATTCGTGTGATTAATATTCAGGGCTCCATTAGATGTTGACTCTCAGCAATTATCGGGTGTGTACATCCGCGTGATAATCCGCGCGGTATATTCATAAGTGCGTGCGAAGAAGTGCGGTACGGTTAGCAGATATAGCGCTAAAAATTTTAGCGCTATATCTGCCATATTATATTTAATATAATATTATTAATACTACCTATTTATAGAGCGATTACGGCCGGCATACGAACGTGTTCCGTATTTGATTTCCCAGTGTGAAATTAAGATTTGGAATTTCGTGAGATTAGCGCAAACCTTCATGCGCGAATGCGCCGACTTCCATTTGAAATATACGTGCGGAATCTGTTCCGTTCGGAAAAAAGCGAACGTGTGCGCCAGTTAATGTATTTTCTATTGATTGAGTGAAAATGTGTTCGGAAATCGAATATCTCATTTTAGGAGTTTCTCATCTTCGGATCGTGCTCTTAATAGATAGAGTGATAAAATAAAACAATACATGCATTATCGAATTTGGTAAAACAACATTGCCAGATCAGAAGCTAGTAATAAGCTATATCTGCACACCGTACTGGCAGTATGTCGTATCGTGCGGTCGCTTGCCCGGGCGGCGGCGGGCGAAGGCGGGCGAAAGCGGGCGGCGCGGCGCGGTTCGGGATGTAATGTGTACTCCACTTTGTTACTAATTACGATACAATATTTAGCTTCCGTTTACACTGTTACAATGTTGTGTAATATGCTAATATGCATGTTTGTTGGCTATGGATAAGTGTTACTCTTACATATTTTAAACTCTGTAATTTTTATATAAGAACTCAAAACGCTCCATCTTCGACTATCAAGCGACTTGTCCGATGACAAAAATACATAAGAAGTTAGGTATGCAATATGCATTGGTGTATAACAAGGACAATAAATTGAACTGCAATGCAATATGCAGTGGTTTAAAAATTTAAATAAAATCAAGGGGAGTCCCCAGCTTACTTATTAAAATACGTGTAAACTTTATTGCAATACAATGTTTTGTTTTTGTCTGATACTGTGAAAAAGTCAATTGATAGACAACTTCATAATTATTATTATTTATCAACTTGGTCGCTGTCAAACTTTTGTGTATAAAGGTACAATTCCGTGCATCGCGATCGATCGCGGTCGCGCACGACCTACGACTGTCGTCGGACGCTCGCGACCATAGTCAGTGTATGAAAATGTATAGCACCGCTTCCGAGGCCCGCGACAGACGCGCGCGACCGACGACTGTCGTCGGTCGCGCGCGTCAGTCATAACTTCAAGACACGATCGCGCGCGGCCTACGACAGTCGTCGGTCGCGCGCGTCTGTCGCGGGCCTCGGAAGCGGTGCCATACATTTTCATACACTGACTATGGTCGCGAGCGTCCGACGACAGTCGTAGGTCGTGCGCGACCGCGACTGATCGCGATGCACGGAATTGTACCTTTAACCGACAATTTTTTTTTGTTGAATTTCGAATGAATGATCTTAATAACATAACTGCATTAATAACTCATTGATACGTAATTTTGTGGGTTAGTACACGAATTCCTTACAGCGTCCAATTTATCCAATTTACTATTAACGTCTGTAGACAAAGCTAATCTTTTCAAGTACGAAACAATTTAACCAACAATACTCCGATATAGAGATAAAATATAAACCTCATAAACAAAAGCTTGTAATGACTGAGTATAATGTGACGTCTACACTCTAAAGTCTAAAGTTTCTGGGAACAAAAGCTCGTCGCTTACAAATTATTTCGTCATTAGAGCTTAATGTATAGGTCTGCTGATTTACGAGCTTTTTATTTGAAAGCTCTCAGCGTATATTAATGGCTTGAAATAGTGAGCTTTGTGAACATTTTAAAAGCTTAAAATGTAACTTCTTTCACGGGACTTTAGCTTACAGAGAGAAAATATTATCTTCATAATCGACTGCGCGAAAGATGGCGATAAGAATTTTCATTAAGTAAAGTAAAAAATTATAAATTTGGATGTAAAATTTAGGTGAAGTTCGTTGGAGATAGAAGAGGTACTTTTTTATTTCCTTTACCTCGTATCTACTATGTTATGCAACAAGAGCAATGGCTCGATGTAGTTCGTTTTCTATGAAACAACAAATATTCATTCTCTTTAACGTGAAATAAACGTTAACTGTTAAATCTGATCCTAGTTTAGAATATTACATTTCCAGGAATCCGACAATTTCGATACGAACCAATCTCCATTACATCATACTATTTTTAGCGAATAGAAACTTTTATAAAACAATGTGGCCAGCAACTGTGTACACGTAGAAACCATGTGATCGCGCGGAAATTAATTTCTATGACACAACGCGTCCAATGTCCATACCATTTACCAAACATATTCTAAACTCTTAAGGCCATGACGCCAAACGAGCGTAATTTGTGAGTTGTGAGTAGCAGAATTTCGGTCGCGTAAATATATTTTATACAAATCATGACTCACAAAATTACGCTCGTGTGAATCAAACAGGACTTTTGTATGAAACTGAATGCAGAATTCTGCCGAACCGAAATTCTGTGACTCACAACTCACAAATTACGCTCGTTTGGCTTCACATACGTTTAGTAGTTTATGTGTGAAGACGTAACATATACACACTTTATTATATTTGACCTCTTTACACTTATGCGGCTACATCGATTTAGATGATATTTGATTCGGATATACTTTAAGAGATAGGAAACGACATAGGATAGTTTTTGTTGGGTAAAAGGTGCGGTTGCCACGCGATAAACTAATTTTAAAGCAAAGGACTTACAGTACTCCAAAATTTATAATGCACATGAATGACCGTGAATAATGACCTTGTTACAAAAGCTACAGGAATATTATCATGACGAACTTTGACTAATACATCTTAATCTTAAACGCAATGCAATTAGAATATGCAAATCGTCTACCTTCGCTCGGAAAATACGACCGTTGCCGAAAAATTTCGAAAACTTCTATATGCGCATTATCACTTTTGGTAGCACCTGGCGTTACCATAGCGTTAATAATAATACTACATAGGATAGATTCCCAGAATTCCTTTTATAGGCATTTTTTGTATTTCAATAGGTACAATTTTTTGCTACTCCATATCATATGTCCGGATATTGTAATTTTACAATTCAACCATGCAGATTTACTTAAACCAGGTTTTTATTTTTATTTTAATAGTCATGATACGTAATATTATATTGTAATAGTATATATTACGGACTTTTTACCAATATATTATCCTTTTTCTGTCGTTTTTAGGGTTTCGTACCCAAAGGGTAAAAACGGGACCCTATAACTAAGACTTCGATGTCTGTCCGTCTGTCTGTCTGTCTGTCTGTCACCAGGCTGTAACTCAAGAACCGCTATGCCTAGACTTCTGAAATTTTCACAGATTGTGTATATTTGTTGCCGCTATAACAAAAAATACTAAAAACAAAATAAATTAAATATTTAAGGGGGGCACCCATACAACAAACGTGTTTTTAGGGTTCCGTACCCAAAGGGTAAAAACGGGACCCTATTACTGAGACTTCGATGTCTGTCCGTCTATCCGTCTGTCCGTATGTCCGTCTGTCCGTCTGTCTGTCTGTCTGTCCGTCTGTCTCCGGGCTGTAACTCAAGAACGGTAATAGCTAGAGAGTTGAAATTTTCACAGATTATGTATTTCTGTTGCCGCTATAACAACAAATAATAAAAACAAAATAAATTAAATATTTAATAGCTCCCACACAACAAACGTGATTTTTCAAACATTTTTTGCTCGGAATCAATGATGACTACAGGTAGGTACTTGAAATTTTCACAAAGGCCTTAATTATATGTATTCTTTAATAATTAGTAATAATATTTAAATAAAATAAAAATGTAAGGGGGGCTCCCATACAAAAAACACGATTTTTGGCCTATTTTTGCTCTATAACGGTACGGAACCCTTCGTGCACGAGTCGGACTCGCACTTGGCCGATTATTTTATTTTTTGCTCTAAATCAATAACGGCAGCACATAGGCAATTGAAATGTTCACAAAATACTTTATTATATTTATAATTTAATAAATAATAATAAAATTTAAATAAAATTAATAATTAAGGGAGCTCCCATACAGTTAAGCTAAAGCACCCCGGGGGTATGTGGGACTCCCGACTCCGGGTTTACCCACTAAAACCACCTGCGTTCTGTGGCGAAGGTTCGCTATAGGTTAGGGTCTGTGGCGAACCTACTAGCTACCAGCCAGTGGAATCGCCATACCCATGTTGTTTCCATTTGTGCCAGGGGATGTTATTGAGAGGGACAAGGCTTATCAATTTCACTGACTTGTCTGGGTACACACACACTTGAATTTTAATATTATTTTATGTTAGTGTACTAAGATAATATTAACTTCTATCTAAGTGTTTAAAAAAAACTATTCTTTGTCCTTTCCCGAAACTCAAAGTATACCTAATTTCAGAAAAATGTGTTAGGTGGTTTGGGTGTGAAAAGGTAAAAGACACAAACTTTCGCATTTATAATATTAGTATAGATTTTTTAATAAAACTTCCAAGACCAGTAATAATTTCATTTCAGTGAGACTTAAGCATAAAGCGTCTAGCTCTAGGTGAATATTTCTTAACTAGTGGCCTTGGAGTTATTTATCTTGGCTTAGCGTGAGGCGAGTCACGTGAGCAAAACAATGCTTCTAATCCTTTGTTACATTTTCTTTCTGTCGCACATTCTTGATTAAGTACACTTATTTACTGACGCGATGCTTTTGGAGTTGCTGGTTTACCGTTAATCACTTCGGTAGAAAACTGAGATTGATAAATATTACTATTTAAACCAAATAAATGTAGATTCCTAAATCATATTAGGTATATCCATAGGGAAAAAAAATTAAAAATTTGCCAACTGCCAATTTATAAACTTGACGTCATTTTAAAATGTTTTGCAACAATTTTAATGCAGAAGTTTATTTACAAAAGGCAAACGTTTCCATGCTATGTAACATTAACTTGCGGTAATTAAATATGTGGTCGGATGTTTTAAACTTAAAGACGGCTACATGAAGTTACAGCAGACGGCGGCGTGCCGTCGCGACACGTTATTTATGTAATACTAGCTGTCCCGGCAAACGTTGTTTTGCCATATAAATAATTTTTGGTATGAAAAATAGATGTTGGCCGATTCTCAGACCTACTCAATATGCTTACAAAATTTCATGAGAATCGGTCAAGCCGTTTCGGAGGAGTATGGCAACGAAAACTGTGACACGAGAATTTTATATATTAGACTAGCGACCCGCCCCGACGTCGCACGGGTATAAAATATATAGCCACTAAAAAAATATGCCTATAGCCTTCCTCAATAAATGGGCAATCTAACACTGAAATAATTTTTTCAAATCGGACCAGTAGTTCCTGAGATTAGCGCATTCAAGTTAGCCCTTTCAAATAATATCCCCCGTTTTTTCAACTTTTTCCTCTATTTCTTCGCTCCTATTAGTCTTAGCGTGATAAAATATAGCCTATAACCTTCCTCGATAAATGGGCTATCTAACACTGAAAGAATCATCAAAATCCGTTGCGTAGTTTTAAAGATTAAAGGGAACAAAGGGACATGAGGGAAAAAAGCGACTTTGTTTTATAATAAGTATAGATATAGATATTATGTAGTATCGGTGTAGAATGTAGATGGTGGTTGATACGCAGTCAGATCGATCACCAGTGTATTAAACTCACATCAACTTACAACAAGTACAAGTTACAATGAGCACAACTTGCCTCCGTCTTAACCACGTATTATACAAACTCTAAATTACGACTACTTTACTATTTTATTATTTTTAACAAAATATTAAAACCGACTTCCAGAGTAAAAACGATAATAATTTACTCGTATAATGAACAAAAAAGTATTAAATAATTCTCACTCTTAGTGCCTTATGAATAATTCTCATAAACCTCAGCTATTTCTGTACTCAATCTTCATTATTTTGAAGACGGTACCAGCTAAGAATGCTGAGTTCTATGACAAAATCTTTTAATATTTAAGACTGGTACCGACTTCAAAATAATGAATATTGTGTACAGAAATAGTTGAATTTTATGAGAATTATTCATAAGGCACTAAGAGTGAGAATTATTTAATACTTTTTTGTTCATTATAAATTATTATCGTTTTTACTCTGGAAAACGGTTTTAATTTTTTGTTAAAAATAATAATTTCACTCTTTTTAGTAATTTAACTAATTTATAAGGTTTTCTGTAAAGACTAAAGTGTTATGATTAGTGACTTTGGATTTGCTTTAGATCCAGAATACACTTTCATGATATGAAAACTCATTGTCTGATATCACTACCACTTCAGAATTGCTTAAGCAACTCCAAGCATATACCACTGTACATATAATATGCTTGACGTTAATCAAGCAATGATATTAATAATGTTAATATGCCTGTCATTAAAGGCTCTGAAGTTCTGTTCAGTGACTTTCTTTCTATCATTACACTCATGGAAACTCATCAGCTCAACATTATATATAATATTATACTCAAATATAACTATAATCGTCCTTATAAATTTTAAGGAGAATAACATACCTCACAGATCTCATGATGAAATTGCTAACTTGGTAACCTAAGCACCTGCAAGGTCAAATCATTTACATTGAAAATATAACATTATAATCTTTTAAAATTGTTCGACAAATTCGGGTTTCGATCTTAAAGACGATTAAAAGTACCAATAATAGGGTTATAATTAGATAATTCATGGTGTGGTGACTGGTGGTAGTGATGATGATGATGATGAATGTAACATGCATAGTAGCATATGCTTTCAGTTCTTTAACCAACTCCGAAACCCACAAACTTGTATCTATAAGGAATCCGGAGATCTCTTAGCACTTTCGGAACCATGGTACACCTAATTGCAAAATCTTGCTTTTTGGTAGCATATGCTTAGGACACTTCTCATAAAATCGTAATCACTATATAATGTTTCCATATAAATTTTGACGAGTTCCCTCGATTGCTTATGGATGTATCGTGGAATGGTGGTGGTGATGATGATGATGATTAATATAATTTGCATAGTAGTATATGCTTTTAGTTCTTAAGACAACGCCGAAACCCCCAAACATGTATCTATAAGGAGTAAGGAATTCTGTTCACCACCTTCGAACCATGGTGTATCCTGTGCAAAATCTTACTTTTTGGTAACATATGCCTAGAATATTTCATATAAAACCAAAAAAACCATATGTTTCCATTTGAATTTTGAGGAGTTCCCTCGATTACTCATGGATCCCATCATCAGATCACCACTTTTGTGAAAATGGGACCAAATTGGAGTAAAACCTAATACAACAAAACAAAAATTTTGAAAATCGGTTCACAAACGGCGGAGTAATCGTTGAACATACATAAAAAAAAATATCCACAGCCGAACGTATAACCTCCTTGTTTTTTGGAAGTCGGTTAATTATAGACTCTCAACTAGGACTATACTTTCCTACGGATAGCTTGGGACTATAACCGCACGTCTTTAACTCTAAATTGGGACTAACTCTGTACACCTAAAACATCTTATTTATACCCCGGCTTGCACCCTTCAATTCTTATTTCCCACGCTATCAAAACTATAACAGGTGGTAAACAAAATCAAATAACAAACAATTCTTAGAAATGCACAAATCACAATAGTATAATAAACGTCGGCTTGCCTTTATAATATTCTAAATATTAAATAACAGCTATTGTCTCAACTCAAAATAGTAGACAACGTCATAAATCGTCGGCTCTATTCTAAAACATCAATAAAAAGAGTTTAATATTTTAACTAATTTCTAACTTTATATTACTAGCTGTCCCGGCAAACGTTTTTTTGCTATATTATTACATAAAGTATATCGCCCGTATGTTACTTATTTAGTCACTAATTCAATAAAATAATACGGGCATATTTTGTTGAATTAGTGACTAAATAAGTATGTCACCATGGCAACGTCCATCGCTATCCCGTGACCCGCGTTGCATAAACAGTGGTCGCTCTTTATAGACAAATAATTTGTAATAAAATAAAATTGCAACTATAACTAAAGATCTAAGCTATCATAATATCTCTCAAGTTGGAAAAAAGCACACATTAAAAAAAACATTAAAATCGGTTAAGTAGTTTAGGAATCCATCGCAGACAAACGTCGTGACAGGAGATTTATATATATTAGATTTATGACCCTGGGCCCGTACCACGAAACGGTTTTGAGACTCAAACAATCGTACGAGAATGCTGCGTCCTGCTCTAACAACGTCATTTCACGTATGTTAGAGTAGGACGCAGCATTCTCGTCCGATTATTTGAGTCTCAAAACAGTTTCATGGTACAAGGCCTGTTTACATCTTACGGCTACTTCTAAGAACACGGCAACAATAGGGAACATGCAAATACAATATTTATGAAAATTTTGCTATTAAAATGTTAAAAAAATATATAAGAAAGGCCACAAAAAATATATAAGGTTATAATTTTATAAAATATTGTTTTTTTTTACAAAAAATATGAATTAAAAGTAGCTTGAAACGGAACGTATTTCAAAACACCAATCAGCGTTCAGTGACGTCACACATGCTTTTGACAACCTTAGAAATATAATACATGCTACTCGACCAAACCAACTAGACGAATGTCAAAGCTTGCTCTCTCGCACTTACGCACGTCGCTAGCAATGCATAAGAGCGAGAGAGCATGGTTTGACAGTCGTCTAGTTGGCTTGGTCGAGTAGTACACTTACATAATGTTTGACAACTTTTTGAGAGGTTAAGGTTCACGAAAGTTTAATTGCATTTTTTTCCAATAAAAATGGAAGCTGGGATTATCAAAGCAGACTCTAAAAATCCAAAGAGAATGTAATCACTACGTTTTATAGAAATCTTCCAAAGTCACTGTTGACATTGTAGTACTTAACATTTTTTGTCGAAAGTGCAGAGTAAGTATTCCAGTGTATTTACCTTCATTCAGCGGCTTATATACATGTAGTAGTATATACATGTAGCAGTTATTTTATTTTAGCTCAACAAGAGAATCTTATAGCACATTGCACAATGGAATGTTCAACTCAAAAGAGAAGGTGAAACATGTACTTACATACAATAAAAAGTCGAGTTACCATTCGAGTTACTCCAGAACACAAAGTATGTAAAGGAGGTTATAACGGTATCGTGTTATAGCTATTATAAATGAAACGCAAGGCTCGGTCCAGGCCTGCAAATGCGAGGTCCTGCAAAAGGAGCCTCCGATTACGTCCGTCACATGTTATTGGAAGAAGTCTAAATAATGATTTTACCTCTTTACAGTGCCAGTGAACACGCCTCGCGTGCTACGTAATTTCATCCTGCAGTGCCGAGAGCACACCTAGCATGTTTGCGTTTTTTATAGGGTGGCATCGCTGGGAACTATTAGAAAATAGTGATGGTAATGAATGGTGTTAATAGACGATGCGGCTAGCAACCCATCACTATTCTGGTTTCATTTTCCAATTGTATTCACCACAAAATGCTGGATGTGGCCTTTGGGTCTTATAAACTTAGGTACTGTCTAACCCGTAAGTGACATAGACATGGTTTATGTACCTACATTATATTCTAAAATGTTTAAGATAATAAAACTATATCGTTTTGCAAATACAGTTTTTTATTTCATTTTAATTAAAGGTGATTGTAAATTGACAAGTGCACAGCAAATGATTCAGAAAAGCAAATTCGTGTAGTTTTCTGATCACTCTTACAATGTGAATTCGAAGACTTGCAATCTTCTTTGACCTGAGTACATCATCTCTTGAACTTTTCTTAGCCGAAAAATAATGCAAAATTAGGAAAGCCTTTGGAAAAGCCACTGAGGACAAGTATACAGGCCGCACAGCACGTAGTGATTATATTTTCTTTGGTGCACAGATTAGGGTAAGTATATATTGATCAGGTGGGGTCATTGTCAATAATTTGTCAAACAGTAGTGACGTCATTCAGACTATAGATCCGTTTTGGCGCCAAAATTTAAATTGACAACTTTAAACTGCATTTTTTGCGGTAAATTCCAGTGTTTAAATTTTTTAAATATATTTTTGGTCTATTCTACGTGGAGAATAGAATAGAATAGAATAGAATGATTTATTGCATAAAATGTGGTACAAAAGGTCTTACAATTTTACTGAGATGGTTCCAACATTTTGCCTATTATGTGGCGTGCAAAATAATTTTAAATACATCATAATTATTATTATAAGAGTTCTAACATAAATAATAACTCATTAAATTAAGCACAAACATAACATTAATTAAATGCATTAAATTATTGAGAATTAGTTAAATTTAAAAGTCATAGGCATTAAACACGAAATAAATTTAAAAAAGAATAAACATGTCAAATTGAAAGTAGAAAAAAAAATGTCATCATCAGTTAAGTCACATGTGTCACTGTCATAAAAAGTTTGTAAACACTAAACATAAGTAGATGCACTTGATAAATAGCATGGTTAAATACAATTTTCAATTTGTTATAAATCTTAGTGTTATGACTAAATAATAAAAATTATGTGAAAAGAACAATAATTCGTTTTGTGACAATTAATTTGCTCCAGTTTTGCTCGACAACAAAGGTATGCCTTTTGTTTCCATTTATACTACCTATAGAATATTCTTGTTAACAATAATGTTACCGTGTTGTCCTAAGCTTTGTTTATTTTTTCAGCATCCAGATTACAAACTTACATGAGGATATTATGTCGTTTCTTTTGAAGACTGTTTGTTGTGAGTTGTGACATTACACTTGGTGCATAAAATACAGGTGACCTATCTAATACACTTTTATACTTAAACATACTGTACTACTATTAAAATTATTAAAACCTATCAAACTAATATAATATTTCTAGCTATTTAATTTATGTTTCAGCACCCATATATTGTCTCAACCTATACTAGAAATAGAGGGGCGACAAAACAAATATAGTAATAAGCATAATATTAAATAAGTCAAGTATACTTAATGAGAATAATGTCATAAGGTAAATTTTCTTAATAATTAATAATATTAAATACTTAATTAAATGTCAATCAATTTGTCAAAATATAGTAATGTCATTAATTTCATTAAGTGTATGTAATAATGATTATTATATATTCAATGTAAACATTAAAATATATAATTAAATATCTATATGTCTGATAAATTCATTTAGGGAGTAGAAACTTTTGTCTACTAGCCACTGATAGAGTTTTTTCTTAAAAATGTTCAGTGGGAATTTTTTAATATCGTCGGGTATGTTATTAAAAATCTTAATAGACATATTATAGCATCCTTTGTTAGCAAACGTAGTTTTTGATTGTGGTATAACTAACTTATCTGGATACCTTGTATTTATATTTAGCACTTGGCTCTTTTTTATATACAATTCTGATATGTGCTTCTTAACAAATATGCTTGTCTCGTAGATGTAGAGACTTGGTAATGTAAGTAGTCTCAATTTTTTGAATAAAGGACGGCAGGTTTCCAATGGTTTGGCTCCGCAGATAGCCCGGATACATTTCTTCTGAGAAATAAACAAACGTGTTATGTCTACTGAGTTGCCCCAAATGATCAACCCATATCGGAGTGCAGACATCACGAATGCGTGATAGGCCGTTAGAGCTGTTTGAGTTGTAGCTGTTTTACGGAGTTGACTGAGGACATAGACATATTGATTAATTTTCTTACAAATCTTATCTATATGCTGTTGCCATGACAAGTTATTATCCAAGGTAATCCCTAGAAATTTTACAGTCTTAGCCTCCATTAAAGAAGAGTTATTATATTTTATACATAGGTCTCTTCCTTTACCCTTTTTATTGTAAAACTGCATATACGTTGTCTTTTTTATGTTAACATTTAAATTATTATTATTTAGCCATTGTATTATGTCATTAAGTACTTTATTAATTTCGAAATTATATGTCAATTCATTTAAATAACTAATTACTACAGAAATGTCATCAGCAAACAGTGTAAAATTGTAATGTGAAATTCTTGGTAAGTCATTTATGTAAATAATAAATAGTATGGGGCCTAAGATGCTACCTTGAGGGACTCCTCTAGTACAGAGTTTGGTTTTAGATGTAGCATTTACTGTCTCTTGCTTATTATTTGCTTTGGCTATTTTAACGTGTTGTGTGCGATTCGTGAGGAAGCTTCTTAGCCATTCATATGCTAAACCTCGGATGCCATATTGATCACATTTGAGTAGGAGCTTCTCATGGTCCACGTGATCAGAAGCCTTGCTCATATCAAAGAAAAGTGTGGTAACTAACTTTTTTTTGTCGAGACATTCAATTATTTCTCTTATTAAAGAAAAACAAGCCAGCGTTGTAGATTTTCCTTTCTGGAAACCATTTTGTTCTTTTGCAATGATATTGTATTGGTCCAGAAAGGATATAAGACGTTTTAGCATAACTTTTTCAAATATTTTGGAGATGATAGGGACAAGTGTTATGGGTCTATAGTTATGTATATTTTTCCTATCTCCCTTTTTGAATATGGGAATTACCACAGATTTTTTTAGTTTTGTTGGGAATTTACCCTGTTCGAACGATAGGTTAATGAGATGCGTCAGTATGGTAGCTAGTTCAGCTGAGCAGGCCTTTAATATCTTCGTGTTAATTTCGTCATAGCCCGTCGCGTTTGAATTTTTTAAGGATTTTATTACAGATCTTACTTCCGTTTCGTCAGTAGGTATTAAGAAAATACTATTTGCGTTTCTTTCTATATTGTCAGAAATCTTATGTTATGGAGTTCTTTAAAATAAACACAAAAATAAAAATATCGCATCTTCCCTAACCGGCTTGTAAAAAGTAATTCTTAAAACTTAAAAACAACAACGACCGTGTACTTTTACCTACGCGATCCCACGATCCTACATAATTTATTTCTATGCATGTGTGGCTGGCTTCGTGTCGCTAGCTGCGCAGGGTATTTCATAGAAATACATACAAACCAGTAGTGTCGCGACGACACGTCGTCCGCGGTTACTTCATGTCGTCCGCTGCCAACCGACACCAACGCGGGTACAGTAGAATTTAAACGAAGAAACTGTTGCCATCACGCTTTATCTTGCGCCGGCACGTGTATTGTGATAGAGACAGAGTACAGACACAATAAATCGAGATTACGTATTCCTCTGATTCCTCCTTCAAAATAGAGCCTATCTAATTATTATTTTTTTAAATATCATCAGGAAGAATGAGTCTATGCTTCAGCTATGGCCGGTTGTTTGGCGGGGTACGCGGCATTCGTTTTTGGCGATTTTCGAATATTTTTATAACGTAGAGGCATAGTCATTTGTCTAGACGCATTGTCCAGGGAGTAAATTGGGGAATACGTTTGTATAGAAAAACAGTGTTAGTGTATGCTCTTAAGATTTTGAAATAAAAATCATAATATTCCATATTATGTCGTGCTTTCAAACTGTCTTTGAAATTTCGTCAGCTATGTTCACTGACGAAATAATAATGCTTTCATTAGTTGCTATATACTTGTCATTATAACATTGTATAGCTGGTTTTTTTTGGTCACCGACACCAAAATTACCTAACGTTTTTACGCGTAAAGAAAACGTAATTTTCACACTCGAAAACAATATTAACCCACGGTAACTTATAATCAAAACACAATCAATACGTGTGAAGGTCGTGACCGTGCCTCGCTGACTTCCCGTCATCCATCATAGACGGTGTAGTGGTGAAAAAACTACTTATCATTTCCCTACGTGACGCGCCTTTTGTATATCGGGCGACGCAAGTGCTGTACTGTAAAAGGGTTATAGTTTTTAGTGTTTTAATTACATTGTTATGATTTTATTTGGGAATAATTTTTGTTTGTTGTGCAGCAATACATTAAAAATAAATGCTTTTCTAATAGTAGTTCAATAATTAATTATTTCAATACGCGGGCTTAGAACATCAAGAGAAAAGCAAAAAAATATCTTTCAGCCTAAATAGTTTATAACTTATTTTAACTCTATTAATGACTTTATTGACTTTAATGTTACCACGTGTGCGTTAATTCGGGTGTTGATTAATCATAATTTCGTAAGCCAAAAGGAACCAAAATGTAAATGAAAATTTGATCAAAATGTTTAAGGAGACGTATCATGTACATGATAATAACTACACCTGATGATGATTTTATCGAAACCGGTCGTGTAAAACAAAATTGCAATAAAATAAATTAATAAAAGTGGAAAAAGTGTATAAAAAGTGTGAGTTATTACTGTGAATATAATATTATACACGTATGATACGTAACTAAGGCTTCGTCCACATTTGCATCATTTGCGAGATCAGATCTCTGTCGCGTATCATCGAAGCGTATCAATATGATACGCGTATCATGATACGCCCCGAATCCCGATCACCACGTATCTGATACATTTGTATGCGCGTATTTGATACGACACGTATCAGATACGTGGTTAATAGCGATCGGGGCGTATCATGATACGCGTATCATTTTGACACGCTTCGATGATACGCGATGGAGATCTGATCGGAGATCTGATCGCGCAAATGAAACAAATGTGTACGCACCGTAACACAGACAGGAAGTATAGACAGAATACTCCGAGCAACAATGGTTAGTTTTGTTATTAGCTGCTATTTAGTTATTTTTTGACTTCTGCAACTTTTTGTATGTTTAATATGATTTTTTAATCTCCTGAGGAGAAGGAGGAGGAATAAATTTGGCGCTTTGACAGGCGTTGTGGGGATTTGGCGGGCATGTGAAAGAGTGCTGTTGTGTTTTGTATTATTTTCCTAAAATAGTGTTAGCTGGGTTTTTAATGTGTAATATTGGTAGAATATTAACCATTAGATATTCGTGTTCATGGACAAGTGTCAAATTTATTTTTGGAATTAGGTAAAAGTTATTTGACGATCGAAAATTCAGCCCTTAATTGTACGTGTTGTGTTGTGTAGTATTTAGTGCATTCCAGCACTTGCGTAGCCCAGTGTACGGTGTCACGCGATACCCCCATCTCGTTGTGCCAGCTGTAATTACAGCGCTGGCGTCGATCGCGGTCGCTGCACCTATCTGTTACACAACGCTATACCATCATTATCACTGCATTCCAGCACTTGCATAGCCCAGGGTACGGTGTCACGCGATACCCCATCTCGTTGTGCCCGCTGTAATTACAGCGCTGGCGTCGATCGCTGCACCTATCTGTTACACAACGCTATACCATCATTATCAGTTCCATAACTACATTCCAGCACTTGCATAGCCCAGTGTACGGTGTCACGCGATACCCCATCTCGTTGTGCCAGCTGTAATTACAGCGCTGGCGTCGATCGCGGTCGCTGCACCTATCTGTTACACAACGCTATACCATCATTATCAGTTCCATAACTACATTCCAGCACTTGCATAGCCCAGTGTACGGTGTCACGCGATACCCCATCTCGTTGTGCCAGCTGTAATTACAGCGCTGGCGTCGATCGCGGTCGCTGCACCTATCTGTTACACAACGCTATACCATCACTATCAGTTCAATAACTACATTCCAGCACTTGCGAAGGCCAGTGTACGGTGTCACGCGATACCCCATCTCGTTGTGCCAGCTGTAATTACAGCGCTGGCGTCGATCGCGGTCGCTGCACCTATCTGTTACACAACGCTATACCATCATTATCAGTTCCATAACTACATTCCAGCACTTGCATAGCCCAGTGTACGGTGTCACGCGATACCCCATCTCGTTGTGCCAGCTGTAATTACAGCGCTGGCGTCGATCGCGGTCGCTGCACCTATCTGTTACACAACGCTATACCATCATTATCAGTTCAATAACTACATGCCAGCACTTGCGAAGGCCAGTGTACGGTGTCACGCGATACCCCCATCTCGTTGTGCCAGCTGTAATTACAGCGCTGGCGTCGATCGCTGCACCTATCTGTTACACAACGCTATACCATCATTATCACTGCATTCCAGCACTTGCATAGCCCAGGGTACGGTGTCACGCGATACCCCCATCTCGTTGTGCCCGCTGTAATTACAGCGCTGGCGTCGATCGCGGTCGCTGCACCTATCTGTTACACAACGCTATACCATCACTATCAGTTCAATAACTACATTCCAGCACTTGCGAAGGCCAGTGTACGGTGTCACGCGATACCCCATCTCGTTGTGCCAGCTGTAATTACAGCGCTGGCGTCGATCGCGGTCGCTGCACCTATCTGTTACACAACGCTATACCATCATTATCAGTTCCATAACTACATTCCAGCACTTGCATAGCCCAGTGTACGGTGTCACGCGATACCCCATCTCGTTGTGCCAGCTGTAATTACAGCGCTGGCGTCGATCGCGGTCGCTGCATCTATCTGTTACACAACGCTATACCATCATTATCACTGCATTCCAGCACTTGCATAGCCCAGGGTACGGTGTCACGCGATACCCCCATCTCGTTGTGCCCGCTGTAATTACAGCGCTGGCGTCGATCGAGGTCGCTGCACCTATCTGTTACACAACGCTATACCATCATTATCAGTTCCATAACTACATTCCAGCACTTGCATAGCCCAGTGTACGGTGTCACGCGATACCCCATCTCGTTGTGCCAGCTGTAATTACAGCGCTGGCGTCGATCGAGGTCGCTGCACCTATCTGTTACACAACGCTATACCATCATTATCACTGCATTCCAGCACTTGCATAGCCCAGGGTACGGTGTCACGCGATACCCCATCTCGTTGTGCCAGCTGTAATTACAGCGCTGGCGTCGATCGCTGCACCTATCTGTTACACAACGCTATACCATCATTATCACTGCATTCCAGCACTTGCATAGCCCAGGGTACGGTGTCACGCGATACCCCCATCTCGTTGTGCCCGCTGTAATTACAGCGCTGGCGTCGATCGAGGTCGCTGCACCTATCTGTTACACAACGCTATACCATCATTATCACTGCATTCCAGCACTTGCATAGCCCAGGGTACGGTGTCACGCGATACCCCCATCTCGTTGTGCCCGCTGTAATTACAGCGCTGGCGTCGATCGAGGTCGCTGCACCTATCTGTTACACAACGCTATACCATCATTATCACTGCATTCCAGCACTTGCATAGCCCAGGGTACGGTGTCACGCGATACCCCCATCTCGTTGTGCCAGCTGTAATTACAGCGCTGGCGTCGATCGCTGCACCTATCTGTTACACAACGCTATACCATCATTATCACTGCATTCCAGCACTTGCATAGCCCAGTGTACGGTGTCACGCGATACCCCCATCTCGTTGTGCCAGCTGTAATTACAGCGCTGGCGTCGATCGCGGTCGCTGCACCTATCTGTTACACAACGCTATACCATCACTATCAGTTCCATAACTACATTCCAGCACTTGCATAGCCCAGTGTACGGTGTCACGCGATACCCCCATCTCGTTGTGCCAGCTGTAATTACAGCGCTGGCGTCGATCGCTGCACCTATCTGTTACACAACGCTATACCATCATTATCAGTTCAATAACTACATGCCAGCACTTGCGAAGGCCAGTGTACGGTGTCACGCGATACCCCCATCTCGTTGTGCCAGCTGTAATTACAGCGCTGGCGTCGATCGCTGCACCTATCTGTTACACAACGCTATACCATCATTATCACTGCATTCCAGCACTTGCATAGCCCAGGGTACGGTGTCACGCGATACCCCCATCTCGTTGTGCCCGCTGTAATTACAGCGCTGGCGTCGATCGCGGTCGCTGCACCTATCTGTTACACAACGCTATACCATCACTATCAGTTCAATAACTACATTCCAGCACTTGCGAAGGCCAGTGTACGGTGTCACGCGATACCCCATCTCGTTGTGCCAGCTGTAATTACAGCGCTGGCGTCGATCGCGGTCGCTGCACCTATCTGTTACACAACGCTATACCATCATTATCAGTTCCATAACTACATTCCAGCACTTGCATAGCCCAGTGTACGGTGTCACGCGATACCCCATCTCGTTGTGCCAGCTGTAATTACAGCGCTGGCGTCGATCGCGGTCGCTGCACCTATCTGTTACACAACGCTATACCATCATTATCACTGCATTCCAGCACTTGCATAGCCCAGGGTACGGTGTCACGCGATACCCCCATCTCGTTGTGCCAGCTGTAATTACAGCGCTGGCGTCGATCGAGGTCGCTGCACCTATCTGTTACACAACGCTATACCATCATTATCAGTTCCATAACTACATTCCAGCACTTGCATAGCCCAGTGTACGGTGTCACGCGATACCCCATCTCGTTGTGCCCGCTGTAATTACAGCGCTGGCGTCGATCGAGGTCGCTGCACCTATCTGTTACACAACGCTATACCATCATTATCAGTTCCATAACTACATTCCAGCACTTGCATAGCCCAGTGTACGGTGTCACGCGATACCCCATCTCGTTGTGCCAGCTGTAATTACAGCGCTGGCGTCGATCGAGGTCGCTGCACCTATCTGTTACACAACGCTATACCATCATTATCACTGCATTCCAGCACTTGCATAGCCCAGGGTACGGTGTCACGCGATACCCCCATCTCGTTGTGCCAGCTGTAATTACAGCGCTGGCATCGATCGCTGCACCTATCTGTTACACAACGCTATACCATCACTATCAGTTCAATAACTACATTCCAGCACTTGCGAAGGCCAGTGTACGGTGTCACGCAATACCCCATCTCGTTGTGCCAGCTGTAATTACAGCGCTGGCGTCGATCGCGGTCGCTGCACCTATCTGTTACACAACGCTATACCATCATTATCACTGCATTCCAGCACTTGCATAGCCCAGGGTACGGTGTCACGCGATACCCCCATCTCGTTGTGCCCGCTGTAATTACAGCGCTGGCGTCGATCGCTGCACCTATCTGTTACACAACGCTATACCATCATTATCACTGCATTCCAGCACTTGCATAGCCCAGGGTACGGTGTCACGCGATACCCCCATCTCGTTGTGCCAGCTGTAATTACAGCGCTGGCGTCGATCGAGGTCGCTGCACCTATCTGTTACACAACGCTATACCATCATTATCACTGCATTCCAGCACTTGCATAGCCCAGGGTACGGTGTCACGCGATACCCCCATCTCGTTGTGCCCGCTGTAATTACAGCGCTGGCGTCGATCGAGGTCGCTGCACCTATCTGTTACACAACGCTATACCATCATTATCACTGCATTCCAGCACTTGCATAGCCCAGGGTACGGTGTCACGCGATACCCCCATCTCGTTGTGCCCGCTGTAATTACAGCGCTGGCGTCGATCGAGGTCGCTGCACCTATCTGTTACACAACGCTATACCATCATTATCACTGCATTCCAGCACTTGCATAGCCCAGGGTACGGTGTCACGCGATACCCCCATCTCGTTGTGCCCGCTGTAATTACAGCGCTGGCGTCGATCGAGGTCGCTGCACCTATCTGTTACACAACGCTATACCATCATTATCACTGCATTCCAGCACTTGCATAGCCCAGGGTACGGTGTCACGCGATACCCCCATCTCGTTGTGCCCGCTGTAATTACAGCGCTGGCGTCGATCGAGGTCGCTGCACCTATCTGTTACACAACGCTATACCATCATTATCACTGCATTCCAGCACTTGCATAGCCCAGGGTACGGTGTCACGCGATACCCCCATCTCGTTGTGCCCGCTGTAATTACAGCGCTGGCGTCGATCGAGGTCGCTGCACCTATCTGTTACACAACGCTATACCATCATTATCACTGCATTCCAGCACTTGCATAGCCCAGGGTACGGTGTCACGCGATACCCCCATCTCGTTGTGCCAGCTGTAATTACAGCGCTGGCGTCGATCGAGGTCGCTGCACCTATCTGTTACACAACGCTATACCATCATTATCACTGCATTCCAGCACTTGCATAGCCCAGGGTACGGTGTCACGCGATACCCCCATCTCGTTGTGCCCGCTGTAATTACAGCGCTGGCGTCGATCGAGGTCGCTGCACCTATCTGTTACACAACGCTATACCATCATTATCACTGCATTCCAGCACTTGCATAGCCCAGGGTACGGTGTCACGCGATACCCCCATCTCGTTGTGCCCGCTGTAATTACAGCGCTGGCGTCGATCGAGGTCGCTGCACCTATCTGTTACACAACGCTATACCATCATTATCACTGCATTCCAGCACTTGCATAGCCCAGGGTACGGTTTCACGCGATACCCCCATCTCGTTGTGCCCGCTGTAATTACAGCGCTGGCGTCGATCGAGGTCGCTGCACCTATCTGTTACACAACGCTATACCATCATTATCACTGCATTCCAGCACTTGCATAGCCCAGGGTACGGTGTCACGCGATACCCCCATCTCGTTGTGCCCGCTGTAATTACAGCGCTGGCGTCGATCGAGGTCGCTGCACCTATCTGTTACACAACGCTATACCATCATTATCACTGCATTCCAGCACTTGCATAGCCCAGGGTACGGTGTCACGCGATACCCCCATCTCGTTGTGCCCGCTGTAATTACAGCGCTGGCGTCGATCGAGGTCGCTGCACCTATCTGTTACACAACGCTATACCATCATTATCACTGCATTCCAGCACTTGCATAGCCCAGGGTACGGTGTCACGCGATACCCCCATCTCGTTGTGCCCGCTGTAATTACAGCGCTGGCGTCGATCGAGGTCGCTGCACCTATCTGTTACACAACGCTATACCATCATTATCACTGCATTCCAGCACTTGCATAGCCCAGGGTACGGTGTCACGCGATACCCCCATCTCGTTGTGCCAGCTGTAATTACAGCGCTGGCGTCGATCGAGGTCGCTGCACCTATCTGTTACACAACGCTATACCATCATTATCAGTTCAATAACTACATTCCAGCACTTGCATAGCCCAGTGTACGGTGTCACGCGATACCACCATCTCGTTGTGCCAGCTGTAATTACAGCGCTGGCGTCGATCGCGGTCGCTGCACCTATCTGTTACACAACGCTATACCATCATTATCACTGCATTCCAGCACTTGCATAACCCAGGGTACGGTGTCACGCGATACCCCCATCTCGTTGTGCCAGCTGTAATTACAGCGCTGGCGTCGATCGAGGTCGCTGCACCTATCTGTTACACAACGCTATACCATCATTATCACTGCATTCCAGCACTTGCATAACCCAGGGTACGGTGTCACGCGATACCCCCATCTCGTTGTGCCAGCTGTAATTACAGCGCTGGCGTCGATCGAGGTCGCTGCACCTATCTGTTACACAACGCTATACCATCATTATCACTGCATTCCAGCACTTGCATAACCCAGGGTACGGTGTCACGCGATACCCCCATCTCGTTGTGCCAGCTGTAATTACAGCGCTGGCGTCGATCGAGGTCGCTGCACCTATCTGTTACACAACGCTATACCATCATTATCACTGCATTCCAGCACTTGCATAACCCAGGGTACGGTGTCACGCGATACCCCCATCTCGTTGTGCCAGCTGTAATTACAGCGCTGGCGTCGATCGAGGTCGCTGCACCTATCTGTTACACAACGCTATACCATCATTATCACTGCATTCCAGCACTTGCATAACCCAGGGTACGGTGTCACGCGATACCCCCATCTCGTTGTGCCAGCTGTAATTACAGCGCTGGCGTCGATCGAGGTCGCTGCACCTATCTGTTACACAACGCTATACCATCATTATCACTGCATTCCAGCACTTGCATAACCCAGGGTACGGTGTCACGCGATACCCCCATCTCGTTGTGCCAGCTGTAATTACAGCGCTGGCGTCGATCGAGGTCGCTGCACCTATCTGTTACACAACGCTATACCATCATTATCACTGCATTCCAGCACTTGCATAGCCCAGGGTACGGTGTCACGCGATACCCCCATCTCGTTGTGCCCGCTGTAATTACAGCGCTGGCGTCGATCGAGGTCGCTGCACCTATCTGTTACACAACGCTATACCATCATTATCACTGCATTCCAGCACTTGCATAGCCCAGGGTACGGTGTCACGCGATACCCCCATCTCGTTGTGCCAGCTGTAATTACAGCGCTGGCGTCGATCGAGGTCGCTGCACCTATCTGTTACACAACGCTATACCATCATTATCACTGCATTCCAGCACTTGCATAGCCCAGGGTACGGTGTCACGCGATACCCCCATCTCGTTGTGCCCGCTGTAATTACAGCGCTGGCGTCGATCGAGGTCGCTGCACCTATCTGTTACACAACGCTATACCATCATTATCACTGCATTCCAGCACTTGCATAGCCCAGGGTACGGTGTCACGCGATACCCCCATCTCGTTGTGCCAGCTGTAATTACAGCGCTGGCGTCGATCGAGGTCGCTGCACCTATCTGTTACACAACGCTATACCATCATTATCACTGCATTCCAGCACTTGCATAGCCCAGGGTACGGTGTCACGCGATACCCCCATCTCGTTGTGCCCGCTGTAATTACAGCGCTGGCGTCGATCGAGGTCGCTGCACCTATCTGTTACACAACGCTATACCATCATTATCACTGCATTCCAGCACTTGCATAGCCCAGGGTACGGTGTCACGCGATACCCCCATCTCGTTGTGCCCGCTGTAATTACAGCGCTGGCGTCGATCGAGGTCGCTGCACCTATCTGTTACACAACGCTATACCATCATTATCACTGCATTCCAGCACTTGCATAGCCCAGGGTACGGTGTCACGCGATACCCCCATCTCGTTGTGCCCGCTGTAATTACAGCGCTGGCGTCGATCGAGGTCGCTGCACCTATCTGTTACACAACGCTATACCATCATTATCACTGCATTCCAGCACTTGCATAGCCCAGGGTACGGTGTCACGCGATACCCCCATCTCGTTGTGCCAGCTGTAATTACAGCGCTGGCGTCGATCGAGGTCGCTGCACCTATCTGTTACACAACGCTATACCATCATTATCACTGCATTCCAGCACTTGCATAGCCCAGGGTACGGTGTCACGCGATACCCCCATCTCGTTGTGCCCGCTGTAATTACAGCGCTGGCGTCGATCGAGGTCGCTGCACCTATCTGTTACACAACGCTATACCATCATTATCACTGCATTCCAGCACTTGCATAGCCCAGGGTACGGTGTCACGCGATACCCCCATCTCGTTGTGCCCGCTGTAATTACAGCGCTGGCGTCGATCGAGGTCGCTGCACCTATCTGTTACACAACGCTATACCATCATTATCACTGCATTCCAGCACTTGCATAGCCCAGGGTACGGTGTCACGCGATACCCCCATCTCGTTGTGCCCGCTGTAATTACAGCGCTGGCGTCGATCGAGGTCGCTGCACCTATCTGTTACACAACGCTATACCATCATTATCACTGCATTCCAGCACTTGCATAGCCCAGGGTACGGTGTCACGCGATACCCCCATCTCGTTGTGCCCGCTGTAATTACAGCGCTGGCGTCGATCGAGGTCGCTGCACCTATCTGTTACACAACGCTATACCATCATTATCACTGCATTCCAGCACTTGCATAGCCCAGGGTACGGTGTCACGCGATACCCCATCTCGTTGTGCCAGCTGTAATTACAGCGCTGGCGTCGATCGAGGTCGCTGCACCTATCTGTTACACAACGCTATACCATCATTATCACTGCATTCCAGCACTTGCATAGCCCAGGGTACGGTGTCACGCGATACCCCCATCTCGTTGTGCCCGCTGTAATTACAGCGCTGGCGTCGATCGAGGTCGCTGCACCTATCTGTTACACAACGCTATACCATCATTATCACTGCATTCCAGCACTTGCATAGCCCAGGGTACGGTGTCACGCGATACCCCCATCTCGTTGTGCCCGCTGTAATTACAGCGCTGGCGTCGATCGAGGTCGCTGCACCTATCTGTTACACAACGCTATACCATCATTATCACTGCATTCCAGCACTTGCATAGCCCAGGGTACGGTGTCACGCGATACCCCCATCTCGTTGTGCCAGCTGTAATTACAGCGCTGGCGTCGATCGAGGTCGCTGCACCTATCTGTTACACAACGCTATACCATCATTATCACTGCATTCCAGCACTTGCATAGCCCAGGGTACGGTGTCACGCGATACCCCCATCTCGTTGTGCCCGCTGTAATTACAGCGCTGGCGTCGATCGAGGTCGCTGCACCTATCTGTTACACAACGCTATACCATCATTATCACTGCATTCCAGCACTTGCATAGCCCAGGGTACGGTGTCACGCGATACCCCCATCTCGTTGTGCCCGCTGTAATTACAGCGCTGGCGTCGATCGAGGTCGCTGCACCTATCTGTTACACAACGCTATACCATCATTATCACTGCATTCCAGCACTTGCATAGCCCAGGGTACGGTTTCACGCGATACCCCCATCTCGTTGTGCCCGCTGTAATTACAGCGCTGGCGTCGATCGAGGTCGCTGCACCTATCTGTTACACAACGCTATACCATCATTATCACTGCATTCCAGCACTTGCATAGCCCAGGGTACGGTGTCACGCGATACCCCCATCTCGTTGTGCCCGCTGTAATTACAGCGCTGGCGTCGATCGAGGTCGCTGCACCTATCTGTTACACAACGCTATACCATCATTATCACTGCATTCCAGCACTTGCATAGCCCAGGGTACGGTGTCACGCGATACCCCCATCTCGTTGTGCCCGCTGTAATTACAGCGCTGGCGTCGATCGAGGTCGCTGCACCTATCTGTTACACAACGCTATACCATCATTATCACTGCATTCCAGCACTTGCATAGCCCAGGGTACGGTGTCACGCGATACCCCCATCTCGTTGTGCCAGCTGTAATTACAGCGCTGGCGTCGATCGAGGTCGCTGCACCTATCTGTTACACAACGCTATACCATCATTATCACTGCATTCCAGCACTTGCATAGCCCAGGGTACGGTGTCACGCGATACCCCCATCTCGTTGTGCCCGCTGTAATTACAGCGCTGGCGTCGATCGAGGTCGCTGCACCTATCTGTTACACAACGCTATACCATCATTATCACTGCATTCCAGCACTTGCATAGCCCAGGGTACGGTGTCACGCGATACCCCCATCTCGTTGTGCCCGCTGTAATTACAGCGCTGGCGTCGATCGAGGTCGCTGCACCTATCTGTTACACAACGCTATACCATCATTATCACTGCATTCCAGCACTTGCATAGCCCAGGGTACGGTGTCACGCGATACCCCCATCTCGTTGTGCCCGCTGTAATTACAGCGCTGGCGTCGATCGAGGTCGCTGCACCTATCTGTTACACAACGCTATACCATCATTATCACTGCATTCCAGCACTTGCATAGCCCAGGGTACGGTGTCACGCGATACCCCCATCTCGTTGTGCCCGCTGTAATTACAGCGCTGGCGTCGATCGAGGTCGCTGCACCTATCTGTTACACAACGCTATACCATCATTATCACTGCATTCCAGCACTTGCATAGCCCAGGGTACGGTGTCACGCGATACCCCCATCTCGTTGTGCCCGCTGTAATTACAGCGCTGGCGTCGATCGAGGTCGCTGCACCTATCTGTTACACAACGCTATACCATCATTATCACTGCATTCCAGCACTTGCATAGCCCAGGGTACGGTGTCACGCGATACCCCCATCTCGTTGTGCCCGCTGTAATTACAGCGCTGGCGTCGATCGAGGTCGCTGCACCTATCTGTTACACAACGCTATACCATCATTATCACTGCATTCCAGCACTTGCATAGCCCAGTGTACGGTGTCACGCGATACCCCCATCTCGTTGTGCCCGCTGTAATTACAGCGCTGGCGTCGATCGAGGTCGCTGCACCTATCTGTTACACAACGCTATACCATCATTATCACTGCATTCCAGCACTTGCATAGCCCAGTGTACGGTGTCACGCGATACCCCATCTCGTTGTGCCCGCTGTAATTACAGCGCTGGCGTCGATCGAGGTCGCTGCACCTATCTGTTACATAACGCTATACCATCATTATCATCTTGTTTGTTATAACTTACCTTGTATTTTTATTTATTTATTTTAATGACAAACACAATGACCTAAATTATTATGCAACATAATAATATAATAAAATAAATAAATTAACTAACAATAAGCAACAAAGCTAAACTAAACCTTATTAAAGCACAAGAAAAGGAAAACATGAATTCTCAAGGGCTTACTCGTTGTACGTCTATATATTATTTTACTCACTATGAATAAAACTACTTATAATATAGTAGATCACGATAAAATATAAAAGCAAATTTTTTAGAAAGGCGTTTACTGAATAGAATTAAAATAGGCATCAGTCAAAAGTTTTCTGATTTTATTTGGTGTAAGGGAGGATATGTCTTCAAGCGGATTTGTATTCAGAAAATTGTTAAATCGTGCACTCGACCTTAACACAAACGAATTCCTACGGTAGTAGATGTTGAAGGTATGTCAGTTATCACAACTGACTGGTGATTACTATTATATAATCTTATAAAAAAATCATTGGGTGATTATGGCAAATAGTAATTTCGACATTTTATTATTTCCGTAGTCAGTCTATAGAAAAACATAATTATTTTAGTAGTATTATATTATGTTACACAACTGTACCTATGAAATATACAAGTTACACTATATTATCTAAGCTACTGCTTAGTATGAGTTAAGATAAAATGTAAGTCTATCTGAACCAATTTTGATGTTTGATACACACTGTTTTAGTTCCAAGAAAGCAAAATATATAGTTTAACCGAAAAAAAAATCCAGCGCTTTATACACTAACATAATAATAATTATAGCTCAAGACTTGGCTGAGGCACTACCGTGCCCCCTGATAATAGTATAAAGTAGGCAATGCAAATCACGTTATCTAATCCCATGCTAAAATATTAAACTTAAACTGCGGGAAACATGCGGCCTAACAATAACATTACATATTATGCCGACTAAGCAACCAGTAAGTGTGTAACAAATGACATACGGCACTCTATTACAATCCATTACCTATTGATAATGTGATTAATCATCCAAACAATAAGACTGCTCTAATCGCCGCTTAATGGCCAGTCATTACACTTAATTATCACTTAACTGACCGATAACTATTTGTTAACCTTCGCTAATATTGATTACTGAAGAATAAGTTATGGTCCGAGTGGACGGCGAGACATAAAACTTCATGTTAACTTGTTCATTGACGCACTGACTCTATCCTGGTGTTCTCTAGCTACATTTGACTATATTATTTTAGTTGGGGATTTCAACATCAATGTACTACAACCCTCTGATAATAAAACAATATTACTGACACAGTTTTTGGACTCTCTGCATATTAAACAAGTTGTTATGGAGCCCACGCACTTCACGGAGCATTCGGAAACTTTAATTGATGTAGTGTGTACTAATGCAGCGGTGCGCTCTGTTCTAGTTGACCATATCCCTGAGTTAGGCAATCATGCAGTAGTCTCAGCAGAGTTTAACTTTAAGAAGCCTAAACTTGCACCTTTTGTGACTTCCTACAGGCCATTTAAGGACATTTTGTTGGATAATTTTGGCCGCGACTTAGATAGGATAGATTGGGAATATATTCTAAACATAGAGGACGTCAATGAAATGGTCACTGAGTTTAACAGAGTCATTATCACACTTTTTGACCTTCATGCCCCAGTCAAAAAAATATGTATAAAAAAACAATCCCCGCCTTGGCTGACTGATACAGTTAAACAAATGATGATTCTCAGAGATAAGAGTTTCTCCAAATGGAAAACTTCTAAAACTATGGCCCACAAAAAAGTATACAAAGACCTAAAATCACTTGTTGCGTCGGCCATTAATTCAGAGAAACATGCTTATTATAATAGAAATATTAATAGAAATATCAATAACCCAAAAACTTTATGGAAAAATTTAAAAAACAACTTAAACTTAACTAAATCCCATGAATCCTTTTTACCTGACTCCTGTAATGACCCTAATATCCTAAATCAGCATTTTCTCAATGTACCTGGTGATCCCTTAAACTGTACATCATTGATGGATCATTATCAGTCATGCACAGTAGGTGAGACCAGATTTAGTCTCTCCCCAGTCTCTGAAACTACTGTGCTGAAAATTATACAAGGGCTTAAATCTAATTCTATTGGTGCTGATAATGTATCCTTGCAGATGTTGACCTTAACACTACCTAATACCCTAAGTACCATTACTAATATAGTAAATAGATCTATATTAACATCTACCTTTCCCTCTATATGGAAGACAGCTCTGATAAAGCCAATCCCGAAGAAACCTAACCCTACCTCCCCTGGTGACCTTCGCCCTATTAGTATCTTACCATGTATCTCTAAAATTGTTGAGAAAGCTGTCTACAACCAGGTTGTTAACTATCTTGAGACCAATAAAATTCTTCCTAAGTATCAATCTGGCTTTAGACGTAAGCACAGCACAAATACTGCTCTACTTGATGTTATTGACAATGTTATCTCTGCTCAAGATCAGGGCATGGGGACTATCCTAGTACTCCTGGATTATTCCAGGGCATTTGACACTGTTAACATACCACTTCTTCTTTCTAAACTATCATATTATGGTTTCGAACCATCCGTAGTCCAATGGTTCCGGAGTTATCTAACTGGGAGGTCACAAAAGGTGGAAGTTACAGCTACTGATGGTACTAGGACATTCTCTGATTGCGCGGAAGTACACAAAGGTGTACCTCAGGGATCTATTCTGGGCCCTCTACTATTTTTACTCTTTAGTGCAGACATGTCTCACAAGGTGGTTCACTGTAAACACCATATGTATGCTGATGACACACAAATTTATCTTAGTTTCGATCCACAAGATACAAGAGTAGCTGTTAATAAGATCAATGATGATTTAGAAAATATATCAGAGTGGTCTAAGTCTTGTGGGCTGGTCCTAAATCCAACTAAAACTAAATTCATGATTTTAGGCTCCAAGAAGCAAGTTGCTGATATCTTGGATAAACAACCTTTTGTTTCAATAAACGGACAGCAAATTGAACGCGTAAATGTTGCTCGTAATTTAGGAGTCATAATGGATTCACAACTTAAGTTCGAACAACACATTTTGGATGTTGTCAGCACATGTTTCTTCCGTCTAAAAAGTCTTTACAGATTCAGACCATATCTCAGTGAGGACTTACGGATCAGACTTTGTGAGACACTTGTACTTTCGAAGTTAAACTATGCGGACACTGCTATAGGAGTAAACCTACTATCCAGAACAGAGAAGCTTGTGCAGAGAGTTCAAAATGCTTGTGTCCGTTTCTGCTTTACAGTCCCTCCACGTGCTCATGTAACTCCCTTCATCAATAATGCAAATCTCCTGAAGATGAAGGAGCGTAGGAAGTTGCATTTTGCTTCACTGCTTTTTGATATTATACTATCACGAACGCCTTCTTACTTGTATGAAAAACTATCTTGGGCTAGTGATGTGAGTATGCGTACCAGAGCCTCCCAGTATCGGATCATAACACCAAAGCATAGAACAGCAGCATTTCGTGGATCGTTTAGATATGCAGCCTCCCGCTGTTGGAATAACCTCCCTCCTCCTCTACGGGCGCTGAAAACAAAAGCTTCGTTTAGTCGCCACTACAAAATTCACTTACTTACTTCTCAAAAACAAGCGAATACAATACCTGAAACTTATGCACCACGATCTGCATTGTTTAGTTATCCAACGGCGGGGCGATCTTACTAATCTTTGTTTACAGACGATGCCACTCTTTACAAGCTTATTGGTGTTCTGTACCTATTGTATTTTTGAGATAATATCTTAACTATCCTGTGTCTACCTAATGAATCTATTTGCTATAATATTTCTTGGGGTGGGTTGCACCAACCATTTTTATTTAAATTATAAATATATTACTTATATAACTCATATCGAAACGATCGGTGCTGTTTTTCATAATATATTAGTCACCATTTTAAAGTTGAATAACTCTATTTCACAAATCACTATTGTAAAAACTAGTAAGCAAACGTTTGTTTACAAATAGTTACACCATAAATCATATCTTCTTCTTCTTCCTTTCATCATGGCGGCCTTAACAAATTGCCAACGCAGGATGGCTACAGCTGAAGAGCCAACTGTAGGACTGACGCATTAGTTTTTATTTTGTTATTAATTAGTATTATTGTTATGTAGTGGTTATTTAATGTGATAAATTCCTTGTATGCTAGTTATTCTTTATTTTTTATTTATTTTTTCTTATTTTTGTTTAGTTTAATTTTATTAGAGTTAGTATAGTATAGATTTTACGCCTTATTTTGGGGTGAAGTCACTCATTGGCCCTGGCAGAATACCAGTGCAGCGAGCTAGCTCTCTGCGTTTAACTGAGCCTGGGCCAATTTTGACGTCACACAATATAATATGTATTGTAGTTGTAGAAATTAATGCTAAGTACGTCGAATTATTATTGTTTGCTTTACATAATATGTTGTGTGGTATCTAAATAAAGATATTCTTATTCTTATTCTTATTCTTATATTTAATGTCGAAACTTAGATGAAAATTTGTGACAGGCCTCGTGGCTTGTACTATATATTATACAGTCCGTATACAGTGTATACTATGTTACTATACTAAGTGTAAACCATACACAAGTTATAAAAATGTTTACAATTTACATGCAACGAGGGGAGGGGTACACTAATTAATATCTATCTTAATCTAAAAGATCCGGTGACATTTCAATATTTAAAAAAAAAACCCACCACGTGAGAAATCTGATCTCTATACCATGATAACTAGACATATGTCGGAAGCCTATACAAGCTTAATCTGACACGCTCGAGCTACTCCCGAAATCCCCTCTTTTGCTGGCATATTGTAAACGTCATATTATCACGAAAACATTGGACCTACTAATATGACTGCCGCACTCAGAGTGGAACATTAATTATATTTAAATGTAAATAATTCAAAATTTTCACATAAGGCCTATTCATTATTTATGTCAAACTCTTTATTAAATCGAAGTTTAATCACAATAATTAAATGTCATAGCCTTAAATGGAACGCCTCAGAGCGAGGTAACGCCGCATATTGCGTCATGTTTTTTCGTGCACGCAGCCCATATCGAATTATAAGACGTTGTCACGTCAAAAATTGCTGATTGCAATAACAAGTTCTACAAAAAGTAACTTGAATCTACCGGTAAAGGCCTACATAAGCTGTCGTTTTATCTGCTCCTGCAGGCTATTTATTAAAACGATATCACAGCAAAATAACCCCCGAAAATGCAAAGATATTAAAAATTGAGGGTGAGTTTATCGAAACAGGTATTAACATGTCTCAAACGCGCGGATTACGGAAAAATAATTTCCGAGTTTTTGCGGAATTCCGCATAAAGTGGGGAGTGATTCTTGCGGACTCGTAATTTAATTTCGTATTCTTGGGCTCGGTGCAGACGGGCGACTAATATGTGATACGTTTATAAATTACTAGCTGTCCCGGTGAACTTTAAAACCTTCCCTGGACTTCTACGAATATTTTAAGACTAAAATCAGCCCAATCCGTTCAGCCGTTTCCGAGTTTTAGCGCGACTAACACATTTGAAAATCCATTTTTATACAGGTTGCAATTAAACCTTCCTGCCAAATTTTGATAATATATTGATCCTTGTTAAAAATAAAAATACATGTATTTTTTCTTTTATAGTCACACAGTACTAAAATGTTGAGAATTAGCGTCTGAAAGTTATCCTAAAAACACTACAATTAATGGACACGATGCGTTGGCCGCGTGCACGATGCAGATGTGTCCCCGCGCGCGCGCCTCATCCCCGTGCCGCGAGTGACCATACTGCAATGATTTTAAAATGGGATAAAAAATGTCAAAAAAAAAAAATAACACCCAATTTTTTTTTGGTTAAACGGACTCTCCTAATAATACCTAAGCCCTAGAAAAAAATTGGCAGGAAGGTTTAATTGCACCCTGTATATAAGACTAGATGACGACCGCAACTCCGTTCCGGCAAAATTCGTTCATGGCGCGGGAATTGTACATTTTTACAGGATAAAAAGTATCTTAGATGCCCTTTCTCGGAAATCAAAGAAGTACATTTACGATGTTGCGCTATTTGTCTGATAATTGGGAAATATTATTACTAACTTACGGAAAATATTCATTGATTCATGCGTGTCCTCATATACCTCGCCGCACTATACTGTACTCGGCGAAACATGGCGGTAGCGGTCATTGACTTCCTGTCAAAAACTTGCCATTTTCTATATTATAAAACGCGATTGACAATGGAGTGTCAGATGTTGTCAATCGTGGCTTTGTATAGACAGTGACAAGTTTTTGACTGGGAGTCAATGACCGCTACTGCACTGTTTCGCCGAGTACAGTATTATAGTACTCGAACCGGAGTGGTAGGCAACATTGTAGATTCGATATTCAAATTGAGTTGCATTATTGTAATACTTATAAAAAAATATTATGTCTATCGCGGTTTTCTGCGGCTCGTTTGCGCCGACAAGCACGTGAACACGACCCTCTTTTTATATTTTCTATTTTCATCATTTAATATAACTCAAATGAAGCGCTGAACCAAATTCTCAGTTAATTGACGCAGACTTAGAAAAGCTAAGATCCCTCTTTTGTGTTTTGATTTATTACGGTCCTCGCATTATGAGTACACGAATTGTGAGGCTCAGGATCAAATAGCACTTCTAAAACCCGTGTAACGTGATATTATACAGGCTTTAGGCTTAAGAATTAACATGCTCATAAAAGTAAAACTATTAAACTAAGTAGGTTTATACTCGTATTCATAAGTTAAGTAAAATCATTTCCTTTTTTAAGTCATTTTACCTTTCTTTAATCCTTAATCCTTCGATCACGGATTCTTGGAATTGTTATTCTATTGTTGTCGCGATCACCTGTGCTCTTATGGGACTTGATGGGTTGAATTTAAAAAATTTAGCGCACGGTCTTTTATGTTTACTTTATTTATACGTGCTTACACACACACATGCATTCACTACATAAACGTCATTGCAATTACTGCGCTACTTTGCTTATCTTTCGTACGTGCCTCTATTAGATATGCAGAGTCTTAGTTTTACTCATACATGAATGAAAAACTGATTTCATAATATTGTTGATTGTATTTCTATTATTTTTATAATTCATAGGTATTTAAAAGAATGCGATCTACATTCTTGTGAAACTACTACATTTGTACTTGTAGTAGTTTCACAATCTATGTTGTTGTGCTCGAGCCTTCATTGTATAAAAATTAATACCACTGTGATTTCAAAGCTGTATTAATGTACAATGTAATGTGCAATAACGCCTTTATGTTCCAGTGGTTAAGAGCGTGGATCTTGACTCGGAGGTCATGGGTTCGATTCCCGCGTTAGAAAATGTTAGTTCCAAGTTTAGTAAGGGCAATACGGGCTGATCATATTATAATTGTCTGACAAGTAAGATGATCCATGCGTCGGATTGGCATGTAAAAAGTCGGTCCTGCACCTGACCTCTCGCCAGTTGTGTCGGTCTTCCGTCCACTGGGTTATGAGAGTAAAAAGAAATAAAGACTGCTATTGTGTACTGCGCACACACTTGGGCACTACAAAATTACTCCTGCATAACTGGCCTGGTTTCAATGAAACTGGCCACCGTCACTGAAACCGGTGTGGGAGTTATTAATACGCAAGCACAATCGATGATAAGCATGGGCAGTTTGTGATCACTTCGTCCATGATGAAGATAGAGAGACCAAAGGGAAACGTATATTACGTTACTAGATAACGCCCGCAACTACGTTGTGCCAAAATTCGTTTATCGCGTGGGAACCGTACATTTACCGTGATATAAAGTATCCTATATCCTTTCCCTTGACTCAAAGTATCCTCATACCCATTAAAAGCGGACAGCGGTTTAGGCGGAGGTAACAGAAAGACTGACAAACTTTCCCATTTTTAGTATTAGTATGGATAATGGATAATATATTTTAAAATTAAATTATAAACTGAACTCACCACAAAATGACTTCTTCGCCCATTGGCGCGGTAAACTCAGCCGAGCGCACTTGCCTGGCATATTCTAGAATGATGCTATTGCCCATTGGTCGCCATCTTTGGAATTGGTGAAACAACAGTTGTACGTATAATGTAGAAAAGTGTACGAATGTGGTCTTTCTTACTAAGACTAATACGTTCTTCATTGTGCAGGTTACCTATTAAACTGTTATAAGTACCAGCAATTGTATTTATATTATTAAATATATTTATATTTATTGGTATTTATACAAAATCTAGATGATGGCCGCAACTCCGTTGCGCCAAAATTAGTTTCCGGGATAAAAAAAAGCATCCTATGTCCTTTCCCGGGACTCAAACTATCTCCATACCAAATTTCAGCAAAATCGTTTCAGCGGTTTGGGCGTGAAGATGTAACAGACAGACAGACATACACACTTTCGCATTTATAATATATTAGTATGGATTATTCTTGTTAAATATCTGTATCACGGATGAACCGTTTGTTATTTTTTGTTATCAAATCTTTTAATATCTCTAACTAAACCCCAATACCCCAATACCTCAATTTTAAACTTCAGCCAACATAGGTGAAACTTTCATTGACCTCCTCGCTAGTAAAGATATTCACGTAGTTTTTCCAATTCGTCAAAGACAAACATATATAAAATACATTGTATAGTTATTCGCTGTGTAAATGTATATTTTATTTTTATATTATAAATGTGAAAGTGTGTCCGTTTGTCTATGAGCGTGTCTGTTACTTCTTCACGTCTAATCCACAACCGATTTTGCTGAAATTTGGAATGGAGATACTTTGAGTCCCGTGAAAGGACAAAGGATACTTTTATCCCGGAAAAATGTAGCGTTTCTGCGCAACAATTTTTTTTTGTCGCATCGGAGTTGCCGTTGCGACAAAAAAAATTGTTGCGCAGATTTTTCGCGTAAAAAAAGAATTGTTATTGTCTCGGAGTTTGTCAAAGACTATGGAGCGCAGCATTTTAGGTGTCAAAAGGATTGACCGTATACGAAACACCGCTCTGCGCTCCAAGACAAGAATAATGGATGTGGGTAGAAAAGCTGGTGGTCTAAAGTGGAGCTGGGCAGGGCACGTCACCCGCATGCACCCAGACAGATGGGCGCGTCTAGTTACGGAGTGGCTACCGAAAGGTCGGCGAAACAGGGGCAGACCCAAGAAAAGGTGGCGCGACGAACTAGACGCTTTTGATAAAGAATGGCCAAACACAGCAAAGGATAGAGACGTGTGGAAGGAAAGAGGGGAGGCCTTTGCCCAGCAGTGGGACACAAACGGCTAATAATAGTAATAATAATAACGGAGTTGCAGGCGTCATCTAGAATTAAAATAAATGAGGGGTCTAGCTTTTAATCCATAATGAATAAACCCAGCTCGATCCAACTCCACGAATGTTTAACATAATCCCGATTTAGGCAATTTCTCGGCTGATTGAAATTCTTGGTAATCGAAAATCTATAAAATTACTGCCGTATACTGTCTATAGACCCTTTGCCTTTAACATTTATTATTCTTAGCTATGGTCTCTTTCACCACATACTTCAGGTCTCGTTCAAAGAAATTATAGAATCTTAATAATGTTATGTTTATTGATCCAAAAAACCCTTTCTATACAACAACAGTAACAAAAATAATTAGTGATGATACTTTAGAGTGTGTATATGTCTCACGTATAGAGTTCGCTGTAAAAGCAGCAGCGCTGAAAGAGCAACTTTTTTTACTTTATATAATCAAGCTCCTTACACTGGAGCGCCATCCCATAGAAATCACAAAAAAAATCTCGTTCACCGCTGTCACTTTCACAGAAAACTCTTAAAATATGGGACGTAATATACACACTCTAAAGTATTATCACTTTGTTTTGTTTCAGCCTGTATATTGTAACACCATACTAGCTGGTACTGGGAGTACTTCATGGCGTCGAAAACAGCTGTTCATCTGTATACCCAAAAGTGTCTGACTGACATGGTGATCTATCAACGCACAGCCTTAACCACTGGACGGATCGGGCTGGAATTTGGCATGAAGGTAGATGATACGATGTAGGCATCCGCTTAGAAAGGATTTTGATCAATTCTACCCCTATGAAAGATAATAATAATACTTCTTAACGCAAAGCCGCGGGCTAGTCTTGATATAAACGCAAATTTTTCGTAACAAAAACTGTCACATGTCGTTTCAAGAACTCGAGTATACCTTCATTCTTCGTCCACAATAGGTTCGGTGGTATCAGAAGGTAGAAGGCAGACTGATATCAATCGAAACAGAGACCTTGTTAACCAAAATGATATGGATATAATTTTTTTTAATTGTGAAATATTTGTAACAACTTTCGCAGATAGTGACTTAAAGATCACATATAATCTTCAAAAGTAAATCAAAGACTTAGCCTGGGGTCACACGATTCGGTCCTTTGAATGGAATACAGGGGAATGAAAAAACAATTTCGTTTATGTTTTATTTATTAACATCCCCATGCCGATGTATTTACAAAACCGGGGACATCGTAAAAACTCGTACATACAAGAGCACGACTACCGAGGAACCTATTGCCACAGTATAAATATACAGTAGTGTCACTCACGGCTGAATTATTACATGGTTATTCAAATCAAAATTGCTTAGCGCAACATCAAAATATAAGTGTGCAACATGATATTGTATTGTTTTGTTACCTAAGGTTGTCTGGAATCACGTTAAGTCGAGTAGTATGAAGATGATCTACTGTATATATTTATACTGTGCTATGACGTATGCTACTCTATGTCTTACTTTACAGAGAGGGAAGTAACAGTGGCTGGACAGTATAAATACGCGAATTGAAAACAATAATTGAAAATAATTAAGAAATAAACATCAAGCTATTTAAAGAGTAATTTAAATTAATAAATATATTTTATAAAAAGATCAATATTTTCTATTTTATCAAGAAAACCAATAGAAGACAAGCGATAGCCGTCCAAGAATGCTTAAAATATTACACGTACGTGTAAGAATTACCATAACTTCTTACATGTACAAAATATTGTAATTATTTTTGTTTCGTAGATTATGTATTTCGTAGTTGATGAGTAATAACACACTTTTAAAATATATTGTGTTACAAAAAAAATTGTAACATAATACATATAAATTGTGTGGTTCATAACTGTAACAAATATAGTAAATATTAAAACTACACGAAATATTTATATGCTGGTTTTACAAAGTAAGGAAAATGTTTAATATCAATTCGCGTACCAATACTCTCCTAACGCTATAACAGGAAAGAGAAACTTATATTAAAATGGAAAACAGTATAGAATTTATTTATTTGTCATTATTTACTATAAATTTACGTATATAAAGACCGTCCTCTGTTGGATATTAGGTAGTAAAAGTGTGTTAAGTAAAGGACAAGATCCAACCTCCATACAATTTTGGGCTAAGTTTAAAAGTGCCGGCCATCGCAAATAAACCCATTATTTAAATAGATCATAATCTAAGGAATAATTTTTATTATAACACTAAAGTTCTAAGTCAAGTCTCCGAGTTGTTATTCAAGGTCAAATTTTTTTTTATAACATGTAATAAAACTTATTTTATTAATTAAAAGCAATAAGTAATCGATCCCAACACCCCTATCCGAGTCATAGAACAGATTGGAGGCCAAATATCTACAAAAGGTTTGAAAAAACTCAAAGGAAGGGGGATACCTACTCTACGTGCGTACCCCACGCATGGCAGCATATGACTAGTATTCCAAGTAAGCAGTGCAGTGGTACGTAGAGGTTCCCTCTTCTTTTGAATTTTTCCAAATCATTTGTAGGTAATTTGTTCTATGACTTGGATAGGGGCGTTGGGATCGATTACTTATTGCTTTTAATTAATAAAATAAGTTTTATTACATATTATAAAAAAAATGTTTGACCTTGAATAACAACTCGGAGACATGATTTAGAACTTTGGTGTTATAATAAAAATTATTCCTTAGATTGTGTTCTATTTAAATAGTGGATTTATTTGCGTTGGCCGGCACTTTTAAAATTAGCACAATTTGGACCTTATCCTTTAAAAAAAAATACAAGTTACATAATATTATATAAGAAAACTGGCAAAGTCATAATACGTTCTTAAACAATTCAATTCATACATGTCTTCCTTGGAAGTAGATAAAAAAATATTAAATATACTCATTCCTTAACAATAATCTGAATACGATATCAATTGCAATCAAAAATTTACTGGGCGTCAAATTTATCAAAACAAAAACATCAAGACGGTAGATGTGTGAAAGTTATGTTTCTTTAGTTTTGTATTTCAATGGCAGTAACTATAATGATAATTATTATTAGATACGGCGCTACGCAATCTCGTAGCAGCGGTCTACGGATCTCGTAGCAACGCTCTACGACGCTCGTAGCGGAAGGTCTATGAAACTCGTAGACGCGGCCTACGACGCACATATTACGTAGCACAGCTACGCGATACGGTGCGGTCGCCTTCATAATACGGCCATTAGTTCGGCTACGGTTGGCTATGGTACGTTCACTACGGTCGGCTACGTTACGGTTGCGGTTGGCGCAAATTACCATTACACTGAGACGGTATAAAATTACATATTTTGATACAACAGACGGTCAGAAAATATTTTTTATAATATAACTAAACTTTTTCATGTTGAAAATTAACATCATTTTCTACAGGAAAAAGTGTCTAAGTGTGAAGCCATTGCAAAACTAGTACTTCATTTAAATGGAAATTCTAGTTGAATGAAGACAGTCGAACAAATTCATGAATAATAAATCCTTGTTGCTGAAGGAAATATTTCCAGTTAACGAGTGTAAACACTCTTGTTATTTCGATTGCAGACAGCATTTTTTGTTTCAGAAACTACATTGTTTTATATTGTTAAATTAAAAACTGGCACTATCGAAATAATTTCGATGATTTGATACTAAACTGGCACTAGTTTAGTATCAGTCGATCAATACTTTAGTATTGATTACGGTTTTGTAAAAATAATTAATAACGTGTTGTATAACAATTTGAGATCAAAATATTCTTAACACATATACAAAAATGGCGGCAACGCCATCATTCAATTAATTATTAACAATTATCAATTCTGTATATCAGTTTATCATCATCATCATAATCATCCAACAAAGGAGGTCCTCAACTAACAGCGTTCTAGGAACAAAATGCACTACCCCGTCAACTCAACAGTAAAATGTATTTACACGTCCTATTTACAAGTATGATATTTTATTACGTATAGGTTTGTATATTTACAAAACGAATTTACATTTATATTCACTTAACAAATGACTAATTGTTATAATTAATGGAAATCAAAGTGTAAACAGTCGGAGCACACAACATTAATTGTGCTGTTCATTCACTGAAATATGTTTTGTTTCAGAAACTTCATATTTCTGAATCGGAATGTACAACATTTAAGTGTCTAACACACACTATGCCGAAGTTCATTACGTCAGCAATGTCAAACGTATACAATATAACGCTTAGGAATTTCAGCATGGTGTGTCATCGGTAATTTAAAATACATTGCAGGCAAAATCATGCGGAAATTCTGCCGCGGAACTTCGGCAGAGTGTGTTTAGACACTAACACCCTTAAAAAGAAAGTCTGTATTAGATTCGATCTGCTTTTTGATATCAACTGACATTATCGATGTTCTAAGTTCATTATCAGTTTGCATCCTGCTTAACAATGACAGTGGTTGCATATTTCTTCTTATTGTTTCAAAATTATTTTATCGTCGACGTATGAATAATCTAATGCATTCAAAATTCAAATAAGTGCATTCACAATAATTGAAAAATTAAAAGTCGTAAATTTCCTTAATTAGCTTATGACTACTTTTTGATGAGGATATTACAATAACTATTCAAATAACATTATTTAAAATAACTAGTACAATGTACATAAAAATGTGAATCATACTCAACAATATCCGCATCAAATTACGCCTAGCCTTACTCTATGTATATTCTTAGCCGCTAGTTTCATTTTATTTTAAACTATCATTTTACTCCGTATTATTTTCATTGGAGCTTTCGACAAATGAAAAATACAAATTCATTTTATTAACTTCATTTGGAATGTAAAAAATTCACTCGCTAAATTGGAATGCCGAATCCACCGTGGAAGTAATTTTAAATTGCACCTATATTTTGGTTTTAAACCAATATAAATATTTCGCTAAAACTAAATATTTTTTATATTGGATTTAAGCTGACATATTTTGGATAATTCTTGCTAAAATATGTCAGCTAAAATTCAGTTTTTCTGTGTAATAAGCGTAATAAACTTGTGTTGTTCATAATAAAAGCAAAATGAGTATGAGTTTCTGTTGCCTACAGAGCTTGTAATCATCAACTAAAAAAAGAGTAATGAATGAGCATAATTATGTTTCTGTAGGCAGCTAGTAATCATAATTTTACTGAATATCAAATTTACGACGCATGAAGCTATTTCATACGAATCTTTTTCGATAGAGTTAAGATACATGTGGCTACTGAAATTCATGCTCACTCCTCTGGTTCATCATTCTGCAACGACTTCGTAAATCTTTGTTTTTGCTTTGATTTTGCTAAAAACAAAGATTTCAGAAAATTAACGAAACAAACAACTTGTAATCACAAATATAATACTGATAACATAATACTTTAACTTTATGATAGTAACTGCATTAAAATCATTACAATTAATCAAATATCACCATCTGACACGAAGCTCCAACGGCGTGATCACCAGCCCATCATCTGCATGCGGCGGTGATGATGATGATGGCGGAGAGCGGGGCGGTCAGCGCGGCAGAGTTGCTCGTCTGCATCGCGGCGGGGTGCTCACCTGGTGATGAAGATATAGGTTAACATACTATGGTCCATGCTATAAGACTATTTAGATGTACTATCAGAGAAGTTGAGTGCTAGGCAGATGGGGACCTACGTAGTTTGTTCGCGTTACGTCAAACCCAGCCGACAGATCACAATTAACTTTGAATCGACATGGTCCGACCAAATGACGTTGGTCTGTTAACTGCCTAAGAATCAATTTCCTCGATAGTACATGAAATTTTTAGCATAAAGTTGTGTGGCTTGCCTCGTGGTTAAAGCCATATCCTACAATCGTCAGAATAATATTATTATGTTTATCACGAAAGCTATTTCATGATTACATCAATATTTTAAAAGAAAACAACCTTTTTTCTACGACATTAACAGGTACTAAGTTAGAAAAAATAATCAGTAGTCATTATATCAGATCAAAGTAATCATTACTTTCCACAGCTTTTCAAAGGGTTCTTATTGAACAATATTGATAGCAGTAAAAGGCTATTGCTTTTATATTTATATATGCTTTTCATTCTAGCAAAATATGTTCTTATGTATTCACTAAACGTAAATAGTTTCATGATGATAAACCCTTTAAAGGAATTTAATATAAGTAGTTATTACTGTAACTTGGATATTAATATTTGTTCATAATTTACACACAGTTTTCACAAACGAATAAACTCCATTCGCTTTTGATGTAAACTTTAATATCAGGTTAATCAGTGCGGTATGTACGCCAATATATCCTTTTATGAAATAAAATATTGTACGTAGTTACATAGTATAGTAATATAATAATTTTAACAAGAAAGTATTGAAAACCAAATGGATGGAAATATGTTTTTTCAAGAAAAGATTAGCGCACATAATGTGAACAAAATCTAGAGCCATTACTAATAATTTGACTTACTACTACAATTGTATTTTTAACCCCCAATAAAAAGAGGGGTGTTTATTATAACTTATAATAAACACCCCTCTTTTTTATCGGGGCTTAAAATACTATTATTTATGATTTAAAATTAGTTATAATATTGTATAAACTACTTGTCCAGAAACATGCATTGCTCCCCTGGGATACTGTATTAACTCAAGAGTTGTTGTTTAAAAGCTAGTTTGGAAATATGGTTTGCGGTAGAAATTGTTATTAATTTAATATTTGTATAGCCCCAGTCTATTTGCCTATTCGAGTACTGGGGAATATCGTATTAAGATTGATATATTATTGATATTAAACATATTGAATGTACCAAAGGTTTCCAATCGATCTTATTGTGTTTACTCGCGAAGTTCACAAGCTCAAGTGTAACATAGACTTTATAAACAAGAAGTAAAATCAATTGATACAGTAAACTTTAAAATAACATTTTTTATTCAAAAAGCTAATAGGTTAATCCTGACTTTTCAGGCAGTTAGGCTGCCTGAAAAGTCTGGATTAATACTATGATATAAAATTTAATCAAAATCTGTTTAGTGTTTTTTACGGTAAAGGGTATCAAACATTTATCAGTACTTAATCTTTTTCATTAATTCATAGAAAACTACGTTGTCAGCATAGAAAGCTACGTTTCAATTGACGACTACACGTCAAATAATATTATGTATGTAAGCATACAATAATATTATGTACACCTTGTAGTGGTAAAATCAAGAAGCTTACTTTATAATCGTATATTTTCTGCGTGGTAGTATGTTATATTTTTATTTTTGTTACAGGTGTGGGGGAGCGGGGATTAGGGGGTTGTCTAAAAATTGCGTGAAGACTTTATGCCCACACATAAGATTGGATGAGATTTGATTCCCCATTAGTCCCCCCCCCCTTCTTCCCTAAATATCTTGCGTATTTTAAGAAGTCCCCTTATCACTCACCATTTAGCACATGCACGCTGACGCTCGCAGGATGTGCGTTGTTCGGCACACACGTGTAGTTGCCCGAGTCGGTCAGCGCTGCTTTGGTGACCAGAAGCTTGCTGGTTGTGCCGCCTTCCGTCTTCTCCGTCTCCAGGCTAATGCCGCCGCGCGGGGAGTCGAAGTCGATCACTGTGCTGCCGTGGTACCTATGAGAAAGAAGATTTAGGGCCTGTTTCATCACTTTCCGATAAAGTGCCGAATAGGCTATTCGCAGCTTTTTTGACAGATCCTCCGCACTTCATCTGTCAAAGAAGAAATGAAATGAAGTGAAATAGGCCCTTAGTAGAATACTAAATGTAGGGAATACATAATTTTTAACCTCAGACGAAATTGGAGAATGTTTTTGTCTGAATTTTTCTGTCTTCTCATTCAAACTAGTGGGTCGAGTACTTTGATCTTGCTTTTTAGGGTTCCGTAGCCAAATGGCAAAAACGGAACCCTTATAGATTCGTCAAGTTTTTGTTTGCTAGATTCCATGATCGAGAGTGTTCTTAACAATAATTCATCATCATCAGCAAGGCCCGTGCTCGTTTTTTTCTTTATTTATGGTAATTATTTAATTACTTTTAAAGAGGTAAGCCTCTTTAAAAGTAACTAAATAATACAACCTTCCACTACCAACCTTCGGGCCATGTGGCCAGTCGGAAAATAGACAGACAGACTATGAGTAAAATAATGGAAGCAATAGTTTAAATTTCGAAGCTTCTGAAGATAGCCAATAATTAATAATAAATAGACTTTTAACCTACATTGGCACAAACATAGGGTTCATGACTTCTATTATAATCCTTCTATCGCGGATTCTTGGAAATCTATTGTTATTCTATTGTTGTCGCTGTCACCGGTGCCCTTATGGGGCTTGATGGGATCATTGAAATTTAATGTCTTATCTTATTTAAAAAAGAAAATATCAATTAGTATAATTTCCAAATTATCAGTAAAAAACAAAATCTAATCATTTTATAATTCACAAAAGAAAATTGGAGGCACGTTCGTGAAAATTCAACGCATTTCTATCAAATTATAAGCCGTATCGAAAAAGTTTGGAATCCTTGCATTAAATTAACATAAAATTGAAAACTGAGAATTCTAAAGCCTAGAATATTGTTGACGGAGGTCAGATTCTAGATTGAATACTAAGTGCTCTAGGCTCTATTCTTATACCTAGGCTTTTGTCGTGAGTCTCCAGACAGATCGTTATAGAAGATTCTTGACATTCGTCAAGTCATATAAAATGTTACTCCATTTCTGTTGACATTTGGACAATCCTATATAATCCCTAAATGAGCAAAAGATGTATTGCAGGCTTATTTTAATTTTGGTAAAAAGACAAGACATTTTGAAATGCCTAAGGGCACTTGAATGTTCTTAATTCAAGTATTTCTTCTGTACTTATAAAATATTTTCTTTTTAAAGTATCAATACAAATAAAATGTATGTATGCTAAAAATAATAACAAACTAAATTTTAATACAAATATTATAATAAGATAGGTTGTGTGGCAATAGTATTATTAATAAGTATAATATATTCATAGCAACTTCGTTTGTTCGAACTTACAGTTTTTATAAAATAACTAGCTGTCCCGGCAAACGTTGCTTTGTCATAATATTATAAAGTATTTCGCTCATATTATTTTATTGAAGTGACTAAATAAATATGTCGCCATGGCAACGTCGATCACAAACAATGGCCGCCGTCAGTCTCAGGTTCTAACAATTTACTATTATTTATTCAACAAATGCACTTATCAATATATAAAGTACCCAGTAGCCGATTCTCAGACCTACTGAATATGCATATAAAATTTGGTAAAAATCAGTAAAGCCGTTTCGGAGGAGTTCGTGGACTAACATTGTGACACGAGAATTTTATATATAAGATGATGTGATACTCACGTTCGCACTTTAATTTGTTGAGAAATTTCTGTTAAATTTAATAGAGAATAGAGTTCTCTATCAGCTGTAGATTTTTCATGTCACTGACTTTCAATTCGATATAAGTACTACGTCCGACTGAATGAACTATTTAGTCCATTAATTATGTAAATACATGTTTAAACACTAAATTCAGCCATTATTAGAAGTCTAGACCGAGCGCTAATAGCCGTTATTATGTAAATGTTAACGACTCGTCGGCCAGCCCCTGGACTATGTCGCGATAAACATCGCTAATTATAGTGTGAGAGCCGCCCTGATTTGTTGATATGAAGCCGTTTTTGTTAATGGTGACGGTTACTGCTGTGAATTTGAATCAAAATGGCAAAATAATACCTAGTAAACTGTATTCGATGTAAGACTTTAATAGTCTTAATTTTATGGCCATTAAATAATTTGGCAAACTACTAAGTTGACAGTCATCACATTATTGGCACCTTAGATTTTTGTTTGAAAATACTAGGAATGCCAAAATGTGCAATCAAAATACCCGATTATTAATTTCACTTGAAGAGTTCGAATACCACTGAAAACATTTTGTTAGCATTATTCCTCCAATCATATTTTTATTATATTATGCGTAGAAGACACCAATAACCGAGACCTTTCTAGCAAAAACAAATTAAGTTGTAAATAATATATTTTATTTGCGAAACTCAACCGAGAAACAACAAATCTTAACCCTAAAACAACAACTGATGCTTACAACAACGTTTAATTTTTTTCCGGTAAAATTTACCCAGAAAACTCTATCACTAATTACAAACAAGGCATTTTATTTTCAACGCTTATAAATACAAATTGAGTGGAACTTTCCCATCCCTCGGGAACAGTACGTAATCAGGGCCGAAACAATAACTCAATAATGTTATAGTTAATAATTCCGGGAAGAATAATGGCGCTTAGAAATTGCGACGGGATTTAGCTGACAAAATCCATCTGTGTTACGATATAAAAGTTATACGATAAAACATTGATTTTTATTAAAATAGCCGATGCGGTAAACGTTGTTCTGACATAATATTATTATTATGTGTTGTGGAAATATGCTTGAAATCTTCAAGTCACGTTGATCTTAGAGACTTGAATAGGCGCTATTTAAAGGTATGTGCTCTGTTGAGTCTGCTACGTTATTTTGAGTGTGTTGGCCGGTTCTTTTATTTACAGAAAAGCTAATATTATCACGTATTTTTGAAAATCCGTCACTTAGGAAATATTGATCTTATACATTTAGGAGGTATTGACACTTCAACGACGATATAGGCACGCGACACGAGGATTTTAAATAATACTAATAAACTGCTATTGAATGGAATCCATATTAGTATTCATGTTTTATGTTGATAGATAAACTAACGTGGGTAGTACAAGTTATAATGTAGTGGGACATACGCGACCAACTCGAGTAACGAGTGTAATATCTTGTACGACTCACGTGGAGGGTTAAAGCAGTTATGTACTCGGATTAACCCCACAGCGCTTCGCTCAAGTGCCCGCGTATTATTTTAAATTCCCACCACTTGTGAAAATTATATTTTTAGTTTCAATTTTCCTCGAGTTACTCGCGTAAAATGTACTTGCGGTTACGTGTGTTTCTTTTTTCCTTTTTTTATAATATCTTTATGGGATTTTCTAACCTGGATACTTTAAATATAAATAATCTCAATTCAATGTTATTAATATTTAAAAGTCGAATTATACATTAAAATAGTTTGGTATTCTACGCTATAAAGTAACAAATTTTAATTTAGATTTTGTAACTACGCTTCTTATTAATCGAATTCTTTTGACGTTGATTCACAATGCAACCTTAATCGCCTTGATGGTACTTGTGACCCATGATGATGTGTTGTGAGCTTATAATTTTTAGCGTTGCATTAGGGTTACCTTAAGCCTTATAAACAATAATTAGGTATTGGAGAACATGATAAGAATGAGTCAAAATAGATTCTCAATGGTCGCAGTGACATCAAGGCTATCTTGCCTTCAGGAAAAAAAACATGTTAAAGAAAACATGAAAATAACGTAGCAGTGCCGTTGAATCACGCTAACACACACATACATAAACTTACCACAGTACAGAGGCGCTAGATGGTGGCGAAGAGTGCACGTTGACGGAACAGGTCAGGCTGATCGTGCTACCCTTCTTCACGTACACATCTTGAGAACCCCAGATCGTGGCCGCAGCGGCTGTGGAAAAAGCGACTTTGAGTATGTGGCTATATAGTTAAAAATCGGTTGGCTGGAGTTGAGGAAAAGACGGCCTATGGCTGCGTTTCTACTGGAGATGAGCTAAGCTGCGTTGCGAGAAATGTATTTTAACAATCAATAGAAACGCTTCATTTGCTTGACCAAGTTCAGCGCAACGATTCTATTGGTTCTTGTAAAACACATTCCTCGCCAAGCAGCTTAGCTCATCTCCGGTGAAAATGCAGCCAAGATGATGATTGGTGTAGTTGTTTGAAAATGGAACTTCTGATTTGGTAAGAGAATTGACTAGATGTTATACAAGAGATAATGACCCTTATTGAGCTGTGATAGAATCGAAAATTATGATCATGTCGGTCAGCTAGACAACTTAGATCTTGCTTGTACCTTCGTATGTGTAAAATGGACCTTAATTCGTTGTGATAAAGTCTAAAATCAAGAGCACATTGTCGGTCAGCTAGACAACTTAGATTTGACTACCTCTGTATGTGTTTAGTAACTTACTACTTACTTGTGAACAACCAAGCACAAGTAACAACTTTGAGTGTCGAAAGCCAACTTAGTACTCGCTTAACAGTGTACTTTACATTTTACAGAATAGTTTATTCTTAAACAAGTTACACATATTTGCTTATAGAATAATATATTATATTACTGCAATGTACGCATGCTATAGGCCAGCACCAGTATAGACTGTAAACAAAAAGATTTGTTCGACGTTCGACAACGCGTCTGTTAATATTGTGATATTATGATGTGCACTGTGCAATATGTCGGATTGAGATCGCGTTAATCTTTGCGTAATATTCACAAAAATAATAATTTTCAGTTTGTCTCGTAGTTTGGAATATAACCAATAACCACGCAAGTGTTACATTTGCCACATAAAGGTCCTTAAAATAACTTCATCGTATTTTATGTGTAGGACTATAGAAAATATTGTAGAAATTACTAATATTACAGAAACGAAAATCTGTCGTCAGTCTGTTACCTATTTACGCTAAAATGTCACAATAAATTTTACAAAACTATATTCTTAGTGTTACGAAATTTTGATCGATTAATCTCTCGATTCTGAACAAACTTATTTCAAGTTTTGTGCATATTCGAATACGGTATAAGTTACACGTGTAACTTTTCATCAGGTGTCACGACCGACCCTTTATGCTCACTACACATGTCAAGACCTTTGTGAAACTCACACAGCAGTAAAAACGTTAATGGTTACCACGTGTTGAACTACCTGGGAAGTTTGATAGTATTTTAACTACTTTAGTTTATAGTTATTTAGTTTTTAGAGCTCTTCCACCTATAAGGCTCAATTTAGACCACCGCGGAATGGAATGGAAGCGAATTTTTACTACGAAACTGTACTCAATTAAAAAAATTACATTGAACTACCATAAAATTAAGGTAACATGAATTTTTTATAGCTAAAACTTCGTTTGTTTAAACGTGATATTATATTACGTTTCATACGGAACGTTCAGATTACAAGTCTGACTCGCTCTTAGCCGGTTTTCACTTGAAGTATATTAAGTGTAAAAGTATTTTATACCTGTAAAATGTTTACTAAGATATTACAGGAATGGCAACGATTCTAAAACCGGTAAGTGCAAAATGACATTCATCTTAAAGCGCGAATTCTTAAGTTCCGCTTTAAAACTCCAAAAGGTACATTTGCGGCACTCCACAGACACAAATGTACAAAATATTCTGTACATTTGCGGTGAAATTAAGAGCGTTTTCAATCGCGGGACAGTTTGAAAGGTGGGACGGCCGGTAATGGGTCTTCTGATGATAAAAGCCACTTTATTTTTGAACTTTTCTTTTTCATCTCTGTTAAAGATTTGTTATAAAATGGACAATGGACATCATGATAGTTCTGTAGTAGAATTAGGATAAATGTTTGTTCCTAGTTCAATATACTGTGACTGTTACAGGGAAAAGGTGGTAATGTGGCCCCTGCACATATATTGGCCCCCCTCAATATTTAATGTTTTAACAACGCTATCCAGTATAATTTTGGTGGAACGGGATGCCCACGGCATGCTACTAATTTAGCACCGTACAAATCCAACAGAGGCTGTCAATTTCGATTGTCATTCGATCAAGTTAAAATTGCGACCGGCGAAACTTTTAAGTATATGTGTTTTTTATTTTGATAGTTTCGAAGAAACAGAAATATTTGGCTTTTGTGTTCAAACATCGGATACATCAAACTGTTTTCCTACGAAATCTAAAGGTAAATATAAAATTATACATTTAATAAATATTGTTGGTACGTTTGTATATATGATTGTAATTTGGCCCCCTCACATTGGCCGTAATGTGGTTCCAATGACAGAGCTGGAGAGCCATGGGTAAAGTATCAAATTTTTTAATAATGGGCTATTTAGCCTGTGGAGGCTCCAATGGTGGCTATTACATATTTTGTGATTTTTGTCGTTAAGTTTCATTTGTGCAATACATTTAATGTGATATCCCCGGGGGGCCACATTGCCATCACTTGATCTCAAAATACCAAATGTGATTGATTAGGAATAATTAAAACTTTCGATTATCCTGCACGAATTTTTCCCTAAATTTTTCCCTTTTTATTCCCTATTTAATTTAATTCCCTAATTAGACATGTTTAAACAAATGAATAAGAAGTCCCATAATGTATTTTTTAGATTTCTGACTCCTATATTTTTTAAATAATGCTTGATAAACAAAGTGGGAGGCCACATTACCACCTTCTCCTATATTATAGTCTAACGTATACGCTAATTCGATAATATATAATAGTCATCTAAAACTATTCATGTATAGACATTTCACAATGAATATTTTGCTCGTCACATCAAACCACAACTTTCAAGTAACTATAATTTGTATCAAAATAATAATATACAAATAATAATTAATAAATAAAAGCATTGGTACTCCAGGTACCAAATGAAAGCTAAAGCGCTAATTTGGATGAAAATGTATGAAACTGACAACAAAAGCGTTTGTAACTCAGCCAAATTATAGCACTCGGCAGCTCCATCACGTATTGTATAAACAACTAAGTATGAGAAGCTTGGTGTCCAGGTACCAAATTAAATAGAAGTATGGACATTGGACAGCTAAAATGAATGGAAAACTTGGTACCCAGGTACCAAATGGATGCTACATCTTGATGTATAGTATAGTGCTTGCACTAAATATTGTAGGATGTTGTATGAACAGCTAAAATGTTTGGAAAGTTTGGTACCCAGGTACCAAATTTAGGCTACATCAAGCATTTATTGTATGAAGTTATATGGACAAATAAATTGTATGGAAAGCGTGGTACACAGGTACCAAATGGCTGCTACTGCAAGCGCTTATTGTGTGAAGTTGTATGAATAAATACACTGTATGGAATTTGGAAAGCGTGGTACCCAGGTAATAAATGGATAGTATTATATCAAGCGCTTATTTGATGAAGTTTTATGGACAACTAAAATTTATGGAAATTTTGGTACCCAGGTACCAAATGGATGCTACATCAAGCGCGTATTGTATGAAGTTGTATAGACAACTAAAATGTATGGAAAGCTTGGTACCCAGGTACCAAATGGATGCTACAGCAAGCGCGTATTGTATGAAGTTGTATAGACAACTAAAATGTATGGAAAGCTTGGTACCCAGGTACCAAATGGATGCTACATCAAGCGCGTATTGTATGAAGTTGTATGGACAACTAAAATGTATGGAAAGCTTGGTACCTGGGAATCGAACCGGAGGCTGAGGCGCGGGGGTGTGGGACTCATCTGGAAGTAACACAAACACTTAGGATGGGATAGGATAACTGATAATATAGAAGACGTGAGTGGAAGAACACAATAACTAACAGTAAAAAATTGCCGTTTTTTTGCATAAGTGGTGGCTTTAGGGCCAGAAAAATTATTTGGAATAATAAATTGTGCATTTCATGTTTAGCCAGATGTAACATTAGCCAGGTGATGAAGTGGAAAAATTATAAGGTTTATTCAAATTAAAAGGGGAAAAAATAAGTAAATGTTGGTATGTTACAAAATGTTAGATATCGTATTCTCACTCACGTCTTTAATAATTATGAGTATAAGTTTTTGTCACTTTTCACCGTGATATCAACGAAAAGTATAGCATCGAATTTGTACCATTCTTACTTTTTAGGGCGCTGCTTCTTGTCCTTACGGTGAGAAGTGAAAAGAACTCGCACTCAGAACACAGATCAAAATAATCACAATGTTGCCCGCAAGTCGCAACCTCATATATTACGCGGGGAACGATTTTTTTCTAACCTATCTTATGTCCTGTTCCATTCCATCTTTGCCAAATATCATCAAAATCAGCAAAGTAGTTTCGAAACCTATTCGATCTAAACGAATCCTATATTTTATGGTAAAGAATAATAGTTAAAAAAACACTTTTCAAATTATTTTTTTCAAAAATGTGTTGTATGCAAAGTTTCTAATGAATTATACTACTGGAGATTTATGTAAAAATCGTGCTCAAAGATTCCGTTACATACATACAGTCCAAACTTATAACAGCGTGCTTTAATGTACTAAATAGTTTACAAAAATGTGCGACAAAACCAAAACTTTCCCTACAAAGTTATTCATCAGAATTCCAGCTCGAAATCATAGGTGCATCATACATTCCCGCTGGAACAATCTTGGGCTGTGAAGCTGGCTGCATATCGAGGCCACGTGACACGACGTGACGACGTGACAACGTGACGGGAGGGAAATGAGCGAAATTCTCATTACTGGCAAACTATTAAAAAAATAGCTCTTTGATAGTAGCTCCAAGTATCAGGAGATTTTGACTTATAAAAATATTTACACGTACAACGTATTCCAAGCACATTCCAAGTATGGTGTATTTGTCTGTGATGCGACTGTTCTGATGCGTCAGATAAAGACAATCGGACATTGTTTAAAGTCTGTTTAATTTTTTTATTAGAGTGTGAATAGTACTAGAAGTAGTAAGGAAAATACGAAATATACGTGAGGGACTCCCGCAGGCTATTGCATAGCATTTTTGTCAACTTATTAAATTATAATTCACATACGTCTAGTCACATTGACGGTGTGGTGTTGCCAACGCCCGGTGCGGCAACTCCGACGGTTGGAGTGGGTGTTAGGTATTTTTTCGTTACGCAATGCCGCCGCGATCAAAGCCGGGCGGCGCAATAAAAGCTATGCAATAGCTTAATAATAAGGCTCTAAGTTCTAAACTACATATTTCTAGGTTTTTTTTTATTACCTGTTCACTAATCAAGACTTTAATTTGCAGATTCATACAGTTTTTACTTTGTAATATTTTCCTTAAATTTTATATTTAAACAGTCAACATAACTATTTCAAAACACTTCAGAATTCAGCATATTTATAAAGTTTTAGCATAATGTTATTGCAATAAATTATTAATATTTCAACAAAGTTTTGTGAAAAGTGAAAGGTAGACAGCATCGCAGACGGCGAAGTTATTAAATATATTTTATATCGTACTAAAGTGTGATAAATTATGTTATCTATCAAGATTATATTAATAATATTATTTGAAAATATAAGCTTTAGACTTGGCTGGGGCACTGCCCTGCCCCTAAATATAAAGAAATTCTTTATAGTGTCCTCCCTTATATTTGATGACTTCTATGGCTCAGTTGGTTGGCACGTCGACGCCAAGTCGCGGAAAAGAGATTGACAGTCGCGGAGACAAAAGTTGTCAATGCTCCTTGGTCATGGATGTGTATCATAATATACTTGTACTTGCAATTGTCTGGTACACGTATTACAAGCTCCTCGAGAACTTACCGTGGAGTCTGACTGATGTGGACTGAAGCGTCCATAGATAATGTGACATTAGGTTACGGATTTGGTCCCCATGTTTCGTCCCCATGGGTGACAACATGCATGAAAATTTTATAGGATGCAGGCAACTTTCATGCGAACTAAGGGTCAACTCAGACCACAACGTGAAATTGCAAATGCATTTCTAAATTTGTATGGATTTGATAGATTTGCAAGACGTCTCACGCAATTAAAATCTGTCAATTCAGTTCAAATTTAGAAAAGCATCTACGCATCGCGTTGCGGTCTGAATTGACCTTAAGCCGTCTAGTTTGCCGCACTCCGTTCGCCGTTAGACAGCTTATCCAAATCTTAGATAGAGATCAACTACGATAACATGGCGTGCCCCTCCAAAATTCAAAACGTTTGAAGTGCGATTGTCATGCGCGGTCGGCGATTAGTTGACAAACAAATCTTGGTAACCATAGTGACATTAAGTAAAATATGACGAATAATATTACTCGTAGCGCCTTTATTGTATCGATATGTCCTGCTTAAAAACATAATTCTTTGACGCTGTAAATGGCACGATATGACGTCATGACAGAGTGACGTCACGGATAAACGTCACTCGATACTGCAGCGATCGCGTTTTTCACTGTAATTGGCTGAAGCGGAATTTGAGAGGCGCTTGATGTATCATCCCCCTGCACCCCCTGGGGTCCCGGCGGTCCCGGGGGGTGATGTAGTGGCTGATAAATGACGGTCCCGTTGCAAACAAGCGGAAACACTTTTTATTCATATTTTTTTGTTAATTAACTGTCGCCGGAGTGCGCGTTTATTTTCAACTTTACAGTGTGTTTTATCTTTTTTTTTTTACTGCACTGTTTGTTGTGTAAATATTGCAGTTCGTGTCAGTAGAAATATGGAATTCGTGTATAATTAACAGTACTGGTATGTAAACAGCGTAGTAGCAGCGTAGTAACTCTTAGAGCGACCGCAGACTTACAATTTTAAGTTGGTCAACTAAGTCGCACAGTATACCAATTATAGCTATAGCGACTTATGAGAGCTCGCACATTTTTACAACTAAATTCGATTCCTTTCCGATTACCTACAATTTAAAAGTTATCCAATTAAATTGCGATATAACGTTAGTAATTTAGTTTAAATACGATAGTCGGCTAACTTGAAATTGTATATCTACGGTAACCCTTACTAACAACTAAAAAGTCCATACTAATATTATTATTATAAATGTGAAATTGAGTCTGCCTTTCTGTGTGTTAATTTTTCAAGATTGAATAGCTGAACTAAAGCAGATGAAAGGACATCCGGCAATTTCCATACAATGTTGGTCTTGGCTTATTAAGAAGTAAAAAAAAATATGGACTTAACCCTGTAATTGCATTTTCTGAGTAATTATTTAGTTAGGAAAAAAATATTAAAAGCATTATATTTAAAGGGGTATTACTGCGAAAGGGGTCGTACTGGAATTGGCATTGTGCTAGAAAAGAGGTAAGACCCCTTTAAATGTTATATTTTTGATATATTTTTTTCCTTACTAAATAATTACTCAGAGAATACAGTTACAGGGTTAAGTCCATATATATTTTTTAAAGTTCTTATGGCTTAGCTATTGGAAATATTCTTAGTTATGGCCGCGCGTTTCTTTTTTTTTACTATAATACCTGATGTCCTTTGGTTAAAGTAAAATAAACACTTTTGTATTAATAATCTCTTGAACGGACCAACCGATTGGAAATAAGAAAAAATACGTCTTTTGAATTAATTATGTTAGTGAGGATAGTTATTATTATGTATCCTCTGCCCTATTTATCAGTAACAAATTAGAAAATAGTTTATAGCATAATCTAAAGATACCACATTTTCTGCATTAAGTACTTAGTATCTAAGTCTCAAGTCTAGGCGTCTAGACTCGAAGCAAGTAATTGAAGTGAATACGCGACTGTTTCGCCGCGAATTAAAACTTAGACTTAGACTTTGATAAATTATAACGTGATAATTGAGTTCCCAAAACTTGGAGATGGATGAAATATTAAGTTTCTTTTGTTTTGATATTCAGGGTAGATTTTGCCCGCGACTCCGCCTGCATAAATACATTATACAAAGAAAACAGTAGTTAATCCAAGTTCTAAATTACTACTATATCTAATTTTATGAAAATCTGTTGATTTTTTTTCGTTAAAGCGCCACAAGAATTGATATTTTATCCATCTTTTAATTATGATTGATACAATGTATATCGTAAAGCATGTTTATATGGGAGTGTTTTAATTACGCCGCGTCTATCTTGATGACAATTTGACATGGTGTTGTGACATAATCATAACAACTATCGCCGTAAACAAGCCCGACCTTGTTTACACGAAATTAAAGGTTGAGTAGAGGATTTGTGTTATTGTTGAAGATTTAACATTAGTATGTTGTTTACGTTATCTAGAATGTAGATAATTGACCTTTAGATACAATAATAACTAGAGACGCTAGTTCTATTTCGATTTATGGCTTTACGGTATAAGTTAATAGTGGCATTCTAGGAATTCCTATAAAATTAGCTCGCTAACTCCATGTCCTTCGTAGAAATTTGTAAACACCTTTTTTTATTAAAGTAATATGAATTGTCTATGGGCTTTTTACCGTTCACGTACCAAGTTCACAGTCGCTTTTAATCTGCTTTAAGTCCATCACGCCTTAGGACTTTTTAAATAAATTTAGATACATTTTCGTAGACAACCTACGTGCGTGGGTTTATTTTTTTTATTATTAAATAAGGGGGCAAACGAGCAAACGGGTCACCTGATGGTAAGCAACTACCGTCGCCCATGGACACTCGCAACATCAGAAGAGCGGCAGGTGCATTGCCGGCCTTTTAAGAGGGAATACGCTCTTTTCTTGAAGGTTTGCAGGTCATATAGGTCCGGAAATACTGCTGGTGACAGTTCGTTCCAGAGTTTTACAGTGCGCGGCAGAACCCATTGCAAATTCCCGGTTTGCTCTGCAATGTTTACTTTCGAATACAATTATTCAGGTCAACATGTAGGTGAGCCATATTTAGCCCATATATTTTAAGGGATGCCAAACGAAAAATAGCGGCGGTCCGCCTAATTCCTTATATTAATACCGCACAATATATCCGAGGGAATGAGATACGTGCGTTGGCCGTGGACCAGGTCCGAGGGGGACAGGGGGGAACAGGGGGGGACCCCCTTCAAGGGGGAGCAATCTTAATATGACTCGGGATAAATCGCACCGCGTGCCCGTCAAGGGTTATTTGTTTTGCGGGATTTTTGGTCAAAAGCGGGATATTAATGTCCCGCGCGTTACCAGAAACCTGATGAGATGATTGTGGCGTTGGTGATGAATATGGTTTTCTAAATATAGTATCACTGATTTAGGTTAATGACGTAATATGCGAAAGTTGTTTTGTTTTCTGCTAGACAAAGTTTTTTGCTAAAGCAATGCGCGTTAACGAAAGATTATTAGATAGTGCAAGACCGTTTTGCTATCGGTGCGATCAATGTCGTCACAAAACAATGTTTATATGTCGCCCTTAGCAGAATTATTATTATGGACTATAAGGATATGGTGGCACTCAAAACGAAGCCAGTTACTAAAGTTAGTTTTAGCTCCAGCAAATACAATCTAGATTAGTAGAAGAACCTGTTTGTGCAAGATTGTGGTTTTGATTTCGGGCCAGAACATCAGTATAGTATTATAGTATCAGTGATTTAAAGTTTATTTATACGCAGATGGCGAACCTACAAAATTTGGTCCTAACAACTAGCAGGAAAATTAGTTGAGATAACTCGACAAAAATATGAGGTCCATCAGGCTATGAATCTTTTTTTTTTCTTAATAGCCCCTTAAACAGGACCACTAGTTCTTCCTTCCGAAGGGAAGATACAATTTTTTTTATTTTTTATTGCATGTTAGGGTTTTTATAGTTGTTTACAATGGTAATTATTTTTAACACTTTACTATTATGAATGGGCTATGAATCTTCGAGAGTACGTAGTTGGCAGTTACCTTCAACGCTCAGATACACGGCCATGTTGATTTTGGGTTCCGTGTTGATCTGGCACTCGTAGACTCCGGCGTCGCGCGGCTGCACGTAGTCCACCTTCAGATCCCAGTCGTCCGAGGGTTCCGGATGGAGTACACTGAACCGCGCGTCGCCCGTGTACGTGAAGATGTGAGACGTCAGTATATGGAGGTCTCGCTTCCTCATCCATGATACCTGAAGAAACGGACATAATACACGTTAAATTAAGAGCTCGTACTATCTTTTCTACTGCTATCTTCACACTCACGCCCGTCTTTCATATGCCAGGTGAAAAAGGACGATCGCCAAGTTAGCGGGCAGTTATAGGTATTCTGTTTTTTAAAGGGTTTTTTATATGAAAGTGGTAAAAAGTAATTCCAACATTGTATAGACGACTTTCTCAAAAGTACATTGTATTTTGTTCATACCGTTAAGACGTCAATACAATCCATAAACAGGTGATATTCTAAACCTTTTACAGCAAAAATCACAAAACTGTCGCGGGTTAGAGTTGGATTACTTAAAGATACTTAAAAAAAATAAAAAATCTAGCTGCAACATTAAATTATAATTGAAATGATCTTACATGTTGTGCATTAAAACTTATAGAAATACTGTATTTTAACTGTTAAATCACGTCTGTTAAATGAGCGAAATCGGCAAAATTTCATATACAGACTCTTAAGAGTAAATTGAGACTCACTGTGACATATTTTTAGGGGGCAAACGATCAAACGGATCACCTGATGGAAAGCAACTACCGTCGCCCATGGACACTCGCAACATAAGAATAGCTGCAGGTGCGTTGCCGGCCTATATGTTTGTAATGAAATCACGCTTGAATATATAAAAATTAAAAGAAAAATAAGTAATATGTAAAGGTGAAAACATAACAACTATTCTCTTTTTGACCGACTTCCAAATAGGAGGAGGTAATACGTTCGGATGTATGTATCTTTTTTTGTATTTGACTGCGTTATATGCATTACAATGTTTATCTTTCACCTCAATTGAGCAAAGGCTTCTCTTGATACAAGCTCACATATATAAAATAGAGTTTTTTTTAGAGTTCGACTATAATTATTCTCATCGTCTTTACAAAAACAGTTAGTCCCTATTTGTATTTTTTCTCGTGGGCTTATCGATATTAAAAAATTGAAATAATAAACCAATTAGAAGAGAATTTCCGCAAATGTTGGGTAAAATAAAGATTTTTTTATTCAGGAATAAAATTTGAAAAGAAGTAATTGGATGGTCTGAAAGTTGAACAATAATTTAAAAATTATTTTAAATTTAAAATAAAACGGTTTTAACGAGTAATTGCTGAAATTATTTTCCTGTTCTGAGAAATTTTTTGTTGTAATTAAGGAAAGCCTCTGAGCGTCGTAATTAGCGAAGATGAAGCGATCAGCCTTAAATAATATCATTATGTAATGACGGAAATAAATTGTACAACATTTTATTCATTTAACGACCAAAAATACGTCAGGATAATTATTTTAAAGATGAAACAAAAATTCAGGATAGTAAAATATTTTTTCTAAACAGTTTATAAATATACTTTAACGTTGTTCGTGGCGGCCGAAAAGGAAGATCTTCCGACCGAGCGAGATACCATGCTCGGTCAGGCCGAAGCCCACTGACGTCATTTCAGACGTTGTATATATCTTGCCGTTCTCCGAAACTTCGATAGCGCGATGTAGGATTGTTAGGCGAATTGTGGGTACCGCCACTTCACTCCCCCCCGAAGACCGGTGGTATTCTTCAATGCGCTTGTGTTATCAGGTGTGGGCTGAAGCTACGCGTGCAATGACCAGGAGAGGTTCCCGTACTCTGCTTGCTGACCGGTCGTTGTAGCCTATGGCTGCCCCGTTCAAGCCAGACACGGGTTCGACCGGCGCGGACGCCCAATGCGGCTTATGGTCGAGGCGACCCGGTTATGCTTGATGTCTGCTGACGTGGTGCGGAGGGGCGGGAAGTGTTGATGATGATTGATGTCCATGATGAAGGATGCCTGTTCTTGTCGGTGGTCACCAATTTAACGTTGCTAGTGGCAGCCGAAAAGGAAGATCTTCCGACCGAGCGAGATAGCATGCTCGGTCAGGCCGAAGCCCACTGACGTCATTTCAGACGTTGTATATATCTTGCCGTTCTCCGAAACTTCGATAGCGCGATGTAGGATTGTTAGGCGAATTGTGGGTACCGCCACAATACTTTCAGAATCGTCCCACTTAGGGTCTACACAGACGGACCGCATTTCAACTGCAATCCAACTGCAAATTGTAGTTCAAGTGCAGTTTGAATGCAGTTGACACGACTGCGATGCGACTGCAATAGAACTGCAAACCAAATAGTTCACACGACTGCACGCCAACTGCAACTGAACTGCAATCCGACTGCGCGTTTGGTTTTCAGTTCTATTGCAGTCGTGTCAACTGCATTCAAACTGCACTTGAACTGCAATTTGCAGTTGGATTGCAGTTGAAATGCGGTCCGTCTGTGTAGACCCTTAGTGGGAACTACTGCTCCGGTCTGGACCTACGCAGTGCCTAGAGAAGAACCAGCGTAAGAAACTTGCACTTCCATCTGTTTATAATATAGGTATATTTCTTTTAAAAAGTGACAAGAGGTTCGTTAGTTCCTCCACACATCTACAACCAAAATGTTATATTTTCAAAATGCAAAGAGTGATGCCTGGCCCAAAACGTACTTTCTTACGCCGGTTCTTCTCGCCGGGTTAGTTCCGGAACCGGTGGTAGGCATCATGTAGACTTTCAGAAAATATTTGCAAAAAAATATTCTGAATAAAAAAATTGAGTTTGAGTGTTTTGCTATAATGTTTTTTTTTAGATAGAGACACTGAGGCCTTAATCGCTGTCATCATAGATTATTTAACAAGTTATTTGATTTATCAATAACTAGATTACGCCCGCAACTCCGTTGAGCCAAAATTAGTTTATCGCGCGGGAACCGTACATTTTTCCGGGATAAAAAGTATCCTATGTCCTTTCTCGGGACTAAAAATATCCCCATACCATACCATACCATTTCAGCAAAATCGGTTCAGCGGTTTGGGCGTGAAGAGGTAACAGACAGACAGACAGACACACTTTCGCATTTATAATATTAGTATGGATACAAGCACATGACCTTCGCTCAAAGCTACTATAGATATACCAGTAGATTATATAACTCCGTCCGTTTCTATCTAGGTACCGCTTCTTTATTTCGCACAAGACTATTTCATTGTAAATAATATTTTATTAAAGAGCCAATATCAACACATATTGGCAAATATATCAAAATAGCCGAAAAGCTATCAACTAATATTGAGGGGAAATCCCCGAAAAAATATTAGATAATAACAGGCAATACATTATGCACCGCGGGACGTCGCGGCTATTTGAGGGTGCGTCATTAATATAAGAACCAGTGGACCGCGGGACGCTGAAAAATTGTGTGTGCCGATACGGGCACAACATTTGGGCTGCGTCTTAGTGATAATAATATTTCCCCCTCGTCCTGTCCTAAGAAGGACAGATTCTGGTTTGGACAGATTCTTGTAACGACAGATTCTTGTTACGGCAGATTCTTGTTTCGGCAGAATTAGCACTGTCGCACATAAAAGCTTTAGTTTTATTCCAAAATTTTCATAATACATACAAACTATAAGTCTACCAGAATCTGAAGGCAAAAAGTGTGAAAATGGATAAATAGTTATGTGGATATGGTACATGGTATACGGGCATTTGAAAGATTTGTGGTATATGGGCAAAGAATTTGAATAGTTTGTTTATGATATAATATAATATATTATTAATATAAAATGCGAAAGTGTGTCTGTCCATCTTTGAGCTTTAAGCGTCTGAAGCGATTTTAACGAAATTTATGTTGTCATGTGTTTGTGTACATATTATCCTTAGAGTCTGGGGAAAGGACAAATGATAGATTTTAATACCGAAATATTTATAATTTACGCATGGTACAAGACTTTTGTAGCGAGCAACATCTAGTATTTTAATAAAGTTAGACTAGAAATATTCTGAAACTTTCACTTAGACAATATTTTTTATTATTACTAGCTGACCCGAGAAATATTATTTTGCCATATAAATTATTTCTAGTATCAATATAAAAAGTAGATTAAAACCTATTCTCAGGCCTAACAGAATATGTACATGTACACGTTAAAATCGGTTGAGCCATTTTGGAGAAGTTCGCGCACAAACACTGTGACACGAGAATTTAATATACGTATAAGATAATTTGAAGATAATAAATTATTTCAGCGGCTAAAACGTACATAATATTTAATAGACACAAAGACATACTTACCCATTTAAAATATTTAAAAATAGATTATGAGGCACATAATAAGAACAAAAGCAATATCTTTCCAACACCACCTCCAATATAATTGTAATGAAGGCAGTACGATATTAACTGGGGCGAAATTTTAATAATCCAAATGGTGACGTCAGCGACCCTTTAATTAAGAGATCGGAATTAGAAATTAATTAAAACCTGAGACCTTCCAGTGACACTCATTAGCACTAAGATATAATAGGTGTCAACCTGTTGGAAGTTGACATCTGGTTGGATTTCAACATCTCAAAAATCGTTGAATGGTAATAATTTTATTTCGACTTTTTTTATCCATGCCGAAATTACGTCGCGTTATATTGTATGCGTTTGACATTGCTGATGTAATCATGCCGAATTTCCGCCGCGGAACTTCGGCATATTATGTTTAAACCAGTATATTATAAGTCTATGGTTTAGACGCTTATGCAAACCGAATGGGTTGGAACTGGGAGTTCCAATAAATATTATATAAATAAATAATAAATATTATATTATACAAAGATGACGCCCGCAACTTCGTTGCGCCAAAGCTCGTTTATCGCGGCGGAACCGTACATTTTCCGGGACAAAAAGTATCCTATGTCCTTTCCCGGGACTCAAACTATCTCCATGCCAAATTTCAGCAAAATCGGTTCAGCGGCTTGGGCGTGAAGAGGTAACAGACAGACAGACAGACAGACACACATTCGCATTTATAATATTAGTATGGATATAACCAAATTAATTTAAATGTAAAATTAATTTAAATGTGAGTGTGACAGATTGAGGCGTTCCGGTATATTATAGATAGTCTACCTGTATATATTTTGTAGTTACTGTGGTGAAAAATTAAAAATTATAAAAAAATAATGCTGCTAATTTTGTAAATAAATTTTTAGATGAACATTATAAGCTATTTTGACTGCGCGTAATGATCGTTAATAATTTAATTAGGTAAGTGGCGACTTCCACCGAACTGGAAGCAATCAGAGTCGGCGGGATGTCGGCAAGTGTCGGCCATCTTTGTCGGTGACTCGATGACGGTAATATATTATAAAGTCTTACACCTTTGCAGACTGTAGTGTAAAAAGGTTCAACATTATAATTAATTACTTTCATTCTAGTAAAAGTATTAATGATAGTTATATTGCCCTCATAAGAAAAAAGGCCGCTAACCCACAAAATCACTTTTTGAGAAAACGCAAAAAAACCTGCGAAACTTAATTTCTTGAATTCTACGAAAGATAAAATTTTTGAAATATTGTCACATAATAGCAATATTTTTTACGTATTATCTGTATATATAATTTCCTTAGAATGACGTTACACAATTTGAAAAAACGGTAAAATGTACTTAACGTATTTATAACAGTGTATATTTTTTTATTATCACTAAGCTAAAAGGCAGTAAGTATACCTTAGCGGCTTTATTGCTTAGTGTCAGTTTTAGTTATAAGCATAAAGGCGGCTAAACAACATTAGCCGCTTTCAAGCCTCTGTTGAACGATTCAAACTCTGTCTGAGGAACTACCCGTAAAAGACGTTATGTGATTTAACCGCCTTTTTGTTTAGTTCTATATTTATAAAATAGAAAAGAACCACAGGAAAACTAAGCTAAAAGGCAGTTAACTTACAAACTATCTCAATTAGCCGCTTTCTTGTTTAGGATGATAATAAATTAGAAGAAAATAAAAATTAATCAGCAAGTGAAAAAAATCAAGTTTTATTTAAAAAAACGTAAAAATTTAACTTCTAAATTCACATTTTTTACATACATCTTTAACGTCATACCTTTATATCTCACTTGAAATTAGATTAGTTATTTTAAATAAACAAAACGACAACTCAACAAAACAATTATTAATAGTTTAAGGTAGGCACCTAAGTACCTATACCTATACTAAATCTAATGAGACAGACTCCAATTTCAGTCTTTAATTTAGGAACTTTAATGAATAATGTTTTAAAAACAGTATTTATTACTTAACCTATGAGTATTAAAGAAAAACAGTACCTAAACTATAAGTACCCTACTAAAGAAAAACAGTCAACAAAAATTATAATTAAGCTGTGTGCGTCCCCCCAGAAAGCCCAATCGAGCTAGGTGTATTTTCAATATATCAGAATTTAGAGCAAAAATGGAGCACCTCTACAGTCAAGTAAATAAATTGGAGCATTAATACGAACGACGCTGCGAGCTAAAAACCGTGGGCTTGCTGGCGTCCTGTCCCGTCAGCACGCCCAAGCTAGATCTCGGGAACCGTTGACAGTACTATCGTGTATTATGGTTCAAATTTTAGAGCAAAATTGGAGCACTCTGCTCCCGTGAAATCAACTTCGAAACTAGAATGTGAAAGGAGTTAGACGTGATTAACCGGTGGGCTTGCTGGCGTCCTGTCCCGTCAGCACGCCCAAGCTAGATCTCGGGAACCGTTGACAGTACTATCGTGTATTATGGTTCAAATTTTAGTGCAAAATTGGAGCACTCTGCTCCCGTGAAATCAACTTCGAAACTAGAATGTGAAAGGAGTTAGACGTGATTAACCGGTGGGCTTGCTGGCGTCCTGTCCCGTCAGCAAGCCCACGCAGATCTCTGAAACGGTAATGATTTGGATTATGATTAAAAACTCTACAATAGAGCCCTATTTAGAGCACTCTGCTCCAAAAAAAATATTTCAAATCGTACAACAACATTTGCTTGTTGCACGGAACGGCAACGTCGCGCGGTCGTGAAAATCGACATATTTTGGCGGCTGAAGTGTTTTTCGCTGATAGCGCGAAAACCGTAGAACCTAGGATTTTGATCTATTTGGAGCATTGTTCTCTTATTCTAAGCTACGATTTGAGATATTTTTGACGACTCTCCGTTCAGTAGTTTCCACGCTCCAAATGGGCTTGCTGACGGGACGCGACGTCAGCAAGCCCGTTTTCAAAGGCCTGTAACTCGAGAACTATTGAAGCTACATTAATATTTTTTTGGAGCAGAGTGCTCTAAATAGGGCTCTATTGTAGAGTTTTTAATCATATTTCGAAGTTGATTTCACGGGAGCAGAGTGCTCCAATTTTGCTCTAAAATTTGAACCACAATACACGATAGTACTATCAACGGTTCCCGAGATCTAGCTTGGGCGTGCTGACGGGACAGGACGCCAGCAAGCCCACGGTTTTAAGCTCGCAGCGTCGTTCGTATTAATGCTCCAATTTATTTACTTGACTGTAGAGGTGCTCCATTTTTGCTCTAAATTCTGATATATTGAAAATACACCTAGATCGATTGGGCTTTCTGGGGGGACGCACACAATTAAGCTTCCTCGAATTCTTAAACCTAAAACTTATACAATACTGACGAGCTTTTGAGATCAAACGTTAAAGAATTTGACTTTAAATATATTCTACTGAACCGAGTTTAACATCCATCCATCAATTAGTAGGCAAATTCTTCCAGAACTGATGTTTATGTGGAGGCATAAACTTTAATAGATTTTTAATTATTTCTGCTTTTCTTTTATTATCTATTCCTCTTGGAATTTCTCTAAATGAAATGACAATCGGATTTCTGTTTTTAGGTTTTAGTTAGATGTCCTTTAAGAAATTCAATGTACTTCTCCATCCAGATCGTTTTTGTAATATAAATTAAACGTCCCTCGTTTAAAAGTTACATGTGAAATATTACGCATGTATGCACGAGGGCTTGAAGTTTGGATTCGCCTTGAAGATGTATAGTCGGCAACGTCTATGAAATCGTTTATATTCATTTCCTTTACCGCCACTTTACCAGATTTGGCAGCTGATACGGCATGGATAAAGTCTTGAAAATCGTGCAGATTTTTAATTTTTTTCATTGACAGCTCCACTTGATGGTGGAAATGATCACAGGACATAAAAGTATGGCCAGTCTCAAAATAATTCAAATTTTATTCTTTAATATTAAATTCATCTGAGTTGCATTTGCATTGCATGCATGAACCAAGTAAAAATACAACAGCCAGTTTTTATTTTGTGCTCCACAATTATCAAGCCACAAATCTATTACTTCATATTCCCGAGAATGCTTTAGAAAAACACTAAAAGCACTTATAATGTCTTCCTGTTTGCGCCCAGCTATAACCTCGTGCCACAGCACAGCAAACGGTTTTTCGGCATTAAACTAACTTAGCCGCCTTATAGCTTCTGTTACTTCAGTTAGCGGCGTTATTGCTTAGTAACAAAAACAATAAAAGGGAATCAATGCTAAGAAATAAAGGGGTTAAACTCATGTAGCTGCCTTATAGCTTATTCTATTCACTTTGCGGCCATTTAGCTTAGCACTTCAACAAAAAAAAGTACATTATACTGAACAAAAATGTCGTTAGAGTCACTTATCGGCCTTAAAGTTTAGTGAATTCAGGTAACTGTTTTCTTGCTTATGACATAATTTTAGAACTGCTAGTTAACGGCTTTTAAGCTTAACGTATCTCTGGAACAATAAACCGTAAAAATATAGTTCCAAGATACGTCGATGCGTCTCATTTTGCTTAGTCCAGTGGTACCGAAACCTAGAAATACGCGAAAATCACTTAACGGCCTTTTTTCTTATGAGGGCAGATATTATGTATACATACATTATAGTTATTCGTTAGTTATGTTTATGTTTTGTTATGTTGTATACGTAAGTTTTATTTATGTTTTGCTTTTGTCTAATACATTAGAAAATTCTTTAATCATCTCCCCTAGCATTGAGATACTTGGCGTCAACATATCGAGCGAAGTCCAGTTCCGATATCATCTAGAGGGTAAGGCCAAATTAGCATCGAAGAAGCTTGGTGTTCTTAACAGAGCGAGACAGTACTTCAGTCCGGACCAACGCCTACAACTCTACAAGGCGCAGGTTCGGCCGCATCATACCATCTGCAACTTTTCGCCATCGTCCCACGCGAAAAACATACCATCCTCATCACCTTGATGAGTGGCAGTCTTCCACAGTGCGTTTTTCGCGTAACTTTCTGCCGCGCACTGTAGAACTCTGGAACGAACTGTCACCAGCAGTATTTCCGGACCTATACGACCTGCAAACCTTCAATAAAAGAGCGTATTCCCTCTTAAAAGGCCGGCAACGCACCTGCAGCTCTTCTGATGTTGCAAGTGTCCATGGGCGACGGTAGTTGCTTACCATCAGGTGACCCGTTTGCTCGTTTGCCCCCTTATTAAATAAAAAAAAAAGAAAATGAATAGTTCGCAGTGCCAAGTGACGTATTGATGGCTCATGTGCCATTTCTCATTCAAACCTTTAGGGTCAGGAGTCACTACAACGTGACACGTAGAAATAGACACCGCAACATGCATTTTTTAATTCCATACATTTTGACAGACTTTTAAGTAACTTTTGTCACGTCTCATACATGTACTCTGTCAATTATATGAAATGCATCACACCGCCTTGTCACGTTGCAAAGTAATCTGCGTTAAAAGTGGTCGCACATTAATTATCAGCACGTACGCGCCGAACGCGCCGCATTTTAGAATTTGTTGTACGAATTAATGATGTGAAATCGCGCACATTCGTCCGCACCGTACGCACCGCATTTCGTGTACTGTGCGGTACGACGCGAACGGCGCGTACGGTGCTGACAAATGTGAGATCAGCTTTACTCACCATCCTATTCCTTATCAGCTTGGCCCGGCAGCCCAGCATGGCGGCCTGGCCCACCACCGCCGTGGTCTTGCAAGTCTAAGCGCGTGTTCACACCAAACTGACTATACGCTGCTGAATGTGAGCAGGCTCACTGTGAGCCCTGGTGTGAACGAGCGTAATGGCGTATAGTCAGCTTGGTGTGAACGAAAAAGTGAATTTGTATGGAAATACAATAAACTGCGTAACGCTCGCTCACATTCAGCGGCGTATTGTCAGTTTGGTGTGAATACGGCCTAAGAATAGTACCAAGACCAAGACTGCAAGACCAAGACTAATTTTGCTCATCACTACGTGTCGGAGATTAGAATGAAGGGTTTCGATCTTCGCGGCACGCGTTTTACGTTGGCGTTTACTCACCGTCCTATTCCCTATCTGCTTGGCCCGGCAGCGCAGCACGGCGGCCTGGCCCACCACCGCCGTGACATTGCGTGGCGACACGTCGTCGAAGTACGGCCGCCCCTCGCCGATACCCCCGCCCGCGCCTGCGGAATACGCAACTGGTTAGTCAACATCATCATACTCTTTACAAGATTAGATGCTCGGTAAATACATTATATTTAAACCTTAAAAAAGAGTTCATTTTATAAATGTGATGAGAATGAAATATTTAGTTTTTAATTAGAATTACATGTTGTAAAATTACTTAATATCGCTATCACTATAAACTTAGTAAGAAAATGGAATTGTTCATGATTTATCTCACATTTTTTGCTGACTAGAAAACTGTATACGCATAAAAATCGTTTCAGCGGTATATACAAATCGACACATTCAAAATATTATTAAATAATGTTAAAAAAAGTTACAAAACTTATATAATTTTTTTAATTCTTTTAACATTATTTATCAAAACCCTTAGACATAGAAATTTTAGTGTCGATAAGAAACATTGAGCCTCATCAATATCGACTATAGCTACTCAAAAACCCCGGGGAATCCTCGTAAATCAGCTAAATAGACATTCTCATCGCCAGACAAGCTCTAGGTACAAGTACGAGAGGGCTCGGTGTCAATTCTTTGATACCCTCTCCCTCTATGTGTACGTTGACTCATTCCCAAAGTATCAGGCTACATACATTTAGTGTGTACACAGCATAACAATGCTGTGTACACACTAAATGTATATACACGGTAAGATATTGGTTTTGATGATGATAAGTAATATCATCCCGCAGTAGCGCGACTTTCTTTTACGATGCCCAGTATATTATTATACACAACTACACTACGATGCCCAGTATATATGTCGCAGCCGACTGGTTTAAATAGCCGATCAATCAAACAGCTAGCCCTTTGACTGAACAACGCCATTCAATCACACGGCTATACGTCGTTTAGCCGACTTGTTGACTGCAACGTTCAACACTACAGCTAGACGACGCTTAGCTGTCTGGTTAAATGGCAAATTAACTAAGCTGACCATTAGTTTAGTTTATTATTACACAAGCGCAATGATAATAAGCAGAATAAATTGTATTCTAACTCATTTTGAAAACCATAATTGCAATGAATACCTTCGTAATGAATTTCATAATCCCGTAATTTCTACTTGTAATTCGAATTTTTGTTTAAATTTTGATTCACTCGTATGTGCCCCCATAATTTCTGTCACTTTAATAACACTTGTAAGTTGTAACGTATATTTACGAAAAATATCTTAATACAATCACAAAACACCGGCTAGTTGACGCCATATTGTAAACAAAACGCACCTAGCGCCGCGGTGGTGAGCGCTGAACTAATTCAATCAAACGGCGGCGGCTTGAATCAGCTGTAGTGTTGAACGTTTCGAGCGACTGAAATATTCAATTAAAAAGCTAGCCGTGAGATTGAATGACGTTGTTCAGTCAAAGGGCTAGCTGTTTGATTGATCGGCTATTTAAACCAGTTGGCTGCGACATATACACAACTACGCTACGATGCCCAGTAATACAGAGGTTTTATACCAATGTCTAATACTTGTAACAAAACAGTCATAATATGGCAAGTAGGTAGTGTTCGCGATGGGTTATGATGGGTATTGAGTAACCATGCCGCTACATCAACAGTATGCACGACTCATCTCAATCATGGGCAAATAGTCTTTATATTCATATTTGCCTATAATATATTTTGTCATCTTGGACCAACATCTATAATATCTTTATCTATCTATCTGTCAGATGTAGTAACACTAGTCTATGCGCCCCGCTCTAGTTTTGTCTCTGTAACCTGGCTCTGCACGCAAGGACTGGAATGCCGCCATTGTACAATTACCAATATCTAGTGAATAAAAGAAGTCTCGCAGCCTGGAGTTTCATTCACTACGCTTAATCATCTATTAGACACACACCACGTCAGTCTGGCCCCGTGCTAAGTACCTGAAGGACTTGTGTTACAGGTACCAGACAACGGAAATATATTTAATACTTTTATACTATACATGTATTTAAGATTTTTATTATATGATACACATATTTAATATACATCCATGACCCAGGAACTTTATAAACTTTTTGTTCCGTCGGCGGGACTCTAACCCGCGACCTCCGGCTTGAGCTACCAACGCGCTCACCACTTCGCCACGGAGGTCGTCAAACCAACACGAACAGGCCGTGTTTACAACAATACTATAATATGGTCAAACTATATATCTATTGACATTAAAGATAAAACCGCATTACTTGCATTTGCTGCCAATCAATATTCCGTTTAAATGACAGTATAACAGCCAAATCGTACTAGGCAGCATAGTGTGCAGCGTCCCTTTGTTGCAATGTATAGTCTCACTTAAATAAGCTTACGCTGAAACTTCGGACCAGTGTATATTCGCCAGTGTACACATAGCCTACATCGGAAGCCGCATGTTTCCGCCGAACCGGAAATAGAGCCGCGCCCCTTTGAAAGGGCTAAGTAGGTGACGTCATATATACGAATATGCCGAAAATGTCGCTTACTCGGCACGTCATATCATTTGTGGCCAATTGCGTTATAACGGGTTATTTTTTCTGAGACTAGAACATAGACCAGCAACTCTCACTTGATAAGTAGCGACTATCATCACCAATAAAACCCACAACATCAGATGAGTTGCAATGCGTTGCCGGCCTTTAAAGAAGTATTTTATTTCCAATCTTACTTTTTTTAATATATGATATTTTTTCAAATTGACGTTTGTACTCGTATAAGGCTCTTAAGGTATAATATAGTGACTTTTTAAGTGCATAAAATCATAATCCAATTGGATAAATAAAGTTGCGAAATTAAAATTCTACCATTAAAAGCTTACGAAGAGCGAAGTTATTATAATTCATTGCGAATCCTTGAAGGATATTTTACAGCAAAAATTTGATAAATAGTGTGTCCGGGCCACTATTTGTAAGTGTCAAACGGGTGACAGCCGCCACTACTGGCAATTAATTGAGATTCTGAGCTGCTCTGAATAAATGCTCCATACAAGCTAAGCTTTTCTTTTGTTATTGAAAGGGTAATTTTTCTTTGTAGCTTGCGACGCGCGACGCTTCCCTTTTATGAAGCTTTAAAATGGGAAATGTATAAGGACAGACAAGGAGTCTTTGTACTATATTATAAAGTATTTTCGTTTATTGCTTTTTAATTACCACCTTTACTGCTGTCAGCAAAATAATGACTATGCTAAAAATTAGCTTGTAAAGATTGAGCAAAAAATTAACAAAATTTGAGTATGAGGCCACGTAGCACAGCCACAGTGGTGCTACGAATTTTTGTAGCACTGCTACAGTATGGTACAAAATTACGAAGCACTGCTACACTATGCTACAAAATTACGAAGCACTCATCCACATCTCCACATTTTCCTAATCCTCAAGTCTCCATTTATGCAAAAAACACAGTTTCTAAATTGTTCATTACCTGCTTTATTAATTAATGTTTTCAATTATTACTTTTTTGATTTAGTTTTAAAACAAGTGCGTTTCCATGATTTGTTTATTAAATACGTATAAAATAAAATTGATAACCGTCCAAATGTTTAGCACTAAGTTTTAGTATGTCTTTAAATTTAATAACTAAAAGATGTTTTGTCTTTAAGTTCTTAAAGCCCTATAACCTAGTGAAAGCCTAGTGAAGTTGGAACTTGGTATGGTAAGGTAATATGAGGTACCTAGGGTATAGAGCATAATAATTCTTGTCCTCTCGTTAATAAAAGCTATTATCGTCTGAAATTTAGATACTCCACGTTGCCCCATCGTCCATTACTTAGTTTTTGCCTTCAGCATTTGCATAACAAAGTTTAGTAAGGGACTTGTGTGCGATCTACTTAATATTCCCAGTGTTAGTGTACCTTTATAAATCAATAGTTTTAGCATGAACTCAGTTAAATTACTGCAAGTATAAATAGCTTATACTAATAGTATAAAATCACTATATTAATCATAAACATAATATTATATACAAACATACACAAACAAAAATATTTTTAACATAACGCTACTTTTGTCACACAACACAACACAAATTTAGTATGTTTAACATGGAGAGCTACGAGAGTAGAGAAAGATGAATTGATCCTGTGTATTGCGTGTACACTTAGGCACTGTTAAAATCGTTTACCTACTTTAATGTAAAAACGGTCACTGTCACTGAAGTCGGTATTAGAAATTATCTTTTATTTCAAGTATCATCATTCGTTTTTAAAGTTTTTAATAATTTTATAAGTCACATGTATACTTTACTGTGAAAGTAGCCGAAAGAGTTACATTTTTTTTTAAACTTTTAGGTCAAATTCATAACACTTGGGCGTTCGCCCATGTAATTCATTAAAAAAACTCACTACTATTTTTACATTGAACTCTATCTAAGAGACATATTATATTATACATTATACACCCTAAACTAAAGTTTAGGGTGTATAATGAACTCACTTTAGAAAAGTATAATCAAATGTATACGTATCTATTTACTCATTAGTCATTAGTCATTACAGTACACACAATAATAATTACAAACAAAACAATATGTCATTCGCATTCGTCGTGCCTGACTCTATGAGATAATATTGTATAATTAGATGAAACATGATTTTATATTATGTTTGTTTAATTACAGCTCTGTGTAATGGTAGATTGGATGTTTTATATTATTGCATTAATTGTACCAGATGGCGCCTGGAACTTTTAGCGCCCAAATGCGTTTAAACCCATCAAGCCCCGTAAGGCCCATATGGACCGTGATAACAAAAGATTTCCAGGAATTGGTGATCGACGGATTAAATAAAGCGGAAACCGTTAATTTTTCCGGAATAAAAAGTATCCTATGCCCTTTCCCGGGATTCAAAGTATCTATATGAAATTGCAGTAAATAATCAGTTCAGTAATTTGGGCGCAAAGAGGTATGACGGATATTATGGACATCTAAGTATTTCAGTAGTACAAATAACTACTGATATTGAGATATTGATATTGTGATTTAACGCCTTGAATTACCTATAATGTATTTTCTGAATTCTATGTAATTTCCTTTACTAAAATCCGACTTATAAATGTAAAAGTTTAATATTGTGTAGATTCTTTTTTCTTTCGTAGATTGAGCCGCAAAAATATTCAAATTTTATATTTTAATATACATAATATACTCTATACAGTATTTAACAAAACCCTTAGAAGCCGCTAATTTGGTTACTTAGTAAACAATAGAATGAAAAACATAATGCCCAATATTAAACCGCGCATTTAAAACGGGCACATAAAAAGAGGATTAAGGCATTGTTTACATAAAGCATTTTGTTAATTAAAACATAAAATACAAAGCGAAAACTCGTAATATTACACCCCATTAATTAGTGGAGCAAAAAGTAAAGTGAAATGTTTAGTACTTTTCTTTTGACGTTTTAAGAACTGAAAGCATTTTAGTCACGCAAGAAAAAGTCTTCGCACACTATAGAACACACAAGTTCTCATTAACAAACTCAGGAAATGCCGCAGTCAGTAGTGAAAAAGCGCCAGCAAAGATTTTCTCCATACGATAGAAAGAGAGGAGGATAATGGTTAATACTTTCTCTCATGCGCCGGCGGCCTCTACTTATCATATTATATCCAAGTTTAAAAGGAATTAATCCTTCGATTGCGGATTCTTGGAAATTTTATTGTATTCTATTGTCGTCGCGATCACCGGTGCTCTTATGCGGCTTGAAGGATATAAGTTAGTTACGCCACTTATAACTCAAGAACGGATGAACCGATTTGTCTGAAAATTGGTGGAGAGGTAACTTAGAACCAGGAATAGGACATAGGATACATTTTGTCTCGGAAAAATGTACGGTTACTGCACAATATACTTTTATTATTTGCGCGTAAACTATTCAATCGATTTTGATGAATTTTGGTATGGATGTACTAAAAGATCTCGGGAAAGGACAAGGGATACTTTTTGTCCCGGAAAATGTACGTTTCCCGCACAATAAACTATTATGATTTTCGCCTTTTAAACTATTCAGTCTTTTTTTATGAAATTTAGTACGGAGATACTTTGAGTCTCGGGAAAGGACAAGGGATACTTTTTGTCCAAGAAAATGTACGGTTCCTACACAATAAACTTTTATGATTTTCGCTTAAACTATTTAATCTTTTTTGATGAAATTTGGCATGGAGATACTAATTTTAATCTATTGTTTTCTTAATTGTACCAAACCGAATTAAATAATCATCGTTAAGACAGGAGAACGTCTGTCGGGTCAGCTAGTTTATATTATAGAACATAATATGCGTTCGTTTCCGTTTTTTAATTTGGTTTGGTTAACTTTTATTATGTAACATAATTTATTATTTTTGCTTAGGTACTTGACCAAGTCACTAGTGTAGCTTGGCCTTTACAGAAAGGTTTTAGCTTTTAAGCAATCCGGCATTTAAATCATGACAAAAATGGAGTAATCTAAATAAGTGACTGACTGACATGGTGATCTATCAACGCACAGCCCAAACCACTGGACGGGTCGGGCTGAAATTTGGCATGCAGGTAGATGTTATGACGTAGGCATCCGCTAAGAAAGGATTTTGATCAATTCCACCTCCAAGTTTGTATAATATTATAATACTTCGTAACGCGAGCGAAGCTGCGGGCAATAGCTCGTTTACTATAAATATCATCATAAACTGTATTTAAGTCCTTGACAGCAGCTTGGGCCAGTTAACACGGAAAAAACTAGGCCTTTGCATCCATTGTGGATGATTTATACAGCATTTTCAGAGCGAAGTAACCACTCCTCAAATACTGTAGTGCCTGGGACAAGATTTTAAATGCCTGTATGGCTGCCCAAGCGCATACGGAATCCTCGCAACATAGTCGGCCTAATCCAGAGGAAAGAACTAGTCAATACGTCTGGGACCAACCATATGCGGCTTTCCTAACGATGTTTTCCTTCACCGTACGAGCGTCCGTATGGTATTATGTACTTGAGATCAGAAAATGTCTCATTGGTACGTACGCCTCCACACGGGATCGTACCTGCTGCACCTTCTGTGAGTGCGAACCAAAGGTCTACCCTATTGGGTATTGGCCTATTGGCCATGGACGCTCTTAACACGGAGACGAGCTACGAAATGGTGGAAAACCGAACTTGACAATACTTAATCAATATGAAATCGAACTTAATGTTAAGTATGGTATGCATAGTAACCGGACGAAATAATAATTAACCACCAAATCGTGCATCGTCTCGTCTCGTTTTACTATAAAATATTCAATGAATATTTGAAGATATTAGGCATACTGTATTTTTAATAAATAAATAAATAAAATGCATTTTTAATCAAAATAGATATCATAAATACTCTTTTTGAAAAGATAATCCAATTCGAGTATTATCATTAGTAAATCAATAAGTAAGTATTCTTGAAATATTCCTGGGCCTGTAGACAAGTGGCAAAGCGCTAACGCTAACCCTAACGCTAGCGCTACAAAATGCATGCGATTTGACACAAGTCATCGCTTCGCTAGCGAATACTAATGTCAAATCCATACATTTTGTAGCGCTAGCGTTAGCGTTAGCGTTAGCGTTTTGCCAGTTGTCTAAGGGGGCTGGACGTCTAGGGAAGGTTTAGATTCTAGGAGGAATGTGATACGACCAATTCACTGGGTTGTCTATTATACTATTTTATAAAGTTACTAAACAATCTAAATAAGTATTTTATTGAGAAACCTAGAATCTAGATTATAGAGAAATAAATCACTCAGAACTGACAAAAACATAATATTTCAATTATGAATACCGCAGTTACAAATAGAAATTAATTATTTGTACAGACAGACTAATAATTATGTTTTGAATGAGCCCCTAGCTCGCCTACAGAGACTTATTTTAGGTCAAGTAATTATTATTTTGTTACGTTTAGTAGGTATAACAATAAATACTAGAAAATAATTATACGATAAATTGTCTTGAATTTATGTTTACAAAACGCTCTTATAATAACAGACAGTAATTTAATTTATTAACATAGGATAGACGTCACAGTAAAATAGGTAATCCCATTTTACAGTGACAAAAATGACTATCATATTATGTTCTTTCCCCAGAAATTATATTATTTGCTACAATATTAATTCCACATAAAATTTCATCTTGATCGGTAAAGCGGCTTAAGTTAAGGCCGTCCCCCGAGCAAACGACCTTGACCATACATTTGCCGCGTGGCCGACATCGCGCCAAAACCCTATTTTTTTACTTATCTTAGTTCAAAATTGTCCTAAAAAATTAAAACAGGGAATATGTAGTTTATGATATTGTCCATCTATTGGCGTGGGTTTTAAATAAAAGTAATTTTTAAATCCTAAGGAGATGCTGAATGTATGCTTGAATATTAATAAATTGGTATTACTTTGGAAGCTGATATCATGAGTATAATAAAAAAAATAGAAAATTTAAAACGGGGAAAAGAATGTTGATATATTCTGAAGATTATTGCTGTATTTTTATTATAACTTTGTAGCTTTCAGATTATGAGTTTGTAGGGCTTTAAATACGGTAAATTATGGAATCTCCGTAGGGAATGCCCTTAAATGTGCAAGAAAACAGACAGAAAGATAGACACAATTTTGCATTAATATTAGTATAGCATGACGATGCATGTTATCGCATGTGTCGATTCCACGAGCGCCTTTCGAATATATTGTACAGCGGGTGGCATCTATAAATAACGCCCTCGCGATAGTGTACTCTATCGAAAGGGGGTTATTTATACAATGTACGTGTGTATTTATAGCACGTGCCCGTATTTGCATGTCCGTCTGTCGCTGATGTATGTGCTCGGTCCGCGTTTCCACGCTGCTGTCACTTTATGTTCCCTGGTGGAGTTTAAAATTCTTTTATGTGGAAAAAAAAATCGCAGCATATGTCAGATCTGATGGAAACGGACTCTCATAGTTTAATACATAATTGACGACTGCACCTAGATACATTCAATGAAAACTTAAACTTAAAGAAAATTTAACACAAATTTCTCAACAAATTAAAGTGCGAACGTGAGTATCACAACACATCATCTTATATAATATCCTAGCTATTTCCCGCAACTTCGTCCGCGTTAACACAGTATACCTATCTTTCATTTAAACTTTCAAACCCTATAATTTCACCTTCTTGGGGGTAGAATTTTCAAAAACGCTTAAACATGTGCAATCATTATTAATCACTTACCCAAAAATAAAGTTTTATGTTCCTAACTTAAGAAAATATGACGGACCTTCATTCACACTTTCAACCCCTATTTCACCCCCTATTTTCAAAATTCCTTCCTTAGTGGGTGTCTACTTAATAAAACAACCCTACTCACCAAATTTCGTGGCTGTAACTTTAACAGTTTTTGCTCAGCAATGATGAATCAGTCAGTCAGTCAGGACATGTAATTTTATAAGTATAGATAAAATTCTCGTGTCACAACTCACAATGTAAGTTACCGTACTCCTCCGAAACGGCTTAACTGATTTTTTATGCATTTTCAGTAGGTCTGAGAATCGGCTACTGGGTACTTTATATTATATTGATAAGTGCATTTGTTGAATAAATAATAGTAAATTATTACAACCTGAGACTGACGGTGACCATAAGGTTTGTGCGAAGGGATAGCGATCGACGTTGCCATGGCGACATATTTATTTAGTCACTTCAATAAAATAATATGGGCGAAATACTTTATATGGCAAAACAGCGTTTGCCGGGACAGCTAGTATTTATTATAATAATATAGACTTAATCATAACTCACAGTGCGACGCATTACCCACAGCTCACGACCGTAACAGACGGCCGGAGACAGTGACCCGGACATGGGGCTAACAGGGGGAAAGGAGGGAAATGGGGTAAAAATACACGACCTATATACGGGTACAATTAATAGGAAGCCTGGATGGTATGGATTTTTATGCTGTCGATTGAACTATGAAAAACATGTCAACTGTTATTATATTGAAAGTTGAAACAGTAGAAATAGTTATTAATCCTTATGACGTGTCTTGTGACATGCATCACGCGTAAACGACGGGAAAGATAAACACTAAACAGACAGTGCAAATATTAAGTAAATAAGGTGGGATTTTACCAATCACACTTAAAACTTCGTTTTATTAAACTTAGTTCCCATTAAACGCGTCCATGCGTTGACGTAAATATCGTTTTGTTTGAAATGGATTTTGCAATCTTCTATAATTATGATATTATGAATCTTAGTTCTCGTGACGTCACGCGATTATTTTACACGTTTATATAATTTTAGATCCTTGTTTTATTAGCAAAATAGCAAGAAACGATACATAAACTAACCAAACGCATTTGTCAAAACTGTCATTATGACATTTTTTTGTCTATGATTTTCGATCCACCATGACACTACAATGACAGGACTTGAACGGGTTTTATGAAGTTAACCACGAACAATGGACGTTCAGATAAAAAAACTTGGATTTTGTGTGAACATGTTTTGTTTATGTTAGTGAAATGCAATCCGGTGTTAAAAACACGTTTATAATTATTATGTTTAGAACTGGTTCTATGTGCACTGAACGCGTTCCATTTCTTTGGTGAAAATATCGCCTCTTAATGTTTATTTCTTCAAAATTTAACACATACATAATATTATACAAAGGTTGACCCTCTCTATTAAGTGCAAGGTGCCTGTGTCAGAAAAGCCCACTCTTCCTCAACATAATATTTTATTTTTATTTTTATTTATTTATTTATTTATTTAGATAAGGCATCTTGGCCCATATTATATGATATACCTTATAGACTAACGTACATAACAATATATAAACTAAAACTAACACTAAGCACTAAACTCGTATTGTCTGCGACGTGGGGCGCGACGTGTTCGGAAGTCGTCCTCGGAACCTCCTGTAGACGACTCCAATCGGTCAGAACTCCTCCTTCTCGAAGATCGGTAAATGATGCGTCGGGGCCCTCACCACAAAGGAGCTGAAATTGACTTTGTGGCGGGACTCCAAGCGCTCGACCCTCAGGACGAAGTGGGTCTTGCTCTTGATGTAGCCCACGACCTGCTCGGCCGTCGTGGACCAGTGCAGCCTGGACACGTACAGCGGCGTCGCGGGAGTCTCACGCCGCAACAGCTGCTCGGGTCCTTCGGGTGCTGCGATGGTTGCGGACGACGGGTTTCTTCTTCTTCCTCTCCACTCTTATAAACCCGTCATCATCGCACTTTCGATCCTTTTTGGAGAGAGGACACTCTTTTGCGGGAACTTCCTTTTTCCCTTTGTTAAATATAATATAGTAATAACTGCACGGTCCGTGCTGGGTTATCTAATATATAAAATTCTCGTGTTACAATGTTAGTCCACGAACTCCTCCGAAACGGCTTTACTGATTTTAACCAAATTTTATATGCATATTCAGTGGGTTTGAGAATTAGCTACTGGGTACTTATAATATACTGATAAGTGCATTTGTTGAATAAATAATAGTAAATTATTACAACCTGAGATTGACGGCGACCATTGTTTGTGCGACGGAATAGCGATCGACGTTGCCATGGTGACATACAAATATTTAGTCACTTTAATAAAATATTATGGGCGAAAATCGAAATACATATGGCAAAACAACAATTGCTGGGACAGCTAGTAATTTTATATTTTACGCGTTCGAAGTCATGATGAAACTATTAAATCTTACGTGTGAAGTGTTTCGTTTAATTTTTGAAAACGGTACCCTAAAAAGCTTATATTAAGTTACATTACATTTTTTACTAAAATCCTCTCATCCAATGATTCAAATTTCTACAGATGGCGGCAGATGGCGGTCAATATTTCTTAAAATACCGCCCGCGCCGCTTTCATCCTGGGCCCTCCTATTAAAACTTGCGAAGATTGCTCGCATTAGTTTTGCGGGAAAAATTTAACTTTTTCCGCGAGACCCGAAAAATTTTTCACCCATTGTGCGGACTTCGCTGCCTTTTGTTGGAGATGAGAGTTCTTTCGGTATAATGCATGTTGTTTGATGAATTTTGTTAATTGGGAGGCGGATTTAATGTTTTAAGGTTCAGGAAAAGAGTCCGTGGATTTTACGCAATTTTTTACGCAGTTTTTACATTTGTATATTATCTTTTTATTATATTATATAGTTGCGTTTTTCTTTTAATACTACAATAATTATTATTTGTTACTTACATGAAATTATCTTGAAATATTACCGTTTTTAATGGTGAATACCGCCCCGTACCTCATTTCATTTATGAATATTGTGTTATGTTAAAATACAGTAACAGCTCGTAATGATATAAACCTAGCAACTATTATCGCCCTATTTTCAAATGCATCCACAGAATACCAGCTCAAAATCCCGCAAAACGACCAAAACAATTTGAAAAGAAAACAGAATAGTTGATAAAACATTAGCTACCGCGCTGAATGCCGGCCATAAACAAGATGAAAATAAAACGCATTCAAAAGCAGAACTAAAGTCTAAACAAATCCGAAGAATGGGAGCTCATTTCAAATATTAAAACCTCGGAAGGTGTTATGAGTCTAATTCGTTTTGTTTCGACACTGTACAAGAGAGACTTTTAATAAAGCCGAGATTGAAATTACAGAATAACAATTGGTCTTGTAAACGAAAAACTTTTAGTTCGTCTCTTGTGAAAATTAAAGAGTGAGGTGACAATGTGACAGGTTTTAATCCTTGTTGAATGGTGGATTTTGTCGACTAGGTCAGAAGGGTTACGTATTTCGAGTGTAGATGTATGCATGTATTTTATATCATCTATACATTATTTAGAATTATTTTATCTACATTATATTATATAAGACTTGAAAGTTATTTTCAGAAATCTATTTTATTTATTTTAATGCTGTAGAATGTTGATGATTGCGTACATTCTATGTTCGTATAATATTCATACAAACTTATTTTAATTCCATTCTCCGCGAGCAAACATTTGAATACTTGAAGTTTTACAAAAGTATTTGTTTCATCCCCAACTTCTTGCCGAGTGCAATCTCACGACGTGCACTTACAATTTTATCTTCGATCCTGTCGTTTTCATAATAGTTTTTACACCCCCCGTAAAAGTTGTATCGCTCGTAAAAAGCGTTATTTCCACTCATATCGGTGGCAGCATTATGTTAATCTGAAGCGTTTTTAAGCGCACGATATGGGTAATAAACGTGTACGGTGTACTTTCGATCTTATGGCTACGACGATAAGGTCCAAAAATGGACCGGATGTGTTTCGAGTACCAGTGATAACATAACTTACGTTGTTAGTGGCTATTTGTCGGGGAATAAAGTATTATATTTCGCTTATTATCATTGAATGAAGCCTTTCAAAATGAATGAAAAATGACAAGCTGTTTAGGGACATACATGTTTGTGTATACTTGTTACGAATAGATAGTATACAGAAAAACATAGCTATCCTTCTAGCGTAAATGTTGATGTTAAATCAAAATACATATGAATAAAGAATAATTAGTATATTTTGCTACGCATTAGAAAAGAACATGGTTCCACACTACACCTACAAAGTGTTCTTGAATTAAGACACATTATTTTTATTTTCTAATAAAAATAATATGTCTTAATTCAAGAACACTTTGTAGGTGTAGCGTGGAATCATGTTCTTTTCTAATGCGTAGCAAAATATACTCAAGAATATTCGTAACGTAATAATAGAAATGAATCTTAATAATTTATATATATGAATAAAGAATAATTACGAATATTCTTGAGTATATTTTGTTACGCATTAGAAAAGAACATGATTCCGCGCTACACCTACAAAGTGTTCTTGAATTAAGACATATTATTTTTATTAGAAAATAAAAATAATGTGTCTTAATTCAAGAACACTTTGTAGGTGTAGTGTGGAACCATGTTCTTTTCTAATGCGTAGCAAAATATACTCAAGAATATTCGTAACGTAATAATAGAAATGAATCTTAATAATTTTATATAGATGATAATATTATATTCTATGTAAAGCCTCAAAGCCGCTAGACGTAGCAATATTATTTATGGTAAAATATTACGTGAATTTCTGTTACGACTTCTATATTTTATCTCGAGAATGCGAGTGCTTCAACTCTCGGAAATTTCACGAATTACATACACTCACAATATTTATCAAACGTATGATATATCTCCCGAATATCACTTTTATGCGGCCGCTCCACGTTGGCCAATGATGGGTATAGTATTATTACAAACGATCACAAACGTGTAATGGGAAATGTTCGTGTATTGGCCTCTCAATTTTATTCGATGATGGATAACAATACAAGCAATAGCGAACGTCTATAATTGTCGAATCATTATTTGCATAATAACCAGAAAAAATATTTATTGGCAGATATTGTGGCGGATCTACGTTTGGTCGAGTTCTGTCAACTTAATTTTACTCGTATTTTATCAGCTGGTCCTGACATAATCCAGCCAAATTAAGTCCGCAATCTGCCAATAAATCAATTCCTCTGATACTACAAAAATGACGTCAATCATACATGGTCAAGTTTTACAATCATGGTGAAAATTACATCCATCATGGCCAACGTGGAGCCGGGCCTGTAGATCACGTTACATATTCCTGTCAAATAAATCTCCGTGTATTTCTATTAGCGATGCAGAGTGCTATTAAGCCGAAAGTGGTTTAGCGTTAACACGAGCGGCCGGCGTATAACCCCGTAACCGAACTGCGCTATTTACCAGCGAATTTATTCTGCAGTACATGCCACTGTCGAAGCGGGCCTGTTCTGCGGAACTATTTACAGTTTAGAGCAGCAATGAAATAAACTTACTTAACCGATTAGTTTCATCCTATCTTGGAATGGTTGTTATTCATTTATTTACTAGATGACGCTCGCAACTCCATTGTGCCAAATTTTACTTATCGCGTGGGAACCGTACATTTTTTCAGGACAAAAAGTATCCTATGTCCTTTCCCGGGACTCAAAGTATAATAATAATAATAATAATAATAATAAAGCCCATTTATTTCCAACAACCTTAAATAAACATTTTCTCTTTTTTAACTAAATAACTATTTCTAATCTATTATTGGAACCCCACGCTGGGTAAAGGCCTCCTCTAGCTTACTCCAGAGTTTTCTGTTGCTTGCTTTTCCTCTCCAGTCCTTTCCTGTTACTAGAGTTATTTCGTCAATCCACCTATTCCTTGGACGACCTCTTTTTCTTTTTCCCGTCGGTCCTTTCCATGTTGTGGTTTCTAGTGTCCATCTATTATCTGTACATCTAGCTATGTGCCCAGCCCATCGCCATTTTTGTGAGCGGGCATAATGAAGTACATCTATTAAGTTGGTTTTTGCTCTTATGTCTTTACTTCTTATCTTTTGAATTTTCCTTATTCTTAATATACTTCTTTCCATAGCTTTCTGGCAATTTGTTAGTTTTGTTTTTATCTTTGTGTTGTATGTCCATGTTTGGCAGCCATAGGTCAGAGTCGGCAGAATGCATGTATCCATTACTGTCTTTTTTAGGTGAAGGGGAAAAGTGCCTTTTAGAATTTCCTTTAGACTCCAGTATCTTTTCCACGCTATGTTCACTCTACGTTCTATTTCTTCTTCTTCAGTGTTGTTATTGAATGATACTTGTTTGCCGAGGTATATATAGTTTTTTACATATTCTAGTGGTTTGCCATACATGTTGATGTTAGTAGTTTTACTGTTTGTCATTAGCTTAGTTTTATCTTGGTTCATTATGAGCCCGACTTTTTCACTTTCTTCTCTCAGCGTGCTTATCATCTCGTCTAGCTTGTCACTGGTTTCAGCAAAAATGACGATGTCGTCGGCGAATCTCAGGTGAGTTAGCCTTCTCCCATTTACTTTGATTCCGTGGTATGGCCAGTGTAAGTTCTTGAAGATAAGCTGCAGTACCGCTATAAAAAGTTTTGGTGAAAGGGGGTCTCCCTGTCTTACTCCTCGACAGATAGGTATATTTGTTCCTCTTTTTTCCAGTTTTATCCTGCTAGTACTTCCTTTGTAGATATTTTTTAGTATCTTTATGTATTTTTCTTGGATATTGCAGTGATCGAGCGCTTCCCATATAGACTTATGAGAGATAGTATCAAAAGCTTTAGCGTAGTCAATAAAGGCTATATATAATGGTTTGTTGAACTCTTTGTATTTTTCAATAACTTGTTGAATAACATGTATATGGTCTGTTGTGGAAAAGCCTGAGCGGAAGCCAGCTTGCTCTAAAGGTTGGTGTTCATCGATTTTTGGAGACAATCTGCTTTGCAGAATCGACATGAATAGTTTGTACGTGCTTGGAAGTAGACTTATAGGTCTGTAATTACCTACGTCTCTCGGATCTCCTTTTTTATACAGTAGGATTATATCGGATTTCTTCCATTGGTCTGGCACCTGACCTGTTTCTAAAACTTTATTAAAAAGGTAAGTTAGAGGACGAGCTAAGGGACTCAAAGTATATCCATGCCAAATTTCAGAAAAATCGGTTATTTATTTATTTATTTATTTTGTTCAATACTGTAAGTATACAATAATAATTACAAAATACAAGAAATCTTGCCGCAAAAACTACGAGTTTATCTGGACAAGATAAGCGTGAAGGGGTAACAGGTAGACAGACAGACAGACAGACAGACAGATAGGTAGACAGACAGTCTGTCTGTCTGTCTGTTACCTCTTCACGATTAAACCGTAGTATGGATATAAAGTACGGATTAGCATTTATTTGAATTAGTTTAATGAAGGATTGATTTAAAAAGTCTATTCAGATTATTCTCGTTCTATCTTTAGACAAATGCTATCAGGGATAGATTTCAAAGAGCTTATTTTCTATTGAGATAATTAATATTAGCTCTCACGCAGATTTCTATTGTGATGTTTTGTTGAAACTCATAAAATATAAAGACCCTTATTAATCCTTCGATTGTGGATTCTTGTAAATCTATTGTTGTCGCGGTCGCCGGTGTCCTTATGGGGTTTAATTAAACATTTAACATGATATTATATGCTTTACGGTAATTATGGATGATGATGTTTTGTGAAATACGATAAAAAAGCTACACATGACAGACATTCCACATGCATATCCAACGCATGGATCATCTAGATTCTAGATTCTAGACCAAGTAAATTATTTCAAGATCAGAAACCCAATATTTCATATTATGTCTGGTTTAGGTCTGCGCTGTGTTGCACATGCACATGTTACATATGCATTTTAATTGCAAATGAATGGGTGAAAAACGTATTAAAGTAGGATATCATCACAAATTATTATGAGAATTATTTCAGTTAAACAGTGTAAGCTTTCCGCGTGATTTCAAACATATTTTGGTTTACCGAGCCGTGTGAGTCTAAACCTGATGTCGGTTAACCAAAATATTCGCATTTATCTTATTTTATATTAAACTGGCATCACACCTGCAAATAAATGCTATGGAGTCACGAAATAAGGTTTGTGGGCGTATATACCAATAGATATAATGGTTTTGAAATTATCATGTTAATACAACAAAATGGCACACAACATGTAATAAGATATTGTGTGCAATTTTGTTTTCGGAAAGTTAATAATAGATGTACATAAATAATAATTTAGCTGCAATGAAAACTATATTATGTAATGTAATATTTTTAGAGACTAAAGTATATTATGCACATTATGCATACCTATCCTATTGGCTTATGCGATTTGAGCGTGAAAAGTTGACGATGAGCAGTCACACTTTCACATTTTCTTAGTATAGATTGATGCTTTACAAGCATTACAAATCACAATGTTTAATAGAAAACAAGTCATTTTTAATCAATCATTATTAATAATTTTTTCACTTTTTTCATTTTGTTATTTCCCACATAAATCTAGATTACCAGAGCTGCGTACAAAACACCCCCAAGAGACCGGTCGTTTTTAATATAATAGCCTAAGAGGCGTGTTCGTTAGGGAGCAATATTTACACGGTGACGTATAATATCGCCTTCGACGTATGTAGGTCGAGAGCCGGCGTCTCGAGGTGTCGGGCCCAGCCGGTGTGACGGGAGGCGGCGCGGGGCGGCGTTTCCCCGCGTACCGTTTCTCACCTGAGAGTGCTAAATTAAAAACTCTAATGAACACCTTTTCACACCTAAAATTATGATGTATTACAATGCAAGGAATTTAATAAATCATTGCGTTTAATGGTGTTCAATATGACGTCATACAATGTAGTATTATACAACATGCTTTTAATGAGGATGCTATATAATAAATATCAATTAATTGTACTTGTGTTTAAAGGTTAATTGATATTTATTATGGCTGGCAATTACAATATTATATAATTCGAAATTATAGGAGCAATTTAAATATGTTAAAATGGTTTTCCTCGGTCTAACAAAGCTTGTGCTACCTTGTGCGATCAACATACTCGTATTATGTGTTATGTGTTTGTGTTTGTACTGAATAAATGTTTACTTACTTACTTACTTACTTATTACATGAAATGCATGACTTTTAAAATTGGATTTAATTTTATACATATTTGCGGCCATGAAAATTTCCCGCATCCTATCATATTTTTATATTTAAGTATGTTTTTCCTATGCGGACTACACTCATGCGACCATGTTTTTTTTTCCCGCATGCGGACAAAATCTGCGCGCAGAAGACAACACCTATGACATGAAAAGTGCCTTTAATATTATGCTCATCCATAAAGTTAATATACCTATCGGAATAGAGCAACAATCTCGAGCTGTCAAACGTAACCAAAATTGGTTTTCATCTGTGTGAAAAATATGTGTACGTATACACTTACACAAGTATGATTGAACATGAATTCTATGAGATTATATTGACAACGTGCGGCACGTGCCGACTAGACGTCAAAAAAAGAGTGCTGCTGTCATGTATCACACGTCTCTTTTTACCACGCGGTGTTACTGATAGTGGCATCTCGCTTGCTCAGGCTTTTGTTTCTCTATTCCGCTAGGTATATTAACTTTATGTGCTCATCCAAATTTAAATAGCCATCAATAAAAATTTCATTATATCAAGACAGAGTGACCACTAATTTGTGTTTAGACACGGACAGATTGTGCTCCCTATAAATTTGTTGAGTGTTTAAGGGACAGGGCAAACCGCGCTCGACCCTTTGATATAGGACCGCTTGGACTTTACTACGATTACCTCTCAAATTAAAGGGCTCGGGCCCAGTGGTTGAGTGCAACTTAAAGCCCTCTCCATCGCCATGATAGATTACCAAGATTGTGAAACTACGCAAGTATTAGGGTCCGTCCGCTCTGCGAATTTTAACCACGTGATGTTTATTCTGGTAGGCATATCGTTTCTTCCCTTCCTTCCTTATTACCGGTGGGTGTTAGGCATCTTATAGTTTCTTCGTTCTTTCTACGACGTTCAAAAAGAGTATTTATGATGATTTATTTTAAACCTGAAGTACCTTTTCTCTCGTAGCCCAGTAGGACACAACAGGCGACAGATCAGACTATAATTGACTTTTGAAGAAATGAGGCAATATTTCCCTTTCAAAAGGGATGAACACATTTTCACAACGTGGTCGTCGAACCTACGACCACCGAGTTAAGAGCCATTCTTTTCATCCATCCAACCGATGGATCACAGTCCACAGGCGTTAAATGATCCGCATACACCTCTTCACGGTTGACCTCAATGGCTGATGCTCATGACTTCACAAACATAAAGCCTCTAAACCGAGTCACTTTTCAGCTTCATATTTTACAAACTTGATATCTGGTAGATAATTTGACTTTTTATAACTCGGCGGATTCGAATAAATTTGCGCCCTCCGCGGCGATACATAAAGTTGTTTTTTCCTCAACATGATTAATGTAATTATGTGAAATGAAATAAAGGAATAAAAAATTCGCCATGAAGGATGGAACGCGCCATAATTTTTGTAATTCGGGGCCAACGAGTCCCGTTGTCCCCTTTTCGCCCCCTCGCCCCGTTACGGCCGAAGTTTGCGTGTTCCCGTTTTATTGTATCCACTTTATGGATGTATTTAGCGGGATTATTGTCACACTATCGCTATAATTTTTTTATTCCGCAATAAAATTTCGTACGATTTGATTAATGATTAATTTTATTGTTTATGTGCTTAGGAATTATCGGATTTCACTTGTGCGAGTTATTTTACTACTCGTATAGTTTATGTTCCGGTATGGTTCTGATATAATTTCAGTGTCTGTTACTCCATGTGAGGCTAGTTAGTATTTAACCTAAAAATTTTGAATATGGCAAAAATATTGTCATAATTGAAGAATGTTATGCCTATGGGCCATGACCAATATTTTGTGAGACGTTTCTGTGTTACTTTGCCTAAAATTTTCACACCACAATTTCTATTCCAAAGTTATCTCTTAGATCACGTCTTGTTCTTGATTAAGGTCACTTATACAAAGGACTTTTCTAAACAAACGACCAAGGGGTTGCGTCATTCCTGATCTGGAACTGAGAACGATGTGATAATCGCCTCTTAACGGATAACTTCAGTTAGTTGCCCAACTTCCCCCAGTATCAATAGACCCCACTCTCCCCTATGCTATCGATGGGCTAAGTTCGGTAGCCGATATCCATACTTAACAGGGACTTTATATTGGTCGCCTATAAATTATTCATGATCAACAACAATCTAAAATATATAAATAAATGAGTTGATAAATATAATAATGAATTCCCTATTTTGTTGCTCTCGCTGAAACTCGAGAACCGCTGAACCGATTTGGATAATTTTTGTCTTGAAATATTCTTGGAAGCAGCTCATAATATTAGGATTTAGGATTCGTTTATCGCGCGGGAACCGTATATTTTTTTCAGGATAAGAAGTAGGTATCCTAGATGTCCTTTCCCGGGACTCAAAGTGTGTCCGTACTTTTCAGCAACATTGATACAGCGGTTTGGGCGTGCCCTTAACAAACAGACTGGCATACAGACAGACACATTTTCGAATTTATAATATTTATATATTTATAAAATTTAAAATTAGTATACAATGGATAATAACTTTCTTATTTTTTGTGTTGTTTTTAATACTTAGGGCCAGTTTCACCACTTCCTGATTAGGCTATCCACCACTTAACTTGACACTAGAGTATGGAAAATCTATCAAATAAGCCTATCCGGCACCTTATCAGGAAGTGGTGAAACAGGCTCTTAAAAATCTTTTCTTTTCTAATTATATTATTATCGTCTAGCTATATACTAGGGATAAACATTCTGAAGTATATAATCGAGGCTGTTTGTTTTTCAAACTTAAGGGATTATACTTAAGGCGGCTTATTTTTCAAACTCGTAAGGCGATTAAATTTCCGATTATACAGACTATTTATAAATCCGCGTTTTAAGCCCCCCGAGTGGATCTGCGTTGTATTTTCCCAAACGTCTCAAGAAAAATATATTTTTAATAAACATTTGCGTTGTATTTGATGGTCATTGAATTTAATTTTTAAGTTATACCAAAAAATGTATACGTTATGTCCTTATATACTAATTATACATAGGTATATTGTGAAAACGTGTAGTTTTCGAGAACTGTCTGATTGTGTTGTCTTCTTAAAGGTATAAATACACCTGTTTATCCCATTAAGAATCCCGAAAAATGACATAGATGTACATAATATTTTTAAACGTCATTTTAAAGTGGCAAATACTTCATATTACTGTGCTAACAATTATTATATAGTAACTAGCCATGTTATCGACGGCCAGCACGATGATTATGCTACGAATACTAAAACTTTCCAAATATGAAAAAAACATTGCGAAATGAAATTTGAAAGAATCTCTTTGAGCGCGCTTCTCAGCTCAATATGAAAATGAACATTGTTTCAATTAACATTTTTCTCATACATATTTTTGAAGCGCTTTCTTTGCAATATGTTTTTGGACCACTATAATTACTTATTAATTGTAGGAATGCACAACTTAAAGAGTTATATTTTGCTAACATAATAGAAGGAGAAGGTTCAGAATGTTTAACTTTGTAGAAAAGACTGGCAAGTTGCAAGTTGCAACACTTCTGATGTTGCGAGTGTCCATGGGCAACGGTAGTTGCTTTCCATCAGGTGATCCGTTTGCTCGTTTGCCCCCGAATTTTATCCAATAAAATATATATATTTTTGGTGAGACGAGGAGTAAGCGTGACCGGTGCATTCAATTAATGGTGACGGTTGGTAAAATATTGTTTGTTAATGGATACGTTCACGTGCATAAAGTTAATATACCTAGCGGAATAGAGAAACAAAGGCCTGAGCAAGCGAGATGCCACTATCAGTAACACCGCGTGGTAAAAAGAGACGTGTGATACATGACAGCAGCACTCTTTTTTTGACGTCCAGTCGGTACGTGCCGCACGTTGTCAATATAATCTCATAGAATTCATGTTCAACCATGCTTGTGTAAGTGTATACGTACACATATTTTTCACACAGATGAAAACCAATTTTGGTTACGTTTGACAGCTCGAGATTGTTGCTCTATTCCGATAGGTATATTAACTTTATGGTTCACGTGTGCCTTTTTCGCTCTTCCATTTTCGCTATCACTATAGTATTAGTATGCAAATCTGCTAAATACGTACGCACTTAAAACATTAAAAGGTCTCAACACTCCTTCCCGTCAGATAAATTCATTAAATCCAAAAATATTTGACCTTTTGAGACATAAGTGCGACAGCGACGTGATTCCGAGGAGCCCATTGAACGATTGAAAAGCAACAATTTGTTCGAGGGCCGTCGCCCTGCGAATTTAATTACAAAGAAATTCCCTCAGCCCTTTACTTAAGTAAGCCCGACCATTAATCCTCTTTGTGACAGCAGTCCCTCCTCTCTCCTCGGTGTGACAGACGCTGTCACTCTGACAGCCGGCGTCAAGTGACAGTTCTTGTCAATTGAGGAACAGTAGAACGATGAGATTTTCAAATACACGAAAAGAATACTACTTATTACTTAACAATAGTCTTAAGATATTATTATCAAGATGATCTTTGTTACCTAAACATTTTTTTGGCAACTATAGTAAATATTAAAGGGTGAAGGGAATGCTTGATGGTATGCCCCTAGGCCAGGTCAAAATCTGACACCAGATAAATTTTCGTTCCTATTTCTTATGTTTACTTTTTCGCAACTCAAAGAATTACTTTACAAAAGTAGCAGACTGACAGACACGGTTTATGACGTATGTATGTATGTAGATATAGTTATGTAATGTATTGATGTAAAGCAAAATGGCGAATTTGCATCAACTTGACATTAGTTGATGCAAATTCGCACTTTAGTTACTAGAGTGTAATAAGTGCTTCATCTGAACAATCGATAAAACTGCAGGAACAAGTGAAGCATTGAGGCAAATCAGGAGCAAAATAGCGACAGTCGAGTCGGAGACGGCGTCAAATCTAAAATCAATAGCAACCCACTTAGCGCCGAAGGCAATATTCAAGGAGCGATAATTTTCAATGTACATTACGCACGGAAGCGCTCACAAAAGTGGCCCGGACAATGGGACAGCTCCGAATACTATAAATTCACTATAATGGCTCCATTCGGAGCGGCCACTGAAAGGCAATCGGGGGCTGATACATCTGATAATGTCGAGATGTTTACACGGCGGCTGCCTAATGAATTGAGGTGTGAAGATAGAACCAATGTAACTATTGAAGGTAGCAAACTTCAAAGGAAGATCTTTCGACCGAGTAAGGTGTGAAGTAGGCCGAAGCCCACTGTTGTAATTTTAGGATGTTGAACGAAGTCTTTTATTATTTTTACCATTAAAAACTTCAATAGCACTACCCCATGTCGTACCGTCACTTTCCTTACAAATTGTTTCAATTTATCAAGATTCGATTCGATATTTACATCGTATTATAGCATACAGAATTACACTTGTAACTCTTTTAGTGTTGCATATTATTGGCCTCTTGTTTAAATAGTAATAGCATTTCCGAGAATCCCCGATCGACGGATTAAATACCTATCCTAAGACGACCTTGTTTCATAAAGGCTCTTTATGTCATCATGGTGGTAGTGATCGTGGTCTTTTATGTAATTATAGAGCCCGTTGTCATTAATTTTTGTTTGTCAATTCAGACCGCAACGCGACGCGTAGACGCAGTTCTAAATTTGTATGGACGTTTGTATTTTGTATGACTTGACTATTGCGTGAGACGTCATGCAAGTCGGCCAAGACTGAATAGATTTTAAACCAGAAAGTTAACATACTTTACTTTTTTGGTCGGGAAATGCCAAACGGAATAGAGCAACAATTTAAAATTCATTAATTTAATACTAGATGACGTCCGCAAATGCCATACATTTTTATACAACCATACATTTTTCGGGATAATGTGCAGTATACAAGAGTACTCTCTATTCTTTAACTCTCATAACCCAGTGGGACGAAATACCGACACGACTGGCGAGAGATCTGGCGCAGGACCGACTTTTTACATGCCCATCCGACGCATGGATTATATTACATGTCAGACAATCAGGTGATCAGCCTGCATTATCCTAACCAAACTTTGAAATAACATGTTTCCAACGCGGGAGTCGAACCCACCACCTCAAGTCAAGAGCTCTAACCCACTGGACCACGAAGGCGTGTGCATCGCCATATTATATAAGCGAGAAAATATACAAGTCAACATGTCGGTGGTAATCCGAATGTATCTCGTATATTTTACAGGTTAGGTAATGGATTTGAGGCGTCCCTTCCGAGTATTTGCTCTTTAAATAGAGAAAATTCCATTTTCAATATTGGCAAATAGAACATTGTTTTGTAAATACATCGCTAGGGTAGGAATGAACAAATAATCCTGAGCTTTGGAATTTTTTACGAAACATTGAAACATGCGGCTGTTAGGAGAATGAGGATATTCTTTTATATGGATCTACTCGCAGTAAGCATGGTTAATAGTAGTAAATATCTAATTAATGACGCCTTTAGTCGTTACTTATGTTGCAAGTCTTACGTCCATACTCAGAGACTTGCCTTGCCAATGCCAAATTACCTTTAATTTAATCAAGTCATTGAGATAAAATGTGTAAGGCTTATGTGAAAATATTCATTAAATTAAGATTAATTAATGATTAAATATCTATAGTGCAGCCGTATCTTTAACAGAGTGTGAAAATGTACACAATATAATCGTAATGTGTATAGTGCGCGATAATGTTGTGCATTGTGATAGTCTCAAAGTAGCCTAAGGGTCACCGCAGATATATAATTATTTCAAGTTGGCCGACTATCGTACAACTAGATTGCGTAGTTTCACAATTTCATTGGACAAATTCTGTATTTGTGGGTAATCGGAAAGGAATCGCGGTTCTGACATATTGGTGTCCAATTATTTAGTTGTACAATTTAGTTGGAAATGTGCGAGTTCTCATAAGTCGCTATAGCTATAATTGGTATACTATGCGATTTAGTTGGCCAACTTGAAATTGTAAGTCTGCAGTTGCTCTAAGTACTCTGACTGTGGTCGGCTTGCTGATGATGGTTACGTCATACTGGTAATATCGGTGGTTGCGCAACAGTCCTGGGATTTATGGGCGTCGTCCGGGCCGGCCCCGGGCTCTGGCGCGGGAATTAACGTTCACTCGAGATAGATCGCTGTATCACGGACCTATCACTCATAATTGTCTACTACGGACTAGCAAAGGCTGTCTTAATCTAAGTTTAGGTTAGTTATACAATCTATGTTAATAATATAAATGCAAAAGTGTCTGTCTGTCTGATACCTCTTTATGCTTAAACCGCTAAACCAATTTTGATGAAATTTGGTTTACAGACTTACTCCTGGGAAAGGACAAGTATTAGTTTTTGTTGCGACAAAATGCACGGCTCCCGCGCAATGTATTTAAGCGTAACAGAGTTGATAGCGTCCTCTAGTAAAAATAAAGGCATGTATTCTAAGGGCCCGTTTCACCACTTTCTGATAAAGTGCCAAATAGGCTATTCACAACTTTTTTACAGATTCTCCATACCATACCATAGAGAATCTGTCAACCAACACGACGAGCCTGTTACATGCTGGCCATTACAGCTTAAAACTTAGAATTTCATTTCGGTAAATGTCTAAAAATCGGCCTACAGCCTACATCTATCTTTATCTTGCCAAAGTAACGCTTATGGCAAAACAACGTTTTCCGAGCAGCTTTTCTCATATAATTTATGTATTCACGTGACCTAAAATTTGTTCACCAAATCTTCCAAAATGATTACGTGTGCGCTTATCAAGTAGATTTTTGACGACAGATTCTCAAATCTACTTGGATAATTCCTGGTCATAAAATGTTTATACCCAAGATAACGGTTTGCATTGTTTTCCCATTGTAGTACTGCAGTCGCTAGAAATAAGTAACAAGTATAAGTACTAAACTGTACTCGGCGAAACATGACGGTAGCGGTCACTGACTCCTTGTCAAGTAATTTTCTATATAAACCGTGATTGACAATGAAATGTCAGATGTTGTCAATCGCGGCTATGTATAGAAAATGACAAGTTTTTGACAGGGAGTGAATAACTGCTACCGCCATGTTTCGCCAAGTTTAAATAGTATTACTGTTATTTTATGTCTAATATCGACAATATCACACATACAAGATTAGTAGCGCCATCTGCAATAAAGCATGTAATACTGTTAACTATTGTCTGTGCCATATCTGACAGTTGATATAACTTTTAAAAAATAAAGTTCAGTTCGCGTCTGTGATTCAAGCGTTTTTATTTAACAAGAGGTTATGTGCTCAGTATTTTAGTTTTTCTCGCAAGTTTCTTGGCCTAGAAGTTAGAACTAGACTAGAAATAGACATTGCAGAGTGAGATAAACTGTTATTAACGCTGTGACTGTGAATATAATACTGTGAAAATGACGACGAACTACCTTGTCAGTGTGCCCAAATTGAAAGGGCGGGAAAACTATAGTGAGTGGGCTTTCGCAGCTGAGAATTTCTTAATTCTGGAGGGAATGTCTGATTGCATCAAGTCTGAGACGGTTCCAGCAGAAATAGGAGCAGCAGGTGACGCGAAAACCAGAGCAAAGTTGATTCTGACAATAGATTCGTCGCTGTATGTACACATTAAAAGTGTGAAAACGACCCATGAGCTGTGGAAGAAATTGAAGAACCTATTTGACGACTCAGGATTCACGAGGAGAATCAGTTTACTGAGGAGTCTGATTTCCATACGACTCGAAAACAGTGTTTCAATGACTTCGTATGTCACACAAATCATCGAAACTAGTCAAAAATTGAGTGGTACGGGTTTCAACATTAATGATGAGTGGGTCGCATCACTTTTGTTAGCGGGATTATCAGAAAAATATTCCCCGATGATAATGGCGATCGAGCATTGCGGCATACCATTGACAGCAGACGCCATTAAAACCAAGTTGTTGGACATGGAAGAAAGTGAAAATGGCGGTGACAGCACTAGCGCTTTCAGTTCCGGTGGCGTGTTCGCGAGTTACAAGAAGAACCGGAATGTTGGTCATACTGCGACCAAAGACAACGCACAGATGTCAAAGTCAAAACCAAAAGTCATAACATGCTATAGATGTAAACAAACAGGGCATTACCGTAACCAGTGCACTTTTTCGAACAAAAACTTGTCGAATACAAACAAAAATGAACGTTCAAGCAGTAATGCGTTTAGCGCTGTGTTTCTAAATGGTGAATTTTGCAAAAACGACTGGTATATTGACTCTGGGGCGAGCGTGCATCTTACCGCGAACGAAGAATGGTTATCAAATGTGTCACGGGATCTTAAAATCAAGGAAATTGTCGTGGCAAACAAAGAAAAAGTATCTGTTTTATGTAGTGGAGATGTGCAGATTACGACAAAGACGCACAACTGTGAATACGATATTACAGTAGAAGGTGTGTTATGTGTGCCAAAGTTGACTACAAATCTGCTGTCTGTTAGTCAGCTTATATCCAAAGGAAACAAAGTTTCATTTAACAAAGATGGTTGTGAAATTTTCAATCGAGCAGGAGTACTGGTAGCTACAGCAAGCTTGTTGAATGGGGTGTATAAACTTAAAATACCTGAAAATTGTTCATCAGCTGCAGTGATGGTTTCCAGTGAAGTTTGGCATAGACGTCTTGGTCATGTGAACAGCCAATACTTGAACAAGATGCAAGATGCTGTAAAGGGATTGACTCTTGATAATAAGACTGATATATCAAAGTCATCATGTATCGCATGCTGCGAGGGCAAGCAGAGCCGATTACCCTTTTCCAAAGAAGGTAGCAGAAGTAATGAGTTGCTGCATATAGTGCATACTGATCTGTGTGGCCCGATGGAGAACCGTTCTATAGGTGGATCTAGATATTTTGTGCTGTTCATAGACGATTTCAGTCGTATGACATATATTTATTTTTTGAAAACGAAAGACGAAGCATTGAAATGTTTTCAACATTATAAAGCAGAGGTTGAAAATCAACTTAATCGCAGCATAAAGATCTTGAGAAGTGACAATGGGACAGAATTCTGCAATAGCAAGTTTGATGAGTTTTTGATGTCGCATGGGATAGTACATCAGAAGACCAACCCATACACACCTGAGCAGAATGGTCTCTCAGAACGATACAACCGAACCATTGTTGAGAAAGCCAAGTGTCTATTGTTCGATGCAGGTCTAGAGAAACGGTTTTGGGCAGAGGCGGCACACACCGCTGTCTATTTACAGAACAGGACTGTGACAACATCATTAAATTATAAAACTCCCTACGAAATATGGACAGGCACAAAGCCTGATGTAAGTCATTTACGGGTTTTTGGTAGTACAATCATGGTACATGTGCCCAAACAAAAGAGATTAAAGTGGGACAGAAAATCAGAAAAATGTATCCTTGTCGGCTATTCCAATGATGTAAAGGGGTACAGGATTTATAACCCGAAGACTGATGTCATTACTACTAGTCGAGATGTTGTCATATTGGAGAAGACAGAGGCCGAGAATATCATGGAGGTACAGGAAAATTGTTCAGATGAGGTGAACCTAGTTCCAGTGGGGGAAGAAGATTCAACTCTTCAGGAAGATTCACTTGAACAATCAGAGAGCTTGAACGCAGATGACAGCAGTGAATTGTATGTACCTTGTGAAGATGATACTCTAGAAAGCTCTGAGTCTGCTGCAGACAGTGAAGACTCCATTATATTCAACAATGTCAATATGATCAGAGGATCTCGGCGTAGGCAGCAGCCAGACAGATTTGGATTTGCCACTTGTGTAGAAGATGATAACATATTCACGGGTGAGATATCATTACAAGAAGCATTGGAAGGTCCAGAAAAATCCCAGTGGTTAGCGGCAGTGGAGGACGAGTTACAGTCGTTTGAGAAAAATAGTGCATGGGAACTTGTGGATGTACCAAAGGATGGTACTATAGTGCAGTGCAAGTGGGTTCTGCGGAAAAAGTATGATAGTGAAAATAAAGTGCGTTATCGTGCTCGTCTAGTCGCAAAGGGGTTTACCCAAAAACATGGTATAGACTATACAGAAACTTTTTCACCTGTGGTGAGACACACAACGCTTAGACTATTGTTTGCATTGTCTATAAAGTTAGGTCTAGATGTCAATCATCTAGATGTAAAGACTGCATTCTTGAATGGTGATTTAGAGGAGACCATTTATATGAAATTGCCAGATTGTTATAATAGTAATAGTTCAGTTTCAAAAGTATTGAAACTTAAAAAGGCAATTTATGGACTGAAACAGGCTTCTAGAGCTTGGAACAAAAAGGTTGATGACTGTCTGGTCAGTAATGGTTACAAAAGGTCAAAAATTGAGCCATGTATGTACATTAAGGATATTAATAAATGTAAGACCATTGTAACAGTCTATGTCGATGACTTCTTTATCTTTTCTAATGATAAAATTGAAATTAAGAACTTAAAACAAATGTTATCTAATAAGTTTAGCATTAAGGACTTAGGGGAAGTTAAACAATGTCTTGGAATGAATGTAACTTTCAATAAAGATAAAGGATATGTAACTTTGAGTCAGAAAGATTATATTGAATCTCTTTTGAACAAATTTAATTTAGCTGATTGTAGGACTATTGATACTCCAATGGAGGTTAAACTTAATTTGGATAAAGGTCAAGTGGATGTAAATAGTCAAGTACCCTATCAACAATTAATAGGTAGTTTAATGTACCTGTCAGTATTAACTAGGCCAGATATTAGTTACTCTATAAGTTTTTTGAGTCAATTTAATAATTGCCACACGACGGCACATTGGGAATATGCAAAGAGAGTATTAAAATATCTAAAACGAACTAAATGTTATGGAATAAAATATTGTAAAGATGGTAATTCAGAAATAACAGGCTATGTTGATGCTGATTGGGCCTCCAATTCTGTAGATAGGAGATCATATACTGGGATGTGTTTTTTGTTATCTGATGGTGTTATATCGTGGGAATGCAGGAAACAGAAATGTGTAGCCCTCTCTAGCACTGAATCCGAGTATATTGGTCTATCAGAGGCGTGTAGGGAAGCATTATACCTAAAAGGATTACAATGTGAAATAACTAATAAGATGTACACAATCAGTCTTTTTAATGATAACCAGGGTGCACAAAAGCTATGTGCAAACCCAGTCTTCCATAAACGTACCAAGCACATTGATATCAAATATCATTTTTGTCGTGATTTAGTAAAAGGCAAAATTGTTAAAGTACTGTATTTACCAACAGCTGATATGCCGGCTGACATTTTAACAAAAAGTTTATGTTCAGCCAAACATTATAAATTTATGTTGCTTCTTGGCATTGTTTGTGTAGAATAATTTAGTCATTGTTTAAGTGTGAATATTGCGATAAGTGGGGGTGTTATTTTATGTCTAATATCGACAATATCACACATACAAGATTAGTAGCGCCATCTGCAATAAAGCATGTAATACTGTTAACTATTGTCTGTGCCATATCTGACAGTTGATATAACTTTTAAAAAATAAAGTTCAGTTCGCGTCTGTGATTCAAGCGTTTTTATTTAACAAGAATTACTCTACAGAAACTACTGCTAGTCTATTACCGTAAATAAAATATTCCAATCTAGAACTAAACCATTGCCGTTTATTTTGACGTACAACTCGATGTCACGTGGAGTGATCCGAAATTGATTTAGGCGTCGGAACTCGGACGAGTGTCGGCCTGTCAGCCCCGCGTCAACCCGTCGTACATGTTTACTGTCTTGACTGTATCAACATCCGTCGAAACAAATGAATTTCAGCGTGTTAACAGAGTGAGATCGGGATAAAATCAAACTGCCGCACTTAGATACGATACTCATATCTAGACATCGGATTATATGCACGATAAAGTGCAGAAATATGCATGCAACTATGCACGAAAAAATGGCCGAAATATGCACAAAATATGCACAATCAAAAGTCACTTAATATCTCTCGATCACGGATTCTTGGAAATCTATTGTTATTCTATTGTTATCGCGGTCGAATTCGATTGCTTAGGGCTTGACGGCTTAAAATTTATTACTTTTTTGAAGAGTTTTCCGGTAGTGCCGTTAATAAAAGCGCCAATTTTTATAATTTCATCAAATCCAGGATTTTTAATTTATCATACAGCACCAATGAGAATTTTCCGATTGTAATCTTAATTCGTAATACCCATAGAAGCTTATTAAATCGTTAACTACTTTATTCAAATTTTTTGCTAATGTTGCCAACTATAATAAAAAATTTGTTTCTAGAAAGATAATGTACCATCGAGGAAGTTGATTCCTATGCAATTGATAGACCAACGTTATTTGGTCGAATATGTCAATTCAATGTTAATTGTGATCTTTCGGCTGGGTTTGACGTAACGCAACCAAACTACTTAGGTCCCCGATTTGCATAGGAATCAACTTCTCTGATAGTACCTATTGGAATTTGGATGTATTACATTCTTCAAATGGGGATGGAGCCACATATTTGAAGTGATTTAATCTATCGTACCTCTGTTTTGTGGTCTCGGTGTGCTAGTTTGGAGACTAAAAGGCATCTACAAGGGCATAAAACTACCGAAATATGCACTATCAACGAAAAATTGCCAGAATATGCACTATCGCCTAAAAAGTGCCATTATATGCATTTGCATAAATGGATGTCTACTCATATCTAACTGTAGTTAAATGAAGATTTTGAGATGAGCCCCATACATTATCTATCAAACTCTTCACTAAGTTCATCATTAAAATATGTTGCTGAGTGCGAGGGGTTAAGGTTTATTTAATTAATTCATTTATTTAAGCTCTAGGTGTCGGGTATTTATTCCGTTTCGAGATTTTGTAGACTGAAATCTGAATACAGTATAACTTTTTCTAAAGCAGCAACTTTCCTGCTAGAAAAAGACTACAGGCGCTTCTGAGAGTAAATTTTCTTCAACATCAATGCTTTAATTGAAGTGATATAAAAAACTAGGCAATTTAATACAGATTTTGATATTTTTAAATATGAAGTTCTAAGCTACGGTTTACCGTTTGGATTCTAGTAAAATCTACGAAACTTAAAACATTTAAGTTGCAAACCCGGAGTCTTAGCAGATTAAGTGACAATAAAACAGTAATATAAGTTTAGTTTTCACTTCAAAAAGAAAATCGCTTATGCTACAAAAATATTGTTAATCACTTCTGTAGAACCGCAAAAACGGTAATACACTTTGAACGCTTCAACTTTTCACTTCAAAAATACGTCTGCTTCTACGATTATACTGCAACATTTTCTTTCACATGTTATTACACTGGACTATAAAACGTCGCTACAATAAAAACACTTTAAAATCTCTATCGAGTGCGCGGAACGAGCGGCTAATAAAACTCTTATAAGTTCGGGGGAAACCTTTCCCCAGCCGAGCCGAGCTATTACGTCAATACCCAATAGTCGAGATTGCGGAATTGACTTTTTCTTTCTGGAATATTCGAGATCCGGCATAAGTGGCCAGACACCTCGGCCGGATCTGTGTGCGGATTGTCGAAGTCTAGTCGAGCGTTAGTTATTAAAGTTGAATTTTTACCCGTCTAAAAAACAATCATTATATTTTCTATAATTATATAATTCATAATAATTATGTTATGCAAATACTAGATGACGCCCGCAACTTCGTTGCGCCAAAATGTGTTTACCGTACATTTTTCCGACATAAAAAGTATTCTATGTTCTTTCCCGGGTCTCAAAGTATATCTATGCCAAATTACAGCAAAATTGGTTAAGCGGTTCGGGCGTGAAGAGGTAACAGACAGACAGATAGACAGGCAGACATACTTTCGCATTTATAATATTAGTATGGATAATATTATAAGGGTGAAGCCAAACGAGCGTAATTTGTGAGTCGCAGAATTTCGGTCGCGTAATTATCTTTTCAAACAATAAATTTCATGACTTACAAAATTACGCTCGTGTGAATCAAACAGGAGTTTTGTATGAAACTGAAGATGATGCATAGATATGATGCAACAGAATTTCGGCCAGTCGAAATTCTGCAACTCACAACTCACAAATTACGCTCGTTTGGCTTGACCCTTAGGTTGTGTTTCCACTGAAGCGAAGTAGCGCTAAGCTCTGCTCTGCTAAGCGGAGCTTAGCGGTGCCCGAATCGACCAATCGTGCTATTCCAGCGGAATGACAGCGAAGCGGACCGAAGATTTCGAGCATGGTGATTGGTCAGTTTGGCACCGCTAAGCTCCGCTCCGCTTCAGTGGAAACACAGCCTAATTATGTATTATGTGAAAGTTTATTGATAACTGTCAGTTACTATGCGACTGATATACAACTTTATTTTTACAACTTTTTGACATCGCGTCGGTGCGACCACAAAATTTGAAATGACTACTGTGGATTTTTGCAAATCCGAATTCCGAATATAGTACATAACATTATAATCCTTCTTTGAGGCTTGACATGGATCCCACCATAGTTTACAAAAAAATACAGTTTCGGTCGAAAAGCGAATTACGGCGTTATAAAGAGGCTAACAACATTCAGTTAGGTAGTATAACAGAATTGCATGAGGCTACTACGGAGAAACAATATTAGCCTAATTGCCCGGTAAACGTCGAAGCACTAAATATCACTAAACAGCGCTTTGTTGTTCGCACCTCACGCCCGTCAATAGAAAAGCTCGATCTTTGAAGCTCGACGTCGAAGGCAATAAATAACAGCGATTAGAAAGCGCGATAGAGCCCGTATATGCCGCAAAAGCTCCGATAAACTTCCAACAAAAGAAGCTTCGAAAGCTGTTAAAAAGCTTATTGCTGTTAAATTGGCCAATTTCGGTTTAACGAACATGAAAAGATCAAAGTTTAAAATTTGTGGGAACGTTTGGAGGTTTCCATGTTAATTTATTGCTGTCTCGATTTCAGATATCAACTGACCTACATTATTGTTTTGCATACTAGAGGTATGTTTTAACTTTTGTCTTGCAATCATAAAAACTATGAAGGAAACATGATTTCCCATTTAAATATAATGTATACTGTATAGCCTATTCCCGTGTTTGAAGTAAGTTCGCATCATAAGAAAATATATTGTATAGGTTATTCAGTTATTTTCATATTGTAATAAGTTTTCATTATTAAATTTGTTAGTCTGTAACTATTCTAGTTTTGACACCTACATATTCTATATCCTTCTAATTCAACCCCAAAATTCAGCAATTGAAAAAAGCAAATCCGCACTGAAAACTCGCTCTTAACTTAATAGAACTGTAGAATTTTAAGTAGAAAAACACCAAATAAGTGGAAAATCTGTTTACACAATCGCAGCTTATTAAGTTAAAATTGCAAAGTTTCCGAGCTTCGGGCAGCAAAAATTAAAACTTCCGAAGTCGGCCAGAGGACTTACGAGGGATTAAAATTTTATGCGCGCTGTAAAATTCTCACGTCATCGCTTTTTAATTGGCCGAAGAAAGGCGGCCGACAATTCGTGCCGATGAGCCATGAAATTGATTCTTACAGATTTATTTCATTCTTTTTCAATAGTTCTAGCAAAGTTACTTCGTTTCTTATAGGTAATAAGCAAGCCTGCTTTAGGTATTAGTTAATTACTAACAATTAATCTAAAATATGTCTCTTAGATGAAACAAAATATACATTTACAACCTGGTTAATTAATTTTTATATTACAGTTTTATTTTCATTTATTTAAGTAGCCATAACTTACTAAAATAATAATAACAGTCAATTAATCTTCGTTGATAAAAAAGGTCACTCAACTCTTTTTATAATCTGAATTCTTAACCCTTAACGTCAGTCCCCTGTCAAGTTTTCACTTATTCTTTGGCCATTTCATTTAGGAAAAAGAATCTTCAGAATACTTACTTCTAAAAATTATACAATATTTCGTAGCTGATTTTAGATTTCGAAAAAGTCTTGGAAATAATAATAGTAATATCTAAGACTATAGTTATAGTAATAATATTATTCTCTTGATTGCTAATTAAAAACATTAGTTGTTGCCTAACGCCTATTTATCGGCTTGACCTAAAAGATAAAAAACAAGCAAACAGAAAGACAGGCAGACAGACACAGTATCGCACTTATTTAATACGTATACACTATACATATTTTATAATATTATAATAATATGTACACACTACACAGTCACATTATTTCCGCAATTTTGTCATAATTTTGTGTACTCAAATTCTTAGGCGGGTGTTAAAATAAACACGCCTATTTAAATATGCCTTCAATATTGCAAACCAGTGAGGAATGTTTACGGAATTCCGGGAAATCTGTTTCGGACTCCCGGGTCAGTCCCGAGTCCGTAAATATTGAGACTGTTTTGAGTTTGAGATTGAGATGCAGTAAAATTGCAAAATACTAAATTGTTTCTTTGTTTTGAATTCATATAAAAAAAAGTAGTACAATTTTTGTAAAAAGCTGACACAAATCTAGTTTTGTCGGTAAAATTTCATACTATTATTTATATTTCATACTATTTTTTATTTCATACTATTATATATATTTCATTCTATTATAAAGCCATTGCATTATAATTTATAACATTATTTCTATGCCTATGTTTGAGTGAGCCGTCAGTCCCGGCGGTTTGGATACTTGTCCTATTTCAATTGAGTCCTGATATTTACGCAGGCTTACTTGGGTATAAATAAAGAGAATATACGAGTCCTTGCAGACAGGTTCTAGATAATGAGGGTGTATTTCTATGGTCTAAATCACGAGATGTGACAGGAATTTTATCTAATTACTATACTAATGTCTTCAAGCTGAGGAGTTGAAATCTATTCTTATGAACTACTGGACCGATTATACAATATACATATATTATGTAACTTAACAGAGATATACGGTATACCACGGGGAAGGAATTACTTTTTACGGGAAAATGTACGATTTGCACGAATTTTAATGAATGTGTCTAATATAAATACGAAGTATTATTAGATACAGAGTACATAATGTTTTAAGTTTTTAACAATAGGTATGTACTATAATTATTTAAGTTTGTTGGTTTGGGCCACAACAACAGTAGATAAATTATTCAACTTTTCGCAATAATAGAATAATTTTCGTTTCTCAGTTCAGTTTTATCAATTCGGCCGGATTCGACCGGCCGGATTGATGGCCGGGAATCCGGTCAAATCCAGTCCGGATTGAAATTGACGCCGGATTGCAATCCCTAAAATATGATACCCTATTGATTTGTTATAATGATATGGGTATAAAACTATTTTGTAGTTGAAAACTTAACTGAATTAATACGATTAATATAATCCTATTAAAGACAATCCTCGCCTGTACAGTTACGAAATACTTAAGTTGATTTTGAGTTCCGAGAAACAATTTCATTAACCTACTACAAACGTCGTAGTTAATAATATTATTAGAGACCTCGTATTGTGAAGGCTTTTACTCAGTATGCTGTATTTTGCTGAATTCCTGAACGTATTTCAATCATAATACTCCTCTATGCCCCTAGCTTAAGAATGCTGCTGTCATGAATAGTCAAACTTTTTATTACTGTAACAGGACATGGCTCCAGAAATCTTAAATATGTGATGGTTTATGAGCGATCAAATGTATGATATACTCGTAGTTAGAGTTCTTCTTCTATATTATAAAGCGGAAAAGTTTGTTTGTTTGTTTGAATGCGCTAATCTCAGGAACTACTGGTCCGATTTGAAGAATTGTTTCAGTGTTAGATAGCCGATTTATCGAGGAAGGCCATAGGCTATATGTATTTTATCACACTAAGAGTAATAGGAGCTAAGAAATCGAGGAACATGTGGAAAAAGGGGGGAAATTATTTGAAACGGCTTATTTGAACAAGCTAATCTCAGGAACTACTGGTCCGATTTATCGAGGAAGGCTATAGGGAAAATTATTTGAAAGAGCTGATCTCACGAACTACTGGAGCATTTTTTCTGTTATTTGGTACAGATAAGAAGTAGACCACGAGAAGGAGCAAAGGCTATTTTCTGTGGAATAATTTGTCTGTGAAATATCTAATTTACGCGAGCGAAGCTGCGCGGAACTTCTAGTTACTTCATATTTCTATGACCACAGGACTTTCTTGCTCAAAGTGATCTTAATTTTTGTTTAGTCCTTGAAATGTAAGGATGGCTGAAAGTCGCATGACAAATGAGTACTTATTTACTAATTCATAACGAGTCTCATTTCTTGGAATTTACAAGACCGGCATTTTGCTAACACCGAAGACACCTATTTCCTGGAATCTATGTGACCCACTTTTTCCAAAACACAAACGCATCCAGGAAGCTATACTAGCTATAATATTATTACCAGGGTAAATGGAAACTCAAGAGCGACACTGCATTTTTTAAATATTCAACACTACCTCTTTCTAAAATTCCCCGCATTTCAGAAATTAAAAAAAAAACATATATTAAAAAATAAAAATAATACACCCCAAATTGAATTGATAGTAAAGCGTATAATTATTAAGGCGTATTTATAAAATATTATATTTTAAAGTACTTATTATGTTTAAAATATTTATATTTTTAGGTAGGTATAAATATTTATTACAATCGTTGTTCATTTGCGCACACCAATGCTATATAATATTAAATCTTAGAAAACACAGATAATATATATTTTCTATTTTTAGCTTCGCTTCGCTCCTGATTTCCTGTGAACAATTAGCCATTATGTAAGCCAGTTATTAAATCGGCGTTAACGCATTCCACGTTCCATAAATGTAAATAATTAATTCGTGTGCTAATGGATAACTAAATTACATTTAATTGCAGTGAATAAATCGTAATATTAATTTATGAACAAAGTTTTTTGATACCGCAAAGTTAGGGGCGTGCAGACGGTACACACCGCGGCCGGCCACAGCCTTTTGAGTGGTTAGCCTCAGCTTCATCAGTCGCGGGACACCGCTGCCGCAGAGTGTGGGTATCGCTTTTGACACAACTTACAATAGGTACTTTTTAGGCTGGCACGGCTTGAATATCGTTTAACAGTGACACCAAACTACCTCACGATAGATCTAAATTCTAAACATTTCAAAAATTTGTGATCTAAACATAAGATGTTTGCAGCTGATTGCAGGCTGTAAAGTTCTAGATTTGTCTTTAATAAAGGGGCAGAGCGATTACAAATTTTGCACAAAATATGCTATCTGTAAAAAAACGTTTTTTTTTTTTTACATCTAGTGTCTTTTGAAAACAGTAATTGTTTACCGGTCGCAAGATACGTAATCGCTTAACCCATGCTAGTTCCAAAATCGGTCAAATCGCTCGTCTGCACCGGAACCAGTGACACGGAACGAGCTAATTATTCTAAAAATCTCATAATAACCAATAATGGGTATTTTGCCGCATAAAATAATCGTTGCCGTTTCACTGCCCGCGACCGCAGTGACTTATGATCCGATATTCAAATTTGTTCAATAAATGTTACAATAGATTTTATATTCTCAGTGAAAATTATTTTCCGTAGTGAAAATTTAATATTTATATCATATGAATTATTCTTCATAATATTAATCTACTTAGTTATATAATATAATAGTTATATTACTCGAGCTTTTTCTCAGACTGTGCTTTAAACTGTTATAAGTTTTATCTTATAACAGTTTCCATCCTCTTTTACTTTAGGGCTTGGCCGTTTTTCATGGGACTCTCGTTATTTCTGTCCGGGATCTATTTATTAACAATGTAATAGAAGTAATATAATATGACATTTAGATTATCTTAATATATTTGACTAAAAGCCTGTTTCACCACAGATTAAGTGCCGGATAGGCTATCCACAACTTATTCGACAGGTTGTCCATACTCTATCTGTTAAATTTAGTGGTGGATAGCCTATCCGGCACTTATCAGGAAGTGGTGAAACAGGCCCTTAATATTATAATAGAGTTTATCTACTTCTCTTTCTCACATCAGGTTCTCTTGCTTTAAAAAGGGTTTATGTTATTTTTCCTGCTTTACTACAATTTATTTTTGTCTGTCGAAAGTGCCAGTAGTTTTTTGGAATCTATATTACTTACTGCCGCACTTAAAGACGAATATTAATTATGGTAAGTAATTAATTAAATTGATATTAAGACATAGGACCCCATAAATTATCTGTCAACCCTTCATTAAATTGTAGTTTTATCACCATTAAACATCTCTGGACTCTAATGGCCTGTTTCACCGCTTCCTGATAAGGTGCCCGATAGGGTTATTTGACAGATTTTCCATACTCCATCTGTCAAATTAAGTGGTGGATAGCCTTATCAGGAAGCGGTGAAACAGGCCCTAAGGGCCTGTTTCACCACTTCCTGATAGCCTACCCACCACCTGACTTGACAGAAAGCGTATGGAATTTCTGTCAAAAAAGTTGTAAATAGCCTATTCGGCACTTAATCAGAAAGTAGTGAAACAGGCCCTAAGTGCGATTTATTAAATTGTAGTTTTATCACTTATAATACCACAAGAGCTTCAAAATTATCGGGTATTTCCCGATAGGTTCGTTGCAAACAAATGAAGGATTCACGCTTCGCGCTCGTGATTTTTTAACCTGAAAAACTTGACGACTTTATTTGTTTGCAGGGAACCTTGAGGGAAATGCCAGATAATTTTAAAGCTCGTGTGGTATTCGGGGGATTATTTTTCCGTCCCAAATGTCGGCCAATAGAATTGCACCATTCGACGTCACGTGGTAACCAGAGAAAATTTTCAAAAAATTATCAGTATACCACGTGACGTCGAATGGTGCAATTCTATTGGTCGATATTTGGGTCGGAAAAATAATCATCATTAAACGTCTCTGGACTCTAAGTGTGACAGGTACTTGTCGCTGTGAGCTTCTTGTATAAATGAAATAAAAAATACACCTAAATAAATAGGGTATTTGTAAAGTAAATAATATATCTAACAACGCTACAAAGTCAGAGTTAAACGCCTAGTAAATTACGGCGAAGTCTTAATTACAGTCAACTATTTAACTTCCTAACTTTTGCAAGCAGTTTGTGTTTAGATTTAACTTCAGACTGTTTGGACGTCACCTTTATCTTTAAAGGTTAAATTCTATTTTATTTTTCTTTAACTTACACAGAATGTAACAAAACTCAGAGCGTCGTGGCCTAATAGGTAGACCTTTTGGTTCGCACTCGTAGAGGGTGCAGGTTCGATCCCGGGTGGAGGACTGTACCAATGTACATTTTCTGATCTCAAGTACACAATACGGACGCTCATACGGTGAAGGAAAACATCGTGATCGAGTAAACCCGCACATAGTTGGTCCCAAACGTATTGACTAATTCTTTCCTAGACGGCCTAGCGTCTCCACGGCCTAGTGTCTCCACGGCCTAGTGTCTCCACGGCCTAGTGTCTCCACGGCCTAGTGCAGACACTAGGCCGTCTATGTTGCGCTAATGTGTATGTGCTTGATCAACCATACGTGGACATTTAAATCTTGTCCCAGGCACTATAATATTTGAGGAGTGGTTACTTCGCTCTGAAAATACTGTATGAATATTGTATAAATCGTCGATGTGAATGATTTATAATCATGTTTTTTTTTTAACAAAACATATTTTTTAACAAAACTCAGTGGTGATACTTCAGGGTGTGTAGGGTGTCCCTTGCATAGAGTTAACTGTGAAAGTGGCAGCGCTAAAAGAGCATATTTTTGTGATTTGTATGGGCAACCGTCCTAGTGTTATGGATTTTCCCATACAAAAGTTAAGAAAGCTACTTTTGCAGTACAATGTAAGGGTAAAACATACACATCCTAAATTATTATCATTTATCATTTTGTTTTGTTACACCCTGTACATATTTGCTAGACGACGTCAGCAACTCCGTTGCGCTAAAATTAGTTTATCGCGCGGGAATCGTAAATTTTTCCGGGATATAAATTATCCTATGTCCTTTCCCGGGACTCAAAATATATCCATGTCAAATTTCAGCAAAATCGGTTCAGCGGTTTGGGCGTAAAGAGGTAACAGACAGACAGACAGACAGACAGACAGACAGACACACTTTTGCATTTTATAATATTAGTATGGACGGATAAGCATAAATAAATTTGTACAATTTATTCACTACTAGCTGTTGCCCGCGACTTCGTCCGCGTAGACTTCAGTTTATAGCGCGCGGTGTCAACAAAATTGGTGTCAAATTTAAAAGCTTTTTAAAACCCTTAAATCAAAATATTTAATTTTTCAAAATTAAACCTAATGCTTATTTAGCCCCCCATTACACAACTTTAGCTTTACCCATAAACTATTTAGCATTGCTAGGTTTAAGGTTGCGCCACTCATCACTACGTAGATAAAGTACTGAGTAGTGAGTGTACAACAATCGAAAGCATCGAAAAATGTAACTAAACATGGTACCACCTCTTATAGAAAGATGCAAGAGCAAGCGATAACGCGATGTAGGAGACGCACGGCGCCATCCATTATGGAAATTTTTGGAACTAATTTAATTTGACCAAATTTACGTATTTTCACCCCCTTACAACCCCTTTTTCCAGTTAAAAAGTAGCCTATGTCCTTTCTCAGGCTTTAGACTATCTGCGTACAAAATTTCATTACAATCGGTTCAGTAGTTTTGGCGTGAAAGCGAGACAGACAGACAGTCTGTCTCGCTTTTATTACTTTCGCATTAATAATATTAGTATAGATTCACATAAAAATATGAATCCTTTATTATAACAATAATAAAGGTACCTACCTAAACAGGCAATAAAAATAAAATATCTTTTAATCCCAGTTCAAATAAAATAAGCATGATTCACATAATATTTAATCCTAGACTTATAATAAGCCTTTGCGTTTATGATATTAAAATATTATTTACTTTATCGTTAAAGGCTTGCTTTTCTACTCAATAATATTATGTATATTGTGATATAATATTATCGCGGTTTCCAACAATAATTTTAAAGGTCTAATAATTTCACAGATATTAAAAAGTTTATTAAAAATTAGTTATATGTAATGGAAATCTTTAAGTGCATACTTATAAAATGTGTAATCACAACTTTAATGAATATGAGTTGTGTATGAGAATATGAAAAAAATTGTTCGGAATCATACCACCTGCAACTTTTCGCCATCGTCCCACGCAAAAAACATACCATCCTCATCACCTTGATGAGAGGCAGTCTTCCACAGTGCGTTTTTCGCGTAAATTTCTGCCGCGCACTGTAAAACTCTGGAACAAACTGTCACCAGCAGTATTTCCGGACCTATAAGACCTGTAAACCTTCAAGAAAAGAGCGTATTCCCTCTCAAAAGGCCGGCAACGCACCTGCAGCTCTTCTGATGTTGCGAGTGTCCATGGGCGATGGTAGTTGCTTACCATCAGGTGACCCGTTTGCTCGTTTGCCCCCTTATTTAATAATAATACAAAATAGTAAATAAGTACTTTTTGCAACCCCTAGCGAAAAGTAACGTTCCTCGAAAAGAACAAGTATGTTATACGTTTTTTGTTAGACTATACTATCCCACTGCTGGGCTAAGGCATCCCTCAAGGTCTTCCAGTTGCCTTGCTCCAGCGCCACCTTTAGCCAGCCCGGCTGGTACGCCTCCAGCTCATCGCGCCATTTTTTCCTAGTCTGGCCACGGTCGCGTCTTCCATCTTGAGGTATCCAATCTGACGATATCTTTGCCTAGCGGTCGGGATGCATACGGCTAACGTGGCCAGCCCAATCCCACTTCAGCTTAGCCGCCTTAACTCCTACGTCCGTGATTTTTGTTTGTTAGTATTGTGTTCCTTATTTTGTCCAAAAGACTTAGGGCTGGTTTACACGTATTAAGTAGATGAGTAGTTAACTAAATTTTAACTAAATTTTAAGTTACTTATTGCATGCAAACACAAAATTTAGTAGCAAGTAGCAAGTTAAAATTTAGTTAAGTACTAAACATGGAAATAAGAATTTTGACTATTTTCTGTTAAGTTGGCAGACGGGGCTTGTCACTTGACATATTTCTGGCAGTCTCTTCAAAATAAGTTAAAATTTAGTTACTACTTATCTACTTAATACGTGTAAACCAGCCATTACTCCCAACATACTACGTAATACGATATTATTAAAAAAAATGTTAAAATAGTAATCAATAAAGCAATACAAGAAGTACACAACCATAAAATACCCTTGAGTTACGCCTGTGAATTTATGTGTCGTTAAAATGGCCGAGCATGCAGTTACATCAAATAAATGAAAATGCAACACTAAATGTATGTTGAACGAGTGAAGTTGTTAGTTTGGGAGCTTCGGCATGAAATAGGGTTAATAGGTTTATGAAAAACCAGACGGATTTGTCAATTTAAGGAACATCACGGTTAACGCGCTTCAACTCCCGCGAGAATAATAGATTTCCAAGAATCCGCGATCGATCTATTTAACAGAACACTGATGAGAAGTGGCATGTTATATTGTGTTTGGCTAAGTTAGTAGTCACACATTGTCACGTATAGGTAGGTAGATAGGTAGATATACTTACACCAGGTTATTTGTAGATCCTGTGCGCAAATAACAGGCTTCACCTTTCCTATATTTTATCAAGAAATAACATGAAATTATAGTAAGTTAAAATATGACTAGCAACTCGTCTCATTACAACTTTAGGCATATCCTTTTAGGGATGAATATCTTAATAATTATTATTACAGATTTAGATTCTTAAAGGCTATATTTCCAGAGATAACAGGCGAAAAAACGTATCGACTAAAGAAACCAATTATATCATAAACGTGTGATAAAACACCATTTAAATGACCGACGCTGTACTCTACGACTAAAATCGCGAGCCAATAGGCTATCTGCCACTCGTCTAGCTATTTCGATAGGGCAATAAAAACCCACGTCCAGTGTGATGAAGTGTTGTGAAGTGCTAACGGCCACGTACTCAAAATATATCCTGTATTGCATGGACCTTACGATAGTGAACCTTGTGACGTTGATATAAAGGTGATGTGGAGGCAAAATAATGATGAATTTAGAGTTCTCAGACTAGTATTTGTAATTTATGACAGACGCAAGATAAGTAGCCGATGGGCTTTACGATCAAAGAAAAGTATGCGTGAAAAAGTACAGAAATAAATTACCTGTCCAAAACTGTGTCCAAATAATTATTTTCTGTGTGCATATTATTGTATTAATATAATATTATAAGTATACATCTTCTCTACAATATCTTCATTATAATTTCATAAAAACATTATGTCTGTAATATTACTGCGTTAGAAAAGCATTTATTACAAAAATACTTTGAAGAGCTTATGAAGTCTTAGAAAACTTGATATTAATTTTTACTCAAAGTAGATACTAGGACTATTTTAAAGATTTAATATTATTTTAGGCTAGAAATAATAATAATAATATTATTCTAGTTTACTTGCATGAAATTTCTATTGGGATCGAAACGGCAAAATTTTTCAAGAGTGCTAGTTCTCTAGTATACAATTATTTTGCCTCTAACTGGACTCTTACTCCCACCACATAAGTGCCAGTTTCGTAGAAGTGAAATAATTTTGGACTGTAGTATTCACTTGGTCACGAATGTACTATGTGCTTCAATAAAGGAACCTCCGAGTAAATTCTGTCAAGGACTAGACAAGAGCAAATAAATCACATTGTTTGAAATAGCGCACCAACCAAACTTATTTTGTTTCTTATTGGTTCAGCTTTTGTATAATGATGGAGGTGGATTTACAGTCTATAGACTATACAATATACATAAAATAGTATATATTATAAAAGTTTTAACGTTATTAGTGGCAGCCGAAAAGGAAGATCTTCCGACCGAGAGAGATAGCATTGCTCGGTCAGGCCGAAGCCCACTGACGTCATTTCAGACGTTGTATATATCTTGCCGTTCTCCGAAACTTCGATAGCGCGATGTAGGATTGTTAGGCGAATTGTGGGTACCGCCATATCACTCCCCCCCGAAGACCGGTGGTATTCTTCAATGCGCTTGTGTTGTCAGGTGTGGGCCGAAGCTACGCATAGCCACACTCGTCAGAGAGTGCGGCGGGGTCCGGACCCCTGAGTCCTAACCCAAACCAAAATTCGACAGATAGTTTTTCTCCCCAAATCCGGTCTGTACGTCACTCACAGGGGAGTGACGTAGGAGGAGGTCTCCAGAACCGCTCGTCGTCCCAAACCCAACGACATGCCCAATGGCAGTCACAAACCGATGAAGCTAAAGAGGCCAATAGGCCATTAGCATTAGCCCATTCGAAAAAAAAAAACTTCGATAGCGCGATGTAGGATTGTTAGGCGAATTGTGGGTACCGCCACAAAGTATATATGAAATATGCCAGTGTATGTCTGTCTGACATTTTATTGCAGTAAAATATACGATTACTGCGGGATATTTTTACGCTGTCGGAGTCGCTCGCCTCTTCTATGTGAAAAGTGAAAATAGTGGCGAAAATTGTAAAAAGGTAAAAAAGGGCTAAACGTTAATTCGTTTATCACGCGGGAACTTACATGTTTCCAGAATAAAAGGTATACCTTTTATTCTGGAAACATGTAAGTATCCTGTCTTAAAGGACAAAGTATACTTTGTCCTTTAAGACAGGATACTTTCTACTGTCTCCACAACAAATTTCATCAAAATCGGTTGAGCGATTTAAGCATCAAGAGGTAAATTTCGCATATTTTGTAAGATATAGTCCATACTAATATTATAATAATATGAAAGAGCGTGTGTACAATGTACATGTTGGTTATTCTATAAAGGTATTATAATAATAATATACAAATTACAATATAATAAAATATGATCAAACGAACTTACCAAGTGAAGTATGATCATTATTATATGAATCGCTTCATTCGAAGATATAATCTTTCATTGTACCATATTAGAATGGTGTGCAATAAAAAATTAAGTCCTAGCTACTATACCAGATTTCACCAATTAGTTTCAAGTTTCTAGTGAAATATTGGTGCAAGCTATTGACATAAAATCCTGGATATTATATTCATCAGTAAGTCGAGAGTCGAGACCGAAAGCTATTTTTACGGAGTTCAGCTTCTAAATGCTTGGTTCGCACACAATTTATCGGCGGTCCGGATGCGGATCGCGGTCCGCTATTTGGTGACCCCTATCTTGTACTACACCATAAACGACACGATGTGAAAAAAGAAACATAACATTTGTTACCAGTAAACAACTCTAATTTCTAATGGCGAATGTAATTAAATATTCAAAACAACAAACTATCTACACAGTTTGGGACCGAAGAGTATAATATTATATAGGGTACAATCCCGAACAGTACTCTGCCTCATAACGAATGCAGTGCCGCGTTAGTTTTAGTTTTAAACCATATCACTCTCGCGGGCCTAATATATTCTGCTAACTTTTATCATCCTGCATAAATAATCATTCCGCTGAAAACTGGTTAATTTTTAATGGGGTCGCGCCTCTGGGAGTTATCATTGATCATTTTAAATTAATAATTATGCTACAATTCAGTGAATTTGCATAATACATTTTAATGTTTTACTTAACAGCTCGAGAATTAAGTTTTTGGATTGAATGTATTTCAGTATACCGTTAAAGTATGTTACTTATTTATAATAATTAATAATGATAATGAATTTATCTACGAATAAGTAATAAACAATTTTTCATTTATCTGTCACTTACCGACCGAGCCATGGCTCGGTCTTTTGCGTTACCGTTGTTGTTTAGATGAACCAAAAGGGTCTGTCTACGACTTCATATTTTACCGTGAAAAAAGTGCCGGGCTGTGCCACGGCATCCATATTAATCTGAATATTATAATATTATAACTCAAAGGTAACTGAGTGACTGGCTGACATACTGATCTACCAACGCACGGCCCAAACCACTGGACGGATCGGGCTTAAATTTGGCATGCAGGTAAATAATTATTATGACGTAGGCATCCGCTAAGAAAGAATTTTGATAAATTCCATCCCTAAGGGGATAACTAATTAGGGGATGAAATATTGTATGTAATAATACTTCTTAACGCGAGCGAAGCTGCGGGCAAAAGCTAGTAATAATATAAATGTGGAAATGTGTTTGTCTGTTACCTTTTCATGCCCAGACCGATTTTGGTGTAATTTGGTATGAAGATACTTTGAGTCCCGAGAAAGGACATAGGATACTTTTAACCCGGAAAATCGGTTCCCGTAGAATAAACAAATTTTAGCACATCGGAGTGGCAGGTGCCATCTAGTTAAACACATCTATCTAATATATATAAATCTCCTGTCACGATGTTTGTCCGCGATGGATTCCTAAACTACTTAACCGATTTTAATGTTTCTTTTTTTAAATGTTTGCTTTAATCCAACTTGAGAGATAGGATAGCTTAGATCTTTAATTATGGTCGCAATTTCATTTTATTGCAAATTATTTGTCTATAAAGAGCGACCATTGTTTATGCGACGTGGCTCACGACTCACGGGATAGCTATGGACGTTGCCATGGTGACATACTAATTATTTAGTCACTAATTCAATAAAATAATACGGGCGATATACTTTATAAAATACTAGATGTTGCCCGCGACTTCGTCCGCGTGGACTTCAGTTTATAGCGCGCGGTGTCAACAAAATTTAAGAGCTTTTTAAAACCCTGGTATCCCTTAAATCAAAATACCCAAAAACAGCTGTGCAGTGTGCACATAATATTTCATTTTTTAAAATTAAACTTATTTAGCCCCCCATTACACGACTTTAGCTTTAAATAATAACTATTTAAGGTTACGTTAGATACGGTACTGCAATATGCATAGATAAAAGTACGGAGTAGTGAGTTATTTAAAAACGTGATAAGGGATACCAATCGATAGAATCGAAGAACTGAAATTAACATCAAACATGGTACCACCTATTATAGAAAGACGCATGAGCAAGCAATAGCGCGATGTAGGTGACTCTTAACGCCATCTGTTATGCATTTTTGGAACTAGCTTAATTTGAACAAATTTATGTATTTTCACCCCCTTACAACCCTTTTTTCCAGTTAAAAAGTAGCCTATGTCCTTTCTCAGAGCTTTAGACTATCTGTGTACAAAATTTCATTCCAATCGCTTCAGTAGTTTTGGCGTGAAAGCGAGACAGACAGACAGACAGAGATACTTTCGCATTTATAATATAAGTATAGATGGCAAAGAAACGTTTGCCGGGACAACTAGTTATATTATAAAAGCGACCATACTTAACCAATGACGGTTTCAATTCTACGAGTTTATTCTTTTGGGCACCTTACTAAAATTATGGTCGCAGTTTGGCTGAAAAGTTAAATACATCTTTTGGAATCAATGAGACCCAATACATACCACACTCCCACACCGATTTAGGCGACAGTGGCCGGTGAAACCAGTTACGCAGGAGTAATTTTTTATTGTGCAACTACAAACATTGACATGATGATTAATTAGCTTCTAGAAAACAAATTGTTTCAGTCATTTCATATCTACTATATATATTTCATATACTAGAAAATCGCGTCACGATGTTCTTTGTTGTAGAACAATAATTAATTACTAGAGAAAGCTATCGCTATCTGATACATAATACAACTGATGTCTGCGATAGTCATTTTAGATAAATAACCTGACAGGCGATAATAGTGTATTGTGTCTTTACGTTAACACATCTATAATAATATTAAGTCATCTTAAGGAGGCGACTAACCCTAAATTGTCGATTTTATAATTCATTTTCAAACTTGAAAATAAGCCCCGAATTGTTTCATTTTCTAAACATAGATACTACATTATATTTCCGAGGATCCGACCTAGCGAAAACACGATATCGTAAAATTTTCTCGATAGAAAAAAAAACACAAAAAATTCATCTAGTTTTTACGAATTTTTCATATTATATTGCCATAACCGTGCATTAAACTAAGTTAATATTTTAACACATTGTATAAAATTCTATGATTGAGAAACTGACCTAGCGGATTTTTAAAATGTTGTATATTTATCGAGTTATTGAGACTAAACTAATTTGGCGATGAATCCGCGTCGTTCTTTTTAACCTGGCAGATGAAAGGCGTGAGTGTTAAGACAGAAGGACGATGAATGATTTCTTGCGTTAGTCGCCCTCTTAAGTCAGCCATTTTCAAAAAATGCTCCGCGGAGCACTGCAAAAGACGTAAGGGCTCCGCGAGCGATAAATAAATTGTTTTTGGAAATATCATTTCTCATGGAATGCGATACATTATTAATGAATGTCTGTCATCCGATTAAAACGCTTATCAAAAATGTGTATCATCTTGTGTGGTAAGTAAATGAAGTTCAGTTTTTGAGTTCATCATACGAAATGTTTGATTAAAAAAATGAACTTAATATATACCGTTGAATTGAGAAATTTCCTCCTTTTTGGAAGTCAGTTTACAAATATTTTGAGCCACTGGATATAGTGTATCTATTCCCGAAACCGTTCGAGCAAAATCGAAATATCTTATTGGAATAATAGAAAACACGAGAGTTACATTTAACCGAAATAGTTCACTTATTGGGAGGCGAATTTAACCGGAGTTAAATAATGAACGGTCTGAAACAACTTGAGCGGGTTAAGAGCTTAACGGAGATTTAAAATGTTTGGAGTTTACAGCTCACGCGAAAACAATATTGATTTCTGCTATAAAGAGGTTTATTATTTTGGATTACTACAGATTGATTTATGGATCTAAGGTAATATAAAATATTTGATGTTATCTTATATATAAAATTCTCGTATCACAATGTTAGTCCACGAACTCCTCCGAAACGGCTTTACTGATTTTTACCAAATTTTATATGCATATGCAGTAGGTCTGAGAATCGGCTACTGGGTACTTTATATATTGATAAGTACATTAGTTGAATAAATAATAGTAAATTATTACAACCTGAGACTGACGGCGGCGACCATTGTTTGTGCGACGGGATAGCGATCGACGTTGCCATGGCGACATACTTATTTAGTCATTTCAATAAAATAATATGGGCGAAATACTTTATAATATGGCAAAGCAACGTTTGCCGGGACAGCTAGTAATCTATAGTATCGTTAATGCAAAAGTGTGTTAATGTGTCGCTCCACGCCAAAATGTAACCTATGTACTTTCCGTGTAACGAACACGGAAAGTACATAGGTTACTTCTTATCCGGTAAAATGTACGACTTCCGCTGTAAAAGAATTTCCGCGGAACAAAGTTGCGGGCGTCATCCCGCTCCCGGACGTCGGTAGCTCAAGCCGTTTCGTCGCGGGTTCGAATCCCGCCGACGGAACAAAAAGTTTCAAAAGTTTCTGGGTCATGGATGTGTATTAAATTTGTGTATCATATAATAAAAATCTTAAATATACGAGTATGTATAGTATAAAAGTAATCAATATATTTCCGTTGTCTGGTACCTGTAACACAAGACCTTCAGGTACTTACCACGGGGCCAGACTGACGTGGTGTGAAGCTTCTATTATTATTATTATATTATCATTATTGATAACGAGCAAAAAGGCCAAAAAATCACGTTCGTTGTATGGGTTAAATATAAATTTTATTTTTATTTTAGTATTTGTTGTTATAGCGGCACCGGAAATACACAATCTGTGAACATTTCAGAACTCTAACTATGGCGGTTCTTGAGATACAGCCTGGAGACAGACAGACGGACAGACAGACATCGAAGTCTCATGAATAGGGTCCCGTTTTTACCCTTTGGGTACGGTACCCTAAAAATAAACATCGAATATAAAAAAAATATTCACGCATTGTTTTTTTTACTTTTTCATATTAGTTATGCAGATGATGAAATAATCCGAAACAACGAGTTTTCGGTCGTTAACAATGCTCAAATTTAATCCCCACTCTAAAATATTTTTGAGCCGTAGCCGTGGTGAATTTTGTGGAAAATCAAATTATTGCCGGGAAATTCGTTTCCATTGCCATCTATTACTTCATGTTTTAGCTGCGAGCTATTTCATGGTGGGGTTTTATGTGTAGCCCGACAGGGGTATTTTATTATTTTTAATCCTAGTCTTTCATAGTATAGACTATAATAGTAGTATGGTATAGTACAGCGGTTCCCAACCTGGGGGTAATTACCCCCGCGGGGGTAAAATAGCTATTCTAAAGGGGTGGTACCTAAAATAGATGAATTGGCAGAAAAAAATTATAAACCCTGTACATTTTGGAGAAAAACAGCTATAGAACCCTATCATTGCCGACAGAGATCTGAAAAAGTTGGTACCGTTAGCTACCACCTGTAAATGCGAGAGCGGCCTCTCAACTCTGGTAACATTTAAAAAAAGGCAAGAAACCATCTGAACATGGAGCATGATATGAGATGCGCGTTACGTTATTACGTGCTAGGGTTCGTTGGATTCGGAAAGAAAGACCTGGTGACTCTCTTGAACACTTTATTCACAAACACTAGCTCACACACAATCACTAAGTCCAAACACTAAGCACTAAATCCAAATCACTGACCACTATCACTGTCCTAGGTTTAGCCGAGTCGTAGGTTCACTATCACAATCACTCACTATTGATCACTTGTTTTCACTTCGAAGTCGCCTCGAAGATCGCTCAGACGAAACTGAACTGAATTCCGGGCCAGACCTGCGGCTATTTATATGGGCCGGATCGAATCTCAGAAGATTCCAGAACATCCCAGAATAAACCCGATATGCGTAAATAATTATGAGATATTTCTAGAAATTACTCGTAGGTACATACACCTAGCGCCATCTAGTATCGAGTAGGGGATTTACGTTGCCTGTGTTCCCTTGGTAAATTCGCTGGTCCGACGCTAGATGGCACCACGTGTCCGTATCCATAACAATATGGTATAATGAAAGATTCTATTCTATTATAGAATAAATAAATAATTATATGAACAATAAATGAATAATTATATGAACAGTACTAGTAAGTAGTAACCTTTGCTACTTTTGTTAGTTGATGTGTGTGCGTGTGAACTGCAAACGTGCGAATACGCACACATTTAAACCGACCGCGTCGCCTATGTAATTTTTGTAGGTTTGAAATGATTGTATTAAATAGTAAATCTTATTATTAAATCATGTTATTACTCAGTTTTTTACATTGTTGCACAATTCATAAATCCTATATTCTATTTCAATATAAATATTTTATGCACTTCCTGTGTTTTTAATACACAAACCGCGCAGCACTCGACGGCAATAACAATAAATACTACATTTTACAACGTGTTCAAAAACTTTTACCGGGCTGTCGTCGTTTTGTTTAGTTATGATCGAAAATTCCATTTTTGAAATATAATGTTCACGTGATACGATCACGTTACAGCTCATAGACTTCTGCAGTGATACACAGGGTGTAACAAAATTGATAATATTGAACGGGCAACGGTTTGCCCATACAAAAGTTTAAAAAAAATTATCTTTCATCCTTGCTACTTTAACTTGAATTATATATATGGGGCTCAACAAAATGTCATATTTTATTATAAAAAAAATCCATATCTTATTATTTAAAAACTAATCGCATCATAAAGTGACTGCTTTCGACCAATAAGTTTTAATATCTGCGCGTCGAACAAATTCTGTCATAAGAACACCAATACTTGGCACGATGCCAACTTGCAGTTGATGTTCTAATGAACAACGAAAAGCACATAGTATACGATATCGTAGCAATTTGACAACTTGCGATGCGACATCGCAAAGTTTACGATAAAGCATGTCGTAGTAAAATGCTGGATCCTCTTACGATAATTATGATGGTATATGAAAACTGAAAAGACATTCTTAAGTGTCCATGACATAATATGATATTTTTAAATCCATAAGGGCGCATTTTCATTAGTCGTTAACTCGTGCGGTATACCGTATACAGCATACGGGGAGTCTATGACAACTAATGGCGCATTATGATTGGTCGAGGCATGATCTCCCGCATCCCACATGCGGGCATATCGAACAGTGAAAATGTGCCATTAATTATCAAAAGATCTGTCCGAAGCCCGCATTAGTCCCTTTTTGATACTAGTATTAAATTGTTATTTGTTTGGTCAAACAATACAATCAATAGTGGATAGGATCAATTATTAACATAATATGGTGCTAGATATAAGTCCTATATACGTCACGACAAATCGTCGTCGTATCGTGTGTAAGAACTGTAACGCGATATCGTGCCTGTTGTCGTATCCTTTACGTACGACAAATCGTCGTCGTATTGCTTCCAAGCGGTCAGAGTATAGCAGGCGTGCAATAAAACAATTTACATTAAACTAGTAGGGGCTAGATAAAACTACAAAGCGGACTATAATGAAACAAGCGCCGGCATTCACTCGAATACTTCTAACTTCACGACTATGATGGCCAATTTAAAGTTTGTCTTGTACAGCCTTTGTGCGGTCTATTGGACCGTGTGTTTTGTTTTTGTTTTTTTTTTTAGGGTTCCGCACCCAAATAGTAAAAACAGGACCCTATTACTGAGAAATTTCGCTGTCTGTTCTTCTGTCTGTCGTCTATCTCCAAGGTGTAAATTATGTTTGCTGTACGTATTGAATATTCTGCAGCAGTCGGTATTGAATATACTTTGTTGTCTTTAATCCTTCAAGCCCCATAAGAGCACCGGTGATCGCGACAACAATAGAATAACAATAGATTTCCAAGAATCCGCGATCGAAGGATTAAGCTTAACAAAGGTTATTCGGGAACTTACCACGGGGCCAGACTGATGAGGACTCACGTGGTGTAAAGCATCCATAGATATAAAATACATTTTAACGTTATAGTTGGGGAGGGGAAGAGGGGATTTCGGGAGTAGCTCGAGCGTGTCAGATTAAGCTTGCATAGGTTTCCGACATGACATGTCGGAAACCTATGCAAGCTTAATCTATACCATGATAACTAGACACATTGTGTCTAGTAATCATGGTATAGAAATCAGATTTCTCACGTGGTGGGTAAAAAAATAATAATATAGAAATGTCGTCGGATCTGTCAGATTAAGATAGCGGATGTTTAGTATACCCCAAAGAAGCTTCCATATAAAGCACTGACGATTCAAAGGTTAGGTAAGCCTGTAGGGATATTTTAAAATATAAAAAAATAAAGCTTCATATTTTCTTAACTAAGAATCAGAATCAGAATCTAAGCTTCGCAGATATTTTATTATGCTCTAAACTAAATGATTTCGTCCTTGTCTAAAATATATTTATAATTTACCTAAATAAGCAATTTTCTGAATATATTTTCTTTTTCAAAACTTTAAAATGGCTGCAGTTTTTGAACCCACCGATAAAATAAATAAAAAAACGCTATAATTTTTTTATCAGCTTTACCTAATGTACAAAATCTATTAGGTCTCCATAACGCTCGAGTGACTACAAAAATAGCACCCTCCCCTCCTCTACTATTATATTCAAACCGAAATACTCTTAGAACATTGAGCGTACAATTGCTTTACGAACTCCTCGGTAAGTGAAACGCAAGACTCGTACTTAACTGCTCGGAGCGTTACGCTTAATTTATACAAAAGAAATAAACGTACAACGTAACTTAGTTACATGGGAAGGGCTGAACTGAAAGTCAACAAATTTAATTCAAAGAACAATTACTGATACATTTGTTAGTAAGTTTATACACATGCCTCCCGACTCACAATTGGTTTTAACTCGGCGTATAAATATTACACACCTATATAATATTAAGCACCTATTTAAAATAAATAAAAATGAATTTTAAAATAACATTTTAAACTTTCGCGTTCCATTATAATTAAAACTTGTTATTCGGGACTTAACGCGACTTATTTCAATAGTAGTGCTACTATGAGTACATACTTTTTCTCGACGTTTCGGCCGTGTTGCAACGGCCGTGGTCACGAGGGGACTACAGGAGCGCGACGTCTTCGTTTGCACCGGGCCGTCTGATCTTCGACTACCCTCGAGTTGTCTAACATTTGATTTACATTTATTGATAAAGGTGACACACGCGGTTTGCACTTATTAATCACTGGATTCCAGGCTGGAGACAATTTAAATCCGTCCTCACGATTGAAATTCTTGTACTTTTTAATTGAAATTAATCCTCACGATTGAAATTCTTGTACTTTTTAAATAGTCTCCAGCCTTTAATCCAGTGATTAATAAGTGCAAACCGCGTGAGTCACCTTTATCAATAAATGTAAACCCGGATACAGTTAGTGTTGTGTGTCGCACTGAACCTGCTGAGTGTAAATATACTGGAACACAAATGTTAGACAACTCGAGGGTAGTCGAAGATCAGACGGCCCGGTGCAAACGAAGACGTCGCGCTCCTGTAGTCCCCTCGTGACCACGGCCGTTGCAACACGGCCGAAACGTCGAGAAAAAGTATGTACTCATAGTAGCACTACTATTGAAATAAGTCGCGTTAAGTCCCGAATAACAAGTTTTAATGAATTTTAAATTTTGTTACTCCCGCTAGAACTCGAGAACAGCTAAAACAATTTTGCTAATTTTATTATTGAAATATTTGTGGAAGGTCAGTGAAGGGTTACACGAAGTTTACCGGGTTATCTTGTCTATCATTAATACTATCTATTCCGTTGTTTTTGTATATACGGTGTGGTAATATGCTTGAGGCTGTTGTTATGATTTTAGACGTTGTCATGGATAAGTAGATATTGTCACGCCAATTTCAGAAACTTCGAAATACGTGATCAAGACTGTATGCTCTTTGGTCAGCTACAAACGTTATCGCTTTTATAAAACAGTAAGGTATATTTTATTCTTACTAATATTATAAATGCCCGTAAAGTCTGAACTGGTTTGTATAAAATTTTGTATATGGAGGTAATTTTAGAGACCGGAAAGGACGTATATTATGATAGTTTATCTCACGCAGGATAAACTAATTAAGGCGGAACGGAGTTGCGGGCGTAATTTAGTTCAATGTATAAGTACCTACACATAGAAAGAACATTATATTCTAGAGAGTATCATAATATCATTCTCAGAATAGAGGCTATAATAATATCGGTAGATACAGAATAAAAGTTTGGGGCGGATGTGTATAGCAACACGCCTCGACTGTGATGGGCGATGGCCGACGTGACTGTTCAATATGGGCAGTGTGCGGTGTCTTTATGGCGATTGGTGCGTGTCTATATTGTATTGGGATAAGGTCACATCGAAACGAAACGTAGTTATATAGGGGCTACTTTCATCAGCCTTTTCCAATGATAAAATTAGGGCCTGTTCCACCACTTCCTGATAAGGCTATCCACCACTTAACTTGACAGATAGAGTATGGAGAATCTGTCAAATAAGCCTATCCGGCACTTTATCAGGATATGGTGAAACGGGCCCTTAGTGGCTTTCCGATCCTTGGCGCAAGCGACAGCAACTAACGAAATCGAAATATGCCACTTATGACCCAGGCTATAAGTTTCATATTTACTCTGCGCCACAGCAATGCATGGGTCGTTAGGCCAATGTTGGTAGAAAATGAAACCTACAGCCTTTGTCATAAAGTGTAAATTTATTTGGATTTTCGTCGATATCGGTCTCTTGCCGCGTTGATCAGAACGGCACCTTATGGCCTCCTCCATCGAGCTTACATCATCCTGATCTTGGATTCATACAAATAACTTTAATAATTTCATGAAAGGCCAATGAAATATATTCCAAAAGTTAAAATCAACACGTAGTCTATATCAAATTCAGAATATAAATCAGGTTGAAAAAAACACCCCGAAAATAAATTATTCTTGTATCGGCAATATTTTAAACACGAGTAAAAAAGTTCCCGGGAGTATCAAATTATGAACCCTTGCTTGAATAACAAGGACAGCCGAAAATTATACATAAACCTTATACATTTCTGTCGTAAGGATAGGTCCTGATGACACGTTAAAATGTAGCTAACGTGGGTGACCTATAATTATTAGGGCCTCATTATGATAAAAATGCTTTAATGAGGATGTGCTTCGATACTATTCTAGAACAATTGGTATTACACTAAGAAAGGTGCTTTTTAATTAGAATATTTTTAATGTTGTAAAAAATTGTTCGTGACAGATCGGAACGGAAAAACGGAAAAATCTGTCAAACAAAACTATGAAATTGCAGAATACCAATGGTCTACACCAATACACTAAACCAAAAAAAAAATGCTATCCCTAAAATGAAGGATCTGTCAAACGTTCCTAAAGACTTACCCTTTCTTGTGAAATCATTAGCACAACCATTTTTCATCAGGTGTCCATAGCACCTTACGTCCTTTTTAAGGACATTATCTTTTCATACCTCATTCTTTTAGGGTATAATGTTTTCATACTTCATTCACGGTCATAATCATGTGGAGTTTATGTGAAATTTTATGGACTTTAAGATTTTGAAGGTGCCATGAATATATGATTATACACTTGGGAAGAAATTATTATGTTTTATGACGCTTTTCTGATGGCGTGAATCGTTTTATTCTAGTATTAAGTATTAAGAAACGTATAAATAAATAATGTAAAGACATATTAATTAATTTTGATGAGAAAGGATGACGTTTTAGAATGTTTGTTACTTGAGTAGACCGTAAAGTAAAATTTATTTTACAATTAATAATTCACTCATAAGTAAAAAAGAAAGAGACAATAATGTCTACTAATCTACTAATATAAATAAGGAAATGTCAGCTTTATAACAAATAAACAAGATCGAAATCAGTTTACACGTTTCGATGCTACGATGGCATGGTCAGAATATATACACAGATAGACTCGTCAAACCCGGTTACGTCGTGGGTAAAAAAAACAACGTCGTTCATAGTCCTAATCTACGAAGAATAAAAACTAAGGAAACGTAACTCCCATACTATTACCGTTTTAAAGGTTCCTTTCGAACTGTCATGTTACGTCAGCCTGATGCCGCTGAGGGCCACCTAAATACATAAAGTTAATATACCTATCGGAATAGAGAAACAAAGGCCTGAGCAAGCGAGATGTCACTATCAGTAACACTGCGTGGTAGAAAGAGAAGCGTGATTTGAGGTTGCATAGCTTTTTTTTCATCTGTTTGACAGTCTGTCTGCCCCTGGGCCGATCGTTGTCAATTTGGGCTCTCAGAAAAATGATTGATGATTTTAAGTTAAATAATGAATAGTTTTTAGAAATACTGCTCTAGAAACATGGTTAATTGTTTGTGGAATGATTCTGGATCCACACATCGAAAAAACCCGGACAAATATTCATTTCACAGGTGAATTATTCTACATCGACAGGGCCTAGTTTTAAGTTTATTTTTGCCAATTCCCTACGAGTTATTGGTATTTATTTTGAGAACTCACTTCTTTAAAGGGTTAATTATATGGAAAACATAACTTGACTAGCCTTGGTGCACAATTTAAGGATATTTTGTGTAAACAATTTTCATATATTTTACACTAGGGCTGCATCAATTTATCGATAAGTTGTATCGATATGAAAATATTTTTTAGTTAAGTATACTAATTATCTAGGAATGTTGAAATGATAACATACTCATCCGTAGTTTATAATTAGTTTAAGTATATTGATATACTATCATACATAATTCATCGTTTTTAAGATTGGGCCCAAAGGGTAAAAAGTCCTAGTAGTGGGGTCCCGCAGCCCGCTCTACTACTAAGACTTCGTTGCCTGTCCGTCTGTCCATCCGTCCGTCCATCTCTCTGTGTCCAGGCTGTATAACAAGAACCACTATAATAGTAATAGACTTCTGAAATTTCCACAGATGTAATGTCATTCTACATCCAATATGGTTGCTCATCCAAGATAGGGGAATAGTTGAAAGCACTTCTGCAAGATGGGCATCAAATAAAAGGGCTCATTGAGAGTGAATTGAAAATTAATAGGGTCTAGTGAAGTCGTGTCGTGTCGTGTACTCATATTGTCACGTGACGTAACCTGTCGTGTCGAATCGTGTCATGACGTCATGTCGTGTCGTATCGTGTCGGGTTTTAGAAAACGCCCGGTTGAAACCGGTCACCCTTCATGCGCGAGTCCGACTTACACTTGGCCAATTTTTCAGATTTCCTGCTGACCTGGATACCAGAAATTCATGGCTTAAAATAATTAACCGTCCAAACTGGACTCCGAAGAAAACTTCATTCATACTTAATTATGCAGCAAGCATTTTGAAGAAAAGTCACATTTTACTTCAAAATTACAATTTTATTATACAATATATCTATGCATTTTTATTTTATCCCATTTTATTTTGTTTAGGGCCTGTTTCACCGGTTCCTGATAAGGAGTCAAATAGGCTATTTGACAGATAATGCAAAAAATTCTGTTCCACACGTGTCTGATAAGCCAATCAAGCAGATAAAATCATTGATATCCTATCAGCCCGATCATGCGGCTGTTAAAGGTTTTATTTGTCAGATAACAAAACTTTTTTTTTTGAGATCGCGAAAATATTTCCAGCCTGCAGCCATCCTGCAGCCTATTATATTTTTGCCAGTTATCGTAATGATGCAGTTCAGACTTCAGTGTTGTGTGAACTTTCTTCAAGTTAATATAATATTATAATGATATTTTGAATAAACATGGATCTTTTAGAGATTTTAAAAGATGAATTAGATGATTTTTAGGGTTCCGCAACCAAAAGCCAAAGGGTAAAAACGGGACCCTACTACTGAGACTTCGTCAACGATATTCTATGTTACTAACGTAAGAAACTGATTGGACGTCGTTGTCTGTCTGTATGTCTTTATCTGTCTAGCCAAGTGTGAGTCCGACTCGCGCACAAAGGGTTCCGTAAAAGTAGGCCATAAATTGTGTTTTTTGTATGGGAATGGCCCCCCTTAATTTTTTATTTTATTTTAATATTATTATTAAAATAACACATATAATTAAACTAGCTTTTGCCCGCGTCTTCGCTCTCATTAAGAAGTATAATTATATATACAATATTTTATCCCCTTAGGGGTAGAATTAATAAAAATCCTTTATTAGCGGATGCCTACGTCATATCATCTACCTGCATGCCAAATTTCAGCCCGATCCGTCCAGTTGTACAGGCTGTGCGTTGATAGATCACCGTGTCAGTCAGTCACCTTTGAGTTTTATATATATAGATATTTTGTGAAAAATTCAAGTACCTACCTGTTGCCATTATTTATATATAGCAAAAAGGCCAAAAAATCATGTTTGTTGTATGGGAGCCCTCCATACATATTAATTTTATATTGTTATAGCGGCAAGAGATATACATCATCTGAGAAAATATCATATCTCTAGCTTTTATCGTTCTTGAGTTACAGCCTGGAGATAGACAGACAGACAGACAGACAGACAGACAGACAGGCAGGCAGGCAGGCAGGCAGACAGACAGGCAGGCAGGCAGGCAGACAGACAGGCAGACAGACGGAATAGCCGGGTGCCGCTTGGGAGTTGATGAGCTTAAGGGTTAATGGCATTTAAGTTTTATTATGTAACAAAATAATGTTTGTGTTTTAAAAATAGAATGTGTCAATAAATTTAAGAGAGAAATAAAAGTATTAATGCAAAAAGTATATATTATTATCCTTCAATATTCAATCACCGTTACGATTGAAATATTTAAAATTAAGTTTTATAATTACTACTTTTTATTTTCTTATTCACATTTTAAAACTAACAGAGTTAACACTAAACTGAAATGGAGGAGGAAGAAAAGCTATTAAAATAAGTATAATATAAAATATTTGAATAGCCTTTCTTCCTTCTCCATTTCAAGTTATCTACTCTTTTTTATAACGCATTTCCATCTTCAACATCAGCTGTTTCTTAAAAAAAATTCCTGGAGTTCTTCCTCAAGAGGGGTTTTTTGTAGCTTTACAAATTCGAACTTTTCTTCGTCTAATTTATCAAAAGATCTTTTTGCTTCGGGTTTACCTGTAAGGAAATACATATTTTTAATATGCAAGTATTTCATAACAAATACTTAAATAATGATATCCTGCAAACTTCAGCTAGGGAGGCAAATCTGCCCAAGATCAACATCAACCAGCTGCACTGAACACAAATACTGGTAGGTAGGTTATAAGACTGGTAGGTGATCAACTTTTAAAAGTCAGATCAGATACAATAATAATTATGTCACAAAAATGTTAAGTACACTGGGTGGTTGAACTTGTTACCTTTGGGTTATGAGTTATGACTTATGAGTCATTACTAATTTCACAGATTATGATGTTTGAGATTTTAATAATACTGAGTAAATGTAAATGTTCTAAAAGTCCACTGTGGACTCGTGGAAATGCTATTGTATTCTATTGTTGTCGCGGTCACCGGTGTCCTTATGGGGCTTGAAGGATTAAATATTTATTCAGTATCAGGAAAACTTACACAGAGCAGGATGTTTTTTTGATCAGTAGCACCTCAATCGTGGGTATCACAGACATAATAGATTTTCATTTGTTATGCAACAGCCGGATGCCGCGCTTGGGTCAAGGTTCCACAACAACTATATCATCTTGGCAAGAAGTACTAGCCACAATAATATCTATTCTGGAATCTGGAAACAAACAACATATGTACTTATAAATTTACATTATGTTTTTTTATTAAGGATTTTATCTAATGAAAATATTTACCATTCACTGTATCACTAGCTGTCATTGGGATCAGATAATACAGATTACAGTGAGTTTATTCAAACATAGGTATCAACAGCTGTCTAATCTACAACTAAAGACTGAACTGCATCATGCATGAGACAGAGCACAGCATGCTGGAGATTGGAGACACAAATCCATCTTCTTAGTCTTTTCCTTATCATTTCCTTTATTCGACTTAACCTCAATCTTTAGACATGTATCACTAGTTCAATAGAACTTCCTTGAGGCTTCTTTGACTGTCTTAACTGTCTGTTTCCAACTCAGACCAAAGAAACAAGGCTTCCAACGAAATCGTGTTTTTATTATAGTACCTAGGATACTATATCCTCAATCCCCATGGGTAAATTTACACTTCTCTCGCGATTCTTTCCGTTGTCTAATATAGCGTCTCATATATAAACATTTTTTAGTCTACATTCTATAATACAAATCACAAAATATTAGGTAAATTATTCAAGAAACTACTTAGAAGAACATAGAACCATAGAACACTGAAATATTTTCAAATGTCTTGAAAGGTGTCACCTACGATTCGTTTTACGTATTTCATATTCCTTGCATATTAAATATGTGTGTTGTTGAATCAAAACCTTTTGACTCTTTTAAAACAAATCTTATGTAAAACTTTAGTAAATCCATCAATACATACGTCAATTCTATTTTTGTTGCTGTTTTTTTCTAATATATTTATGTGAAATTATGAAACTATTGTACTTTTCAATATAAGGAATTCAATAAAATGGAACGTACGACGGAAATTGCGACGTTGCCACTCCGACTGTCAAATAAGGTTAGAGTTAATTATCTGGCGCGTAATTTAACAGAGACGTACGTGGTGAAACCAAAAAAATACATCAGTTGGATTTACATGGCAGATATTTTTATGTGGTAAATAGATAATGGGAGCTTTATCAGGAAGCGGTGAAACAGGCCCTTACAATCTTACAATTATTATTCCATGATCGATATTTTGTCGAATTACAAGATGTTTGTACATCACTGACACGCACACGTAAACAAAATTGTATACACAGATGTAAATCAAATTTTGGTTAAGCTTGACAGCTCGGGATTGTTTCTCTATTCCGATAGGTATATTACCTTTATGCCTAAATATTGCAAATGTATTAAAAAAAAAAACACATTTTTGACAAGTATTGTAGGACATGTTCTTTGACGGAGTTACTTTTCCTTAGTTATTATTATTCGTAGGTTCCAATGAAATAAAATAAACATGTCAGGTCAAAAGACTATTTACTATTTAAGACCCAAATATAATGAGCAAACCAGTCTTGATTTTACAATAGTGACAGTTTGAAGAAGTTGTTAGACAGCAGAGATAGTCTGAGGGCCGTATTAATTATGCCCAGCCCTACCGATCCTGGGTCTTTGACGTTTTCTGTGGCCCTTCAGTAAAGGGCTCTCCACATAACGAACATCGTTACGGCGAATCTCTTAAACTTACGATGACAAAATTTAATTTTTTCATAAACGTCCCTTTATTATTGTTGCGTAAAGTGAGTTGTTTTGGTAATACTTTTGAGAGCATACTCGTATTTTCTTTATAACTTTGTTTTGCTTTTATAATATAATTTGATTTATACAACTCAAGTAAAAATTAATTTATTAACAAATGCCCATCAAAATTCAGGTCACCTTGAAGAGGTAATAATATTCCACTTATATTGCACTTATATTTTGCAAAATTTTATATGAAACTTATCGCAATTGAAAATATATTATATCAGTAAGAATAACTTCATAATAATAATAATTATTTATGTAACCCATCAATCCCCAAGCGGCACCCGACTGCCGCATAACAATTGAAAATCTATTGTGTCTGGGATTCCCACGATCGAGGTAATAAGATACACTCAAAGTGAAGACCAGAATTTTCTTCTCAAAGTTCCACACTTTTACCTTGTTCAAACACGGTATTTCTAAGAAAGAGCTGGTAAAATAAAATAATATTCCAATAGCGGTCCCATAACAGTAACTCACAGCGCAGATGCAATACCAGCGACCGTCGCCACCGAGCTCAGAGCTAAGATTCCAGATATATCGACGTCATCAAGATGGAAATGGTCTACAAGTTATGTTATCTTTGTGAAAAAAGATAGATGGACGGTTTAGTGTGCACATAAAAGTGAGAAGCGTATTTTATTTTTAGCCAATTCCATAAGAATATTAATATGTATTTTTTATTAGGTACTATCAGAGAAGTTGTTGGGCATATGACCTACGTAGTTTGGCCGTGTTACGTCAAACTCAGCCGATATATAATCACTAATTAACATTGAATTGACATGATCAGATCAAATAACGTTAGTCTGTCAACTGGCTAGGAATCAATTTCCTCGATGGTGTATGTAAAGTTTGAAGTGTTGACATTTCCAACATAACAAAATATTCTTTAAAATTTTTAGTTAAATTGTTAATTTTTAACAACAAATAACTACCTACGCACATCGTTATGTTACAAAACTCAATATCACTCTCAAGATAGTTTTAGTCCGAGCGATATTATAATAAATCATTATTATCTGTCAATCTCGAGCATGCTACAGAAACATACATCTTGGTGTTATAAATCTCTTGAACATGACCACTTACTACAGCATTAACTTTATATGCAGCTTGAAAAATTATTAGAATACATTTGAAAACAGTTGACCGAAGTCATGAAACAGGCAATTTTCATTCCATCTCACAGTCGTCACAATTTTACGATGAAATATAAAATGATAATAAACTTTCGTACGTGATCAGTGTTCCGAAGTTTGGGAAATTAATTTTTATATTTCAAACGGATAAAAATATAAAATTTTTATTGTAGTATAAACTCGGTTAAAAAATAGATATAAATCTATTTTTTAACCGACTCCCAAAAAGGAGAAGGTTGCTCAATTCGACCGTATATAATATTATGTTCTTTTTTTATTTATTTTTTATGTTTGTTCGCGGATAACTCCGCCGTTTGAGGACCGATTTTCAAAATTCTTTTAAAATAAAATAAAATAATAAATAAAATAAAATATCTTTTTATTCAAAATAGGTATCATAATACTCTTTTTGAAAATCGAACGAAGAAGCTACGTTGCCTACCACCGGTTCGGGAATTACCCCGCCGAGAAGAACCGGCGTAAGAAACTCGCACGGGGCCATCTTTTACAAAAAAAAAATGGAAAATTACAAGGTTATTGGCTTACAGCTATGTAACAAAAATAAAAGTAACCTGCATGGAGTCACCCTATTCCCAAGGTGTGCTGTCCTCGATGAAATCATTGACTTTATAGTTTATAATACGCTTTAGCACACAAACGTTCTTTAACTGCTTTTTTAAATTTGTTTAAAGGTAGATTTTGAACATTTTCTGGGATTTTATTGTATAGGCGTATACATTGGCCTTTAAAGGATTTGCTTACTTTGGTATTGCTAACTTGTTCTTATTTCTAGTATTTACATTATGAATATCACTAATCTTTTTGAAAATGTTTATGTTCTTTCTAATATATAAGAGATTTTCCAAAATGTATTGAGATGCGACGGTCAGAATTCTTATTTCTTTAAATTTTTGTCTTAGAGATTCTAAAGACGACATCTTATAAATAGAACGAATAGCTCACTTCTGCAGCACAAATATTGTATTAATGTCCGCCGCGTTTCCCCACAAGAGGATGCTGTAGGACATTACGCTATGAAAGTAGCTGCTAAAGTAAACTAATCGCGCGGTCTCTACATCAATATTTCACGAATTTTTTTAACAGCATATGCTGCAGAACTAAGCTTATCTGCGAGTTTTGCAATATGTGGGCCCCATTGTAACTTACAATCCAGCGTTATGCCTAGGAATACGGTGGTGTATACTAAATTCATCTGCTCATCATTTAGTAGTACATTGGTTTGTACTTCCTAACGTTTGGCGAAATAGATTTTAAACATTTTGTTTTATTAGAGTTCAAAAGCAAATTATTAGCATTAAACCAATGTACTATTTTTGAAAGAGCACTATTTACCTCGTCATAAGTAAATTGTCGCCTCTTCACATTAAAAATTAGTGTTTTGTGTTATCAGCAAAAAGTACTATCTCATGCTTATCTTTAACAAGATAAGGTAAATCATTTATATAGATGAGAAAAAGAAAAGGGCCTAAAATGGACCCTTGTGGCACACCTAGTTTTATTTTGGTTCCATTAGACCTTATGGAGTTAACTTCCACCCTCTGCGTTCTATTTGTAAGGTAAGATTTTAGAAGTTTTAGTGCCGTGCCCCTTATACCATAATGGTGTAGTTTTCTTATTAGAGTATCATACTCTACACAGTTAAATGCTTTCGAGAGATCGCAGAAAATACCAAGTGCATCCTGTGACCCCTCCCAAGCTTCAAAAATACTACACAGAAGACTAATGCCTGCATCTGTTGTAGACCGACCTTTAGTAAAACCAAATTGATTATTATGTAATAAATTATTTGAGTTAAAGTGAGCAAGTAATTGATTTAAAATTATTTTTTCAAAGATTTTACTTAAAGTCGGCAATATGGATATTGGTCTATAATTGGCTGGGTCTGATTTCTTCCCAGCTTCAAATAGTGGCATCACCTTGCTGTGCTTCATTAAGTCGGGGAACACACCACTTTTAATACAATTATTAAAAACTAAAGCTAGATAAGGGGCAATGATGTCAATTACTGATTTTATAATTTTTGTGGACATACCCCAGTCAGTGGTACTTTTAATATTGATTGACTTGAAAGTCTTGATAATATCTCTGGAGTCAATGTCTTTAAAAATAAAATTGACATCACTTTCCTTGACATGTTCTCTAAGTATTTTTTCTGCAACTGTAGGTGATGAATTTAAGTTCTTTGTAGTTGAGATTGGAGTGTCTGCAAAAAACTTCTCAAAGACTGTCGCAACCTCAAGATCAGAATTGATTTTTTTATCATTAATTAAAAGTTCAAATTTAGAGTTACGACAGGTGACTTTTCCAGTCTCATCCGCAATTATTTTCCAGGTGGTTTTCACTTTATTTTTAGAGTCTCTAATTTTCTCTTTTATAAGAAGTGTCTTCGCTGCTTTACAGGCCTTTTTAAAAGTTTTCGAGTATTTCTTGACGTACAATTTAAAAGCTTCACTCCGGTTTATAGTTTTCTCGTTATACAAATCTTATAATTTTTGTCTACTTACAATAATACCTGCAGTTGCCCATTTTATGAAATTATTTCTTTTATTATTCAAACTGACCGTTTTAGAAGTAAATACAGCGTTATATTGCTGTTTTACTTCATTGAATATATTGTTAAACGCTTTATCTGGATTATTTGATACATTCAAGTTCTTAAAACTTGATAATAATTTACTTCTAAACTTCTCAATACGTTTTGTATTTATAGGTATATATTCAATTTTTTCTTTAAAATTATTATCACAATTTATATTAAATGAAGCTAACTGTTCACAGTGATCAGAGCTTAATACATTAATTATTTCCTTCCTATAGGGAGTTATTTTGGTGAAAATATTATCTATGCAAGTCGCAGTTGTATCACAAATTCTTGTCGGCTCGTTGAATAAATTAATAAGGTTATACGATTTGAACAATGATGTGAATCTAACAGTGGTGGAGTTTAAGTCTAGTAAATTAATATTGAAATCACGACATACTATAATCTTTTTGTTAGATGCACACACTTTTGTAAACACTTGTTCCATTATTTGTTCAAAAGAATCATATAAGCCCGATGGAGGTCTGTATACGCTTACAATAATAAGGTGGCTCAGCTCGATACAGGCTAACTAAGCAATTCGTTCAGTTGACAGTCTAACAATATCCTTACGTTTTTTAAATTTAAGTTTTTTCTTAATCAATATTAAGGAGCCACCCCTAATAGCATTCTCTCGACTGAACGAACTTGCCAGCTGGTGATCAGAATAATTAAATACCAATTCATAATTTTTTAACCAATGTTCTGACACACATAAAATGTCAATGATACATTCATTTAAAAATAACTCAATTTCTAATTCTTTTCCTATTTTTCCCTGTAAGTTCTGATGCACCAAGTTTATACTAAAATTACAATTTTGTCTAGAAATCTTACTAGGTTGCTGGTGGTAGGCATTAGTATTATTATTTTTGTTTAATAATATACTGCTAGAGTGTGCCTCTGTTGTCCTAGAATCTAATTTAAATTATTTGGAACATATTCCAAACTCTCAGTTACATATTGATTAGAATAAGAACACTGCTCAATAAAAGCAGTGGTCAGCTTAGCCAATTTTTTGGCTTGTCTTAAAACTAAAATTGCTTAATACTAAACAATTTTGATTTGTTGCCCTACATAGTAGGCTGTTCAGCTTAAACCTAATATAATTTTCCTTACTCTCGTGTGGCAATTTCTTAATGTAAGGAAAGGTAAACAAAATAAGTCGACTAACATTTTCTTTTCTACTTAATTTATCAATATAGTCAGTCATTTGTTTTTTGTTCATCTTTCCCCTTCTCCCGACTAAGATAACTACAACTTTTGTTGTTTTATTTGATAAAGTCATCATTTGGTACCATGCTCACCAAAGTGGTGATCTGATGATGCGATCCATGAGTAATCGAGGGGGCTCCTTGAAATTTATGTGGAAACATCTAATGATTTTAACTTTTTCTGAAGGATTTTGAGCGTATGCTTCCAAAAAGTAACATTTTGCACCAGTGTATACCCTGGTTCCGAAGGTGCTGAACAGAACTCTTGAATCCTTATAGATACAAGTTCGGGGGTTTCGGCGTTGTCTTAAAAACGGGAAGCATATACTACTATGCAAATTACATTCATCATCATCATCATCATCTATACATAATATAATAAAATTGTAGGAAAGTCAATTCTGTATACATTGAATATTTTTGAAAAATAATACTTGGGACGTGATCTACTATACTAAAGCGGACGAAGTCTCGGGCAACAGCTAGTATAAAATACAATCCACAGGTGACTACGTATATGCTTAAAAGAGACAGCTAAAAAGAGAAAAATAATTATTTTTAAACAAAAAATTTAACCGACTTCTATAGTAAACTGTCTCTAATAAGTATGAAATAATAATTCATATTCTATTTAAGTGCCCTTTATAGGATTGGCCTAAGCCTCAACTACATACATATATCTTTACTCAATCTTTATAATTTGGAAGTCAGTACCAGCGCTATGTCTGAATCGCGAAAATTTTAATAGCTGGTACCAACTTCAAAGTTATAAAGATTGTAAAGATATAATATATGTATGTAGTTGAGGCTTAGGCCAATCCTATAAAGGGCACTTAAATAGAATAAGAATTATTATTTCATACTTTTTAGAGACAGTTTACTATGGAAGTCGGTTTAAATTTTTTGTTTAAAAATAATTATAATTCATCTTATTGGCTTTGCCCGTGTATAAAGTGTAACTGGAACTGTTTTTTGTGAGAAAACGTTGCATATAAGCTACGTTTAGTAGATGCGGGTGGTCTACTCTATAATATTTTCTGTACCATCGAGGAAGTTGATTCCTATGCAGTTGAGAGACCAACGTCATTTGGTCGATTATGTCAATTCAATATTAATTGTGATCTGTCGGCTGAGTTTGACGTAATGCGACCAAACTACGTAGATCCCCCATTTGCATAGGAATCAACTCCCCGAGTGTACATTTGTAGAGAGTCAAACGAACCTTACCCCGATATTCTTATACTAGATGTAATCAGTGCTGGTCAACTACTGTTTACAACACTACTGGTTACAACTGTTTAAACTATCCCTACTGATCCATACTAATATTATAAACGCGAAAGTTTGTCTGTCTGTCTGTATGTATGTCTATGTTGTTGTTTGGCGCAACAGAGTTGCGGGAGGCAAAATTTGTTTATCGCGCGGGAACCGTACATTTTTCCGGGATAAAAACTATCCTATGTCCTTTCCCGGGACTCCAAGTATCTCCATGCCAAATTTCAGCAAAATCGGTTCAGCTGTTAGAGCGTGAAGAGGTAACAGACAGATAGACAGACAGACACACTTTCGCATTTATAATATTAGTATGGATGAGTAGGGATAGTTTAAACACTAGTTGATCAGCACAGAGATAACTTTAATATAACATAACACTGTTAGGTATTGCGTCATTATTGTCTACAGGACCAAGTAACATAATACAATAATATTACGTGTTATTTAGTCCTGCCAGAGGCACAATAGTCGAATATTCCGGAACACTGTGCCGGACGTGTGTCGGGGACATCGCTCCACCTTGAGGTATATTTTTATATATCCTCACTAGCTGTCCCGGCAAAAGTTTCTTTGCCAAATTATATAAAGTATATCGCCAGTATTAGTTTATTGAATTAGTGACTAAATAAGTATGTCACCATGGCAACGTCCATCGCTATCCCGTGACCCGCGTCGCATAAATAATGGTCGCTCTTTACAGACATGAGATTTATATATATTAGATTTGTAAGAGGAGGTTTTTTAATATATTATTAAGAACCAGCGTTTCTGTAGAACTACATGCATTTAACACGTCGATCGTGGGAAAACGAGACACAATAGATATTCTATTGTGTCTCGTTCACCGGTGAGCGTATGGGGCTTGATGAATAAAATTTATATACTCTACTTAATTCTTTTAGAAAAATGTAACCTTTGTGTTAACATGGAGCTTAAACTATTATTTTACCCAGATTTTTGTTCTTTTTTGCGTTAAAACTTTCACTCTCATTATTATTGTGAAAAGTGTTTTGATAACGCAGGACACTTTTCCAATATATCGCTTGTTATAAAATAAATTTAGTAAGATGACAAAATGTTTCAAATACATTTTGGTATTTATATAATATATTATTGGAAAGTTTATACAATAAAACTCAATTTAAAGGAGGGTTATCCCTACTCCAAATCAAGTTTTATTTGAACCTGCAACTTAATGAAAAATATACAAAACACCGCACAATAAATACCATTTGATTCCCCGACGTTTTGTTTCGTCTCGCGATCTGAAAGCGGGGGCTTTCGCGCTGAAAATCAAGATGTCGATGGGCGCGTTTACTATGAATAATGATGCCCCGCGCAGGGGATGAATACGACCCCGAGGGGGTGAAAAGGGGTGAGAGGGTGCGGGGGAAAAAGTGTAAAATAAACTGTAATATTTTCCAGCTTTATTCTACAATTTTATAAAGCAATTGATGTTATGTACGCATTGCGGATTTTATAACAATCTAGCTATGATAATTTGCAGTTTCGTATTTAATAACAGTCAGTGCTATGGCAGAAGCTAGTGCATGTATTATATTCAAATTAATTTGAAAAATCATATAATTTGAAAGTTTGTTACAATTCTACGCTTTATTAACTGCCAAACCTATTAAGGTAATATTGTTGATGAAGATAAATTGCGCCCTATAAAACATCACGGACAGTTTCAACAAAATTGCGAGCAAAATCAAGTACTGAAAGTAATGCTTGGAAATTATATTATATCTAGTAAAAAGGGCCTGGTACGTCAGAGATAAAGGTAAAATATTGCAACAAATTACAATACGAAAATGCGCATTCACTGCAACCTATGTCAACTGATAATTATTTAGATTATGGAGCAATCAACACAATCCTTCTTTCTTGTATGATCTCCTAAGTGCCAATGCAATATCATACAACCACGCTTACCTCAAAATGATATCAAAATTAAACGGTGCCATACCATAAAAACTTGAAACATTCTCCGCACAAAATGGAAAATGTAAATGCGTTATCATTCTTTATCTTACGGCATAAATGCAGAGAGGCTGCCAGCGTCCGCCGTGAGCGCTTCAAATTGTTTAGAAGCGTAACGATTATTGTTATATTCAATACGGGCGATGTTAATATTTTCCGAATCGCCGTACAACTTTCCGAATCCCGAAGACGTTTGGACTTTATTCCGTCCGTAATGGATGTTTTTATCTCGACGTTTCGAATAATTTGTTGTATAAAATTTTATTGCGCCGTAATCTATATGAAACGTTTTTATTTCACTCGAACAATCGTAATATCGAGTTGGAAAATTCTTTTCGTGTTCCCGAAAGTTGCTCGAGATAACGACACGAATTATTTTGTATTTTTCCGTCGGTTAAGCTAAAAATCGACTCTAGTCTTATATAATTTTATTTCGTGCCCCGCAATATGCGGAATCAGCAAAGAAAAATAAATTTAATATAGTGTAACGGAACGTTACATGACTTGCGTTTTAGTAAGTCATTTTTACGTAGTCTAAGTTAACTATTAAATATTACAATAGGTTTAAAACAAAGCGAACAATCGATTTGCCATTGCACTTATATTTTATTAATTTCCATATAAAAAATAATATATTTTAATTATTTATTACTGACAGTTCTGTTCTCGACTGTACCTTGATTCTAGAACAATAGGCGGTCATTAACGACTCGAGCGCCGTTGTCACCGCGCTCCGCCATTCAGCAATCTGCGCTAGACTACAGGCCGGGCTAGACGTGTACAATAATTAGCAGTATACTCGCGTCGCTGCCGATACTTTTATTTGCCTAAAATTTGCATTTTAAGCAAACCATAATAAAGTAATCGACCAGTAGGTCAAATTGTACCAGCTTCATATATAATTAAGCCGGATAAATCCCCGTCTTAGGGTAAGTTTTGTTTGCACACATATAAGTAGTTTTAAAAGTAATAAGATATGTTTAATTATTCTTAATCGTAATTAACTATTGCTAGATACTTGTTTCATAGCAATTTAAAAAGATATTTTTCCAAATTTTCCAAATTTCGTTGATAAAAAAGTTTATTCACCTACCGACGTTATTTGTACTTAAATGTAAATTTCTTTGTTCTTATTTGATGAAACACTTGAAAATACATTGTAATAGTTAAATTATATAATAATATATCTTGTTTGGTCATTTTTTTTGTGTAAATTGTTATTTCCTGACGGCCTACCACGACAATACCGCTGCCACTGTAGGTAGTGGGCGCTCCTCTCGGGGAATCGTGGATAGGCCGCCAGAAGCTTTCGTGGACAGTGCATTGAGACGGAGACTCGATCAATTCCAGGGTTCCCTGCTCCGAGTGGAACCACCCTGCCCCGAGTTTGGTTCCTCGTCTCCGCTGCGGGTGACCGTCCGTCTTCGGGGTTCCATTCTGCTACTGTCTCCGTTGTCATCGTGTGGAAGCAGAGTCCCTCCAGCGCCCTAGCTGTTCCGGATCTCCGTTCCCCCCCCCTTTTTCCACGGTTGTACCAGGAGAGTAGCCCTACACTCCTTAGTGACGAGCAAGTAGGCACTGTACCACGTTTTATAAATTTGTGTCTCACCTACCGGGCATAATATCATTGTTGTATTATACTATAATAAATTATTAACTGAACACCGTATTTCATTATCCTAAACGGTAGGTGTTACAATAGTCGCTGTGATATTAAATCCATTACTGAGTACTTTTATATAGCTCTAATGAGAAAGAGATACTCGTAATTCCACAATAAAACTACATTATGTCTCGCATAGTTTTTACGTTTAAAGCATATTATTTAAGCGAGTATTCCGCAACTAATTCGAGCAACTTACTTTCGAATTCTCTCGCGGGCACGTAGAGAAATTGAATTTTATCACACAAACATTTTATAACGTAACTCGAGGAAGTATATTATTAAAAATGTTATAGAAGTTGAGTAATTGAGCAGATAGAGGTAGGACCGAAGTTGGTCCGAAGTCGGAGTCGACTGCCACTCGTTATTGAATGGAAACAAAAATAATATCGGAGGAAATAATTTCCACCGCCACTCGAAACGCAATTTCTGAGAACTTCTGAACTTGCTTTGATTTTGACTCTGATTAAGTTTATCAATGTTTGTTATATATTGGAAAATGTTTTAATTGGTGAGAAAATTGAAATAACTTTATTGAATATCCCCTTAGAAAACGTTGACCTATTATGGTTGTTAAGATGGCTACGTCATTTTATGATCGTAGCATTATTTCGTTGATCATAAGATTGACTACGATGTTTCGTAGAGTGGCTACGCCAATCTTCACGTTGACCACGATATTTCTTAGCACAATATAAGTCAATTATATGTTGGCTACGATATCTTTAAGCAAGTCTTAGGCACGCAGGCACATCAACCTAAGTTTGCCAGGCTATTTCTTGTGATAACTTTATACTTTAAATCAAAATAACGTCACAGTATACTTCGTAAGACGTAGTAGTTCTTTATAATTTGTATAACAATGGGCATTGTCCAAAAAATCACATGTACTTTTTATATTTTTATTCGTTAAAATAGGGTGTTTTAAGAATATAAATTAAATAATTTTGAAATTCATTGGCTAGTTTTTTCTCAATAAATTTTTAAATTTTCGCTCTGACGTCATCATCGGCGGCCAATTGACCTCTGCAGCATTTTTTAATTCCTTTCAATCTTATTTACAATGGCTGGTTCGTCAAATGCAAGTTTTCATTATGTGAAAGCTGATACGAGAAGCTTACCAAAAGTTCGAAACGTAATGTTGGTCGCATTTATTGCTAATTTAACGCCATTGAAGGTCAAACTAAGGTTAAACATATTTGTTCAAAAATATAAGTAACTAATGAGTATTTTTTTTGTTTATATACAGAAAATCGATCACTGACCTTATTCCTCGAAATGTGTTTTGTAATGAGCAAAATTGAAAAAAAAATGGACAATCCCCATTCTGCGGCATGTGCATTGTGCAATAAATGTTTATTTAATTGTTAAAGGGCTGCACTGCTCACAGCTGCGCACTGGTCACACCACACGACGGCCAAACTCATTACTACTAATGAGTTTGGACAAAAAGGGCGACTATCCACAACAATTGAAATTAAATTAAACTCACCGCCTCAGTCGGGATCGACTTACCTATAACAAAAGGTATTGTTAATTGTATAATGGATTCTGCAAAATAATCAGTAACATTACACGCGAGATGATCTAAAATATACGCTACAATGTAATGTAGGTTATTTTGATTAGAAAATAATGTGTGTAGCATGTTTACAGTAAATTTAAACGTTTGATTTATTATTTCTAATCTAACATCACAATATTGTGCTAAAACTATTAATTTACCAAGTTATAAGATAAGTACTTATTTTTATTTATCATTCATTATGAATGTATTTTATTTTATATTACCAGAATTTTATTAAAATAAATTATTATGCATCACGATTATTAAAAAAATGTAAATACAGAGGTCAACATTTACTGCCCTTCTAAAAAAGCCTACGCAATATGCATACACGAGAACATTCACATTTTTACCCTTACGTTCACAGTTGTAAGGTCGAAAATGCGATACACGGTCAGTAAACCGTAACAAACAATACAATAACCGTGTATTACGTTAATGAAACCCAAAACAGTGACATTAGCGTTAACGTTCGCCCATAGATCGTCGGGTTAATTTGTGTAGATATGTCTTGACCCCGGATTATGAGCTCGCTGGATATAACATTGCCATAGATCGTTGATTTCGAACAGAAGTGGATTGTCAAAAATGTTATTGTAGACGAAAATTTAGACCAGAGCATTTTTTATTTCATCCCTAACGCATTAAAAGTCCCAGTGTGTGTGTGTGTGTGTAATTTTAGTGTAGTACTTGTACTCTTTATTGTCTAAATCGCGCGCACTGTAAAACTCTGGAACGAACTGTCACCAGCAGTATTTCCGGACCTATACGACCTGCAAACCTTCAAGAAAAGAGCGTATTCCCTCTAAAAAGGCCGGCAACGCACCTGCAGCTCCTCTGATGTTGCGAGTGTCCATGGATGACGGTAGTTGCTTGCCATCAGGCGAGCTCGTTTGCCCCCTTATTTAATAAAAAAAATCAATTGTCTTTATTAACAAATCTGTCCAAAACTTTGATAAAGGTTAAAAATGAAATAAAAAATAATCATATTATATAGTATAATCTGTAGATATGGCATACTTATTGTCCGCGGGAGCTCTGCCAAAATGGGACAAATGCGCAGCGCGCCGCGAATATATTTGCATGTGATCAGCGCGATGCCGAAACCAGCTAACTCCAAAAATACGGATTTTACATGTTAATAGGATTCACTTTTTAAGGTTCCGCATCCAAAGGGTTAAAGTGGGGAAATTCTACTGATTAGAACCCGAATTATTTTTATTTACAGAGTTGAAAGTGACTGCAATGTTTGTACATTGCCACATATAGATGTGGCAATGTACAAACATACATACGGATAGGTACTTGATATTAAAAATAAGGCCGTGTTTCCACCGGCAAGCAAACTCGCGGAAGTCTTGCGTGAGTTTCTTGCAATATTGTTTACATTTCATACTAATTCCTGCAATTTATTGCTGCAATAAATGTCGTGCGAGAAGCTTGCGGATAAATGCTATACGAAACTAGATCGTATACCTGCGGTGACCCGCAGCGAGGTCTGTCGCGAGTCCTCGCAGACATGTTTAGACAATATGCTTTCGCAGGCAGCGCTTGACAAATTGTCGCGGCAGCACTTGCTACGGCGTTTACACTTGCAAGCTGCTGTCAGGCAGACTGTCAGACACTTCTCGCGACAGTTGTCTTGCAGGTGGAAACACGGCCTAAAAGAAAACAATAGACCATAACATACTATTAAAGCAAAATATGGTACAGTTAAAATCCTATTTTATTGAAATATTTCAAAACAATTGTTTCAAATGCAAGAATATAGCAAAAGTATACACTCCACAATAAAGTTACTTAACGATTTCTCCATAAAACATTACGACCGCATTAAAGTATAAATCAAAAAGCAATTTAATCAGCAAATTATTGTGTACGTTAAGATTTTGTTCCGAGATTATACGTACGTTTGAGTTAGCCACATAAATACAATAATGTGTCCCGACGCGCCCCGACGCGGCTCGATGTGAGCCGAATACTAACGAGTAACTAGGTAAGGATAACTTGGAATTCTTTTTTTGTAATAATAAGGTTATGTCATTTTGCCTCTCCGTTGATATAATTGTTTACCAATCATCATTATAATAATTTTGGCAGGTCGGAGTCCAAGTGTTACGCTGTCTTTCCACGTTGGTCTATGATGGACATTATAGTATTTAGATAACGACTAATAATGTGTAAAGAAGCACATCTTTATGAATCTTTATACGTTCTACGACTGGTGTCATACAATACCGTTTAGTAAGAAGGCTATGTCACTTTGACGGAGGTAAACCTTGGTAAAATATAATATTCGGACGTTTTATTTTTAAGTTTTAACACTTTGAAATTCAAATCATTTACAACATACAGTAGCAGATGTAATCACTTCTTATTTACTCTGTTTTATACAAGTTTGCTCGAAATCAAAGGCTCTTATCGGTCCATTGAGGGAGGACATGGCGAACATCCTGAAAGACTTCAAAGTCAACATATTTCAATATCCTGCCCCCTGGAAATATTTCGTATGAATATCTGACGGGGGAAATCTCAAGAATCAGATCTTGGATAATAAAAGTTGGAATTTTGTGAGTGTTCAAAACTTACGAAAGATGTGTCTATAATGTATCTATACTAATAATCCATAAAAATATTGTGAATTGGAGACTGTGTCTTTTTTGCAACCGTTCTTTTTATTTCGTCAAAGCTTCTGGATGAAATTTATAATAATATTAACTAATCATTCCCACTTATAACTTCATCTTAATTTCCCAAAATGGTTGATCCAATTTTAATGAGTTAGTAATAGAACAGAATATAAAGGGAGCCCAGAGTCCTTTACGGTTCGGTACAAAGGATAAAAGTATTTAAACTTTTATTTCGATATATATAATATATATATCGATATCGATTGACTATATTTTAAGTCTGCTGATTATGAACGACGAAAGCTACTAAATTATTAAAACAGGCTTTTGTCCGTCGGTAAATACTACCAGTTAGTAGGTAATGCATCAATTTGCAAGATTTCTAGATCTTATTCTCTCCCGCGCTATTAAACGAAATGTCCTAATTACGGCCTTATTGAAACGACTCGGGGATATAAAACTCCAGTTATTTCCCTCGAATATAGCCCCTATCCCGGCAGCGCAGAGTTCAATATCGCTTCCGCGACTTTTGAATTCCGCGAATAATACCGTGTCATTTGGCTTATAGGTAAGTCATTAGCTTTAAAAATAAAATGTTTCGCTGTGCGTTAACCCCGTGCATGTCGGAAATATTACAATGTGGGATTTTAAAATAAGAGCTGGGAAATACTCGGTAATTACTCGTACGCTTGAAATTTCGCTAAAATGAAGACTCGCTGTCTAGTCTATTTGTAGCTTAACGCCGTAAAAACTCTATTTAACTCGTAGCACAAAGCAAAATAAAATGTAGCGGCGCGTAGCACGGCTACGAGATTATCCGTAGCCGTGCTACGGCGTAGCGCCTATTACAGGTGTAAGCAAATTTTGGAGCGATTTAAAAATTAAGTCCTAACCATATTCGAAAGCGGGGCGCTCGATACTGGGCTTTATGGAGTAAATAATAGGTGGCATTTTTCAGTGGCGCGGCGGGCGCTCACAGGGAAAGGCGCGCCATTTTAAGTGCATTCATTTTTCTACCGAAATGCTCTCTTAACGACACGTGCTGACATGCATAACACGCTTTTATTATTGTACTATTGAAAAGCGGGTTTAAAGGTGGTTTGTGGCCGCGGGCGGAGTGGCGAACTTATCTCCCCTGTTGGGGTCGACGGTGTTTTATACGGGACTATGAAGAACTTTAATGCTGTCTTGTTCATATTGAAAGTTTTATGTGGGAAGCAAGTAGGTAAGTGTGGAAGATGTTTTTTAAATTATTAATAAAATTTTTTGATTAAAATTATTTCTATTCTATAGACTATTCAAGTCTTCAAGTCATTTACTAGTTAAAATGCAGAGCATTTAAAATTATACTATAACAATATCTATTCTTAAAAGTGATTAATTTTGTCACAAAAATAAGAAAACTACGAGTACCTTTAGTTCACGTCATAAATGCTTAGGATTTGATTCTAGTATTATTGTAATACTTTGCTGGCTTTTTCAGATCTTGAAGACTTTTTTTTTTCATGTACCTACCCTTTATTTTTCGTGGCGGTATGCTCTACCATCCATACTAATATTATAATTGTGTAAGTGTGTATGTCTGTTACCTCTTCACGTCTAAATCGCTTGACCAATTTTGCTGAAATTTGGTATCGAGATACTCTGAGCCTCGGGAAAGGACATAGGATACTATTGAACTTGGAAAGATGTACGGTTACGACTTTTGGCACAATGGAGTTGCAGGCGTCGTCTATATTATACGAGATGTTTCCCGCGGCTTCGCTCGCGTTAAAAAGTATTATTATATACAAACTTTCATCCCCTATTTTAACCCCTTGGGGTTGGAATGTATCAAAATCCTTTCTTAGTGTATGCCTACGTCATAAAATCTACCTGCATGCCAAATTTCAGCCCGATCCGTCCAGTGGTTTGGGCTGTGCGTTGATAGATCACCATGTCAGTCAGTCACCTTTGAGTTTTATATATATAGATTATAATATACATGTTATATCTTCCAGTACATAGTTCGATACTACAGTAATACAGCTATATCTTTGATTCGTGCGCCCATCTCATGCCCACACGAATTTCATTTGCGATCGTCTTTGATGCTAAGTGAATTACTAGTGATAAGACCAGGCTCTGCCTGATTGTATCCTTTGTACCCTCTATATCTTACTATGTTCTATGTGTTAGTATGTGCTACATACTATGTGTTATATGCTAGATATTCTATATTGGAAGCGCACTCAGCCAGATATTCAGTAATAGCATTGTCAGGTACATATTTCGCATAGATTTATTGAATATTGTTTGTGAATTTGGGTACTAGTGTGAATTGTAAATAATTTTCTATTTATTTCGGTAAATGTTGGTTTGCTACCGGTATTTGATTTGAAACGTGCTGGTCCAATTATAAATAATACATTTATAGCTTTAGCAATCAAAAGTATAACTTAAACTGAGGTGGCAATCACAACTTTCCTATTAGTTTAGTAGTTACCCAGTACACTTCACAGTCAATTTAATATTCATATTAATTTGTTGAGTAATCAATTAATATTGCTCGAAGAGTTGCCCCGAAATGGCTTCTAATAATTGATGTCATACACGCGCTACTCGCTACCCAAATGAAAATCCCACAAAGACGGGACCTATCGGTGTGCCTCACACAAAATATGAATTTATTTGACCCACCCGCCACGCGACTATGAACCTTATGAGCTTCGGAATAAGGCCACACTTTTAAAGAATAACATCATGAATTTTAAAGCATTCCTCAGTCGGTGTTGGTGCTTTGCCAGGATGAAATAATATTAAGCTACTGAGCTTTAGACTATAATATGATTAAAAATAAATAGACATTATGTGTATGGCGTTATGGAAATGGCGGTAGATAGAGAAAATGTATTCGGCGACCTATTTCGCTATCTCTGTGCTTCCGCGAGTAATTCCAGAATTGAAAAATAAAAAGATCTAAGAGTCGCGTCATTAAAAGTTATAAAATATTCCGAAGATAACATGATATAGAATACCAATTTCGGGAATATTTAACTTGAGGAAAATACTGCGATGCTCGCGTCGATAAATATTATTAATTAAAGTAGAAATGATAATATTTAAATAAGCAAAGTTATAAATTAATTTTTTTAAACTTCAACCAAAAGTTTGATTTATTTTTTTTATAATTATAGTAATTTCTGTTATAAAAAAAATAAGGGCCTGTTCACCACTGCCTGATAAATGCCGAATAGGCAATCCACCACTTGACAGATTAAGTATGGAGAATCTGCCAAAAAAGCTGTGAATAGCCTATTCTACACTTTTTTTGTTTATTAGGGTAAAAAAACAATCTTCTTATATATAAAAATGGATTTTCAAATGTGTTAGTCGCGCTAAAACTCGAAAACGGCTGAACGGATTGGGCTGATTTTAGTTTTAAAATGTTCGTAGAAGTCCAGGGAAGGTTTTAAAGTTCGAAGTTCGCCGGAACAGCTAGTATAATGATAAAATACATTTACACACAAACTTACTCTATAAGTACATACAATAGGGAAGATGCGATATTTTTATTTTTGTGTTTATTTTAAAGAACCTCATGTAGAATAGACCACAAGTATATTAAAAAAATTTAAACACTGGAATTTACTAAAAAATGCGGTTTAAAATTGTCAGTTTTAATTTTGGCGCCAAAACGGATCTATAGTATGTATGACGTCACTACTGTTTGACAATTATTGACCATTGTCAATAAGATTAAGGATTGTTAATCAGATTAAGGTATATATTGATATACCTTAATCTGTGCACCAAAGAGAATATAATCGCTACGTGCTGTGCGGCCTGATCGTACTTGTCCTCAATTTCTTTCCCAAAGGCTTTCCTAATTTTACATTTCGGCTAAAAAAAGTTCAAGAGATGATGTACTCAGATCAAATAAAATTGCAAGTCTTCGAATTCACATTGAAAGAGTGATCAGAAAACTACACGAATTTGCTTTTTTTTATCATTTGCTGTGCACTTGTCAATTTACAATCACCTTTAATTAAAATTTAATAAAAAACTGTATTTACAATACGATATAATTCTATTATCTCAAACATTTTAAAAAATAATGTACATAAACCATGTCTATATCACTTACGGGTTAGACAGTACCTAAGTTTATAAGACCCAAAGGCCACATTTAGCATTTTGTGGTGTATATTATTGGAAAATAAAACCAGAATAATGATTGGTTGCTAGCCGCATCGTCTATTAACACCATTCATTACCATCACTATTTTCTAATAGTTCCCAGCGATGCCGCCCTATAAAAAACGCAAACATGCTACGAGTGTGATCTCGGCACTGCAGGATGAAATTACGTAGCACGCGAGGCGTGTTCACTGGCACTGTAAAGAGATAAAATCATAATTTAGACTTCTTCCAATAACATGTGACGGACGCAATCGGAGGCTCCTTTTGCAGGACCTCGCATTTGCAGGCCTGGACCGAGCCTTGCGTTTCATTTATAATAGCTATAACACGATACTGTAACCTCCTTTACGTACTTTGTGTTCTGGAGTAACTCGAATGGTATTATTCGACTTTTTATTGTATGTAAGTACATGTTTCTCCTTTTCTTTTGAGTTGAACATTCAGATGGCATTGTGCTATAAGATTCTCTTGTTGAACTGAAATAAAATAACTGCTATATGTATATAGAAGCCGCTGAATGAAGGTAAATAAATGATATTACATGATACTTAATTTTAGTCCCTTTTATTTCTACACTGGAATACTTACTCTGCACTTTCGACAAAAAATGTTAAGTACTACAATGTCAACAGTGACTGGTGACTTTGGAAGATAATATCTATAAAACGTAATGATTACATTCTCTTTGTATTTGTAGAGTCTGCTTTGATAAGCCCAGCTTCCATTTTTATTGGAAAAATGCAATTAAACTTTCGTGAACCTTAACCTCTCAAAAAGTTTTATTTTTTATTTTTATTTTATTCTTTATTCAATACCAACAGCGTATTACAATAAGAACATAACACTAAACATGTAACAATTAGTATGGCCAGTAACAGGTATTACATTGTTTGACAATTAGTAGTGCTATTTAAACATAATAATAATAAAAACAATTTCAAAAACACCGTCATCGTAATTAACGACACAATGAATTCTTGACATGGATACAATATTATATACTTAATAAAATGAGCTGAACAACTCTCAGTATGGTGGTTTTATAATAAGATATTTTTGTCTCATAATTTTAATGTTAATGATAACTTATATGATATTAAAAGTGTATGTGTGTGTGTGTGTGTTAGTGTGTGTGTTTGTGCGCATGTAAGTGTGTATGTGTGTGTGCATGTGCGGCACCCTAGCCCTACGACACGAAGTCTTGGGATCAGTGAAAAATACTACAAGGGTACCGCATGTCAGGTTTGTACAACATGTTTATGTAGATATAATCTATATTTCTTTAATCATCCTTTTTTAATATTTTTATAACTTCACTCTTGAATTTCCTTTTAGAATTGTAAGCAAATAGGTCTACAGTATTAAATCTTTTTGTGTATGAGCGACTTATACGTGAGATAACAGAGTTCTGTCCATATCTAGTTTTTGATGCAGGTATGTTCAGTAGGGGGGTGTTTCTAGTGCGGAATTTGGGCGTGCGGAAGGTAAGTTGTGACACGAGGTCAGGACAGTCTATTTTGCTATTAGCGATATCGTACAGCAAACATAAGTCTAAAACAGTACGTCTCTGCTCCAGGGACAAGAGATCGAACTCAGCGCAGCTCTCGTCATAGGAATCAAATCTTTTACCACAGCGGTAAGTCAGGTGAGTTATAAATTTTTTCTGAATGCGTTCCAGGCGACTTTTGTATATAATGTAATGGGGGGACCATATCGGACTATTGTACTCCCAAACGCTCCTAACGTATGCGGAATAAACGATTTTGAGTGCTGAAATGCTTAAGAATGTCTTACATGTTCGGAGAACAAAGCCCAAGTTCTTGTAAGCTTTACAAATTACGTTTTCAACATGGTCCGAAAGAGTCATTTTACTGTCCAAATATACACCGAGGTCCTTAACGATACGTTTTCTTTGAATTGATACACCATTCATGTAATAATTATGGGTTATGGGCTTTGGTTTCCGAGTGAATGTAATACATTCGCATTTAGTGGAATTGACAGTGATATTGTTGCGAGTATAATAATTAAACAAGTTGTCCAGGGCTGCTTGGAGCTGTAAACAGTCCTGGATAGAATTAATCTTGCAAAATATTTTTTTGTCATCCGCATACATAAGATAGTGCAAAATGTGTTGGAGGCACGAACCGATATCGTACAAATAGGCGTTGTAAAGTAATGGTCCCAAGTGTGAGCCCTGTGGAACTCCAGTGGGCATCTCGACATAGTCTGAGCGATAACCGCCCATTACGACAGCCTGGGAACGATTCGACAAGTAAGATTCTATCCAACGAAGTAAATCTCCGTGAATACCTAGCTCCTGGAGCTTTTGTAGAAGAATGAGGTGGTCTACCCGGTCGAACGCTTTTTCGAAATCTGTGTAGATAACATCTATTTGTCCACCGCGTTCCATATTCTCTAAAATGTAGGAAGTGAAACAGGCTAGATTAGTAGTCGTCGAGCGATGCCTAAGGAAACCATGCTGTTGGTAGGGGATCGATCGGTGAAGTGTCGGATAAATAAAATTGAGTACTACTTTTTCCATTACTTTAGCAGCAGTGTTTAAAATGGAGATGCCCCTGTAATTTTTAACGTCCATACGAGAGCCTTTTTTGTGTATGGGAACAATATGGGCTACCTTCCATTTTTGTGGGAACACACCATCACGCAACGATCGATTTATCAAGATGGTCAATGGAGTAGCTAGAGATTTAGAGCAGCGTACCCAAAATAGAGATGGGAGCATATCACTGCCAGGGCCTTTTTTTATGTCTAGATTTCGTAAAATACCTTCGACATTTGAGGTCGATACTTGAATGTTTGACACTACATCTGAATTGAAATTTAATGATCTACAAGGATTGACATTACTAGGCTTGCCGAAAACGCTTCTAAAGAAAGTATTAAAGGCGTCACACATATCCCTGCCTTCAGTGTATTCTACTCCGTCGAGCATTAGCTTTTTAGGATACGCTGAGCCACCGCGTAGGGCCTTTACATACGTCCAGAATGACTTAGGGTCAGTTTTCAAATTTTTTTCACAGTCGGATGTAAATTTCCTAAAACATTCTTTTTGTATAAGACGTTCACGGGACCTCAGGAGTGCGAATTCGTCGTAATCCAAGTTGTTACCGAACTTTTTCCAGCGTTTGTGTGCCCTACTCTTCTCTTTAATAATGTTAATGAGCGCTGGAGAGTACCAATTGGGGTACGTGCGTCGCCCGGAGATATTTATTACGGGGACGTGTGATGCGATGCAAGCGTTTATGGTCTCATAAAATAAATCTACAGAATCGTCTACCGTTTTGGCGGACAGCAAGGTACTCCAGTCTTGTTTTTGGAAAAGATCATTTAATACGGGGTAGGGAGCCTTTCTAAAGTTAAACTTTTTTACTACGGCCTCGCGTAACTTGGGAACGCTCAGGTCTAGCACTGTGAAGGCGAACGACGGGTGTGCGCGGTCTTCGGGCAGGAGAGGCGCGGAGACCGGGCTCACCGATAACGGCAGGTTACAAAAGACGAGATCGAGCGTGTTGCCACAGTAATTTTTTAGCAGGTTGTACTGATGAAAACCGTGGAAGGTTAGCGATTCCATGAGTTTAATTCCGCGGTCCTGGACTTCGACGGGGCCTTTTTTTAAAACCGTGTATCCGTTTAAGTCCCAAGACAAAAACGGGAGGTTTAAATCACCGATGAACACAAAGTAATCGTTCGGATGGAGAGCTAAAGCGCTGCCGATAGTCGCGTCGATCGCGTCTAACTCGGCCGGCAGGACGCGAGGGTTCGGGGGAGCATAGACGGCGAGGAAGTGCAGGTCGCGCGTGGCGGTGCAGGCGCGCGCCGGCACGGTGAGCCACAGCAGCTCGGCGTGCGGGCGCGCGGCCACATCGCGCGGCACGGCCCCGAGCGCGCGCCGCACCAGCACCGCGACGCCGCCACCCGTGCGCTTGCCGCTGGCGGCGGCGTCACGGTCCGCGCGGAACACGTCGTACCGGTCGTCGCACAGCTCCGCATCGAATATGTCGCGGTGCAGCCAGCTCTCCGTCAGGACGATAATATCGTAGTCATTGCAAAGAATATTGAGCCTTAGGTCCGTGCACTTGGTTCTAAGCCCGCGTACGTTTTGGTAATATATGTTTAGGAGTTTGGTATCCATTTAAATATAAGTTTATTACTATCCGATCGTTCCTCGCTTACTGCATTGTATCGCCTCTTTCTAGCAACTGAGTACGACGAGTATTTGACATAATAACAAATAACAAAGAAGTTATGTGAACATAAATGTACTAATTTATAGATTACTGTTGGAAACCGCCTCTTCCATAACCCAAAGTAAAGTTTAATAATATTATAGTGCTTAAAGTTAATCGGTAGGATCGAGTGTACCGAGCGAGTAAAAGTCCCGATCGACAAATAATGATAATTTATTGTGACGACAAAATGTCGGTAGTGCGAAAATTTTTGAACCGATCGACTATCGCACAGAAACTGGTAAACAAGACCGCCCGCTGTTAAAGTGCATGCGTTCAATATGGGTGCATTCTTTGGACTTAAGCATTTTAGGTAGACTATGCCAGTGTTTGGTTTCTTGTGGAAGTGATTTAATAATGTGCGAACGAAGCGTAGAAAAATATAAATTATGTATGTTAAAATTATGTTTTTGAGTGAGTTATATGTGGAGCTATAAAATTTAAACGTTGCAATATGTTGTAGGTTATTATTAATAAGTATAGAAATTACATAATGAGTAATGTATAATTGGATTGAAGAAATAAAGCGACTGTTTTTCATATAATGTGCTAAGTCAATCCGGAGAAAAAGCGCGCACCTTGTTAGCGTATCGTTAATCTTGTGAATGTGCAAGTCATTTGCAATGCATATTTTTTTGCATCGAGTCAATGAGTAAGTAAGAATAGACGCGCAAATGCGAAAGTTTAATGACCATATACTGAGAGTTGATTTTACAAAATATGTTGTTATGTAGTAGTTTGAGATTATTGTTAAAGGCTTATTGAGGTGAAAGGAAAAATTAAATATTAAGTTGTGAACTAAAAAGTGTAGGAAAGTAAAGAAAATACAAGGTTGAATACCGTAACACGTTATTGGATTTTGAGAAGATCCTTTTCCTGCGTGATTTGAAAGGCCGGTTTCGTGTCTTCTTTCCTTACGTAGATCCTTCCGTTTTTTGTCCACACGTATTTGAAACTATGCTGTTTCGCAGAATCTCGTGCTTTCTTTAACAATTGTTTATTGAAATATGTCAAGTGCTCATTTATATAGATTCTAGAAGTACTGTCAGTCAAGCCGAGATCTTTTGCCGTAAGCGGAGACTTGCGGGCACCGGAGATCATATTATCCTTAAGCAGGCGAGACTTCAACCTTACGATTATGTTCCTCGGGCGGCCTGGCTGCTTGGTTCTGGGGGTGACACGGTTAACTTCCAGGACATCTTGCGGGAGTAGTGATACGCCGGAGTGCTGAGCGATGCTTAGGATGATATCGAGGAGGTTTTCGGACTTCTGTTCTATAACACCTACGATTTCTAGGTTAAGTAACCTATCTCTCTGGTTGTTTTGGTTCAGCTCGCTTTGTAAGAGTTGATTTTCTCTAGACAGAGATTGTATCTTTGCTTCCAGCGATTGTATGACCTTTCTTTCAGCTGTGAGTGCATCGATTTTCTTATTTGCGGTCTCTTGCTGTTTACTATGAATTTGTAGTGAGTGTTCCAAATCTGAAACTTTTTTCGTGGTCTCCTGATGCTTCAATTCCAGCGAATGGACGGATTTTTTAAATTCCTTGTTTTCTTGACGAACATTATTAATTTCTGTTTTAATTTCAGCAAAGGACGAACTCAGCGATGTTGTTAGTTTGTCAAGATCAGCCTTCAGGACAGATTCGAATTCACTTTTCATCTTAGTGAAATTATCTTGCAACTCAGTCTTCCAGCCGCTCATCATAGTTGTGACTTTCGAAGTGACTTCATCAATTGTTTCCGCAAGATCGTCGGTGTGCTTTCGTTTTGGACGCAGGGTATGATCATCAACTGACTTTCTAATGTCAGGATTTGAAGCACACTTGCCACTATTATTCGGTGATCCGAGCATTATTGTAGTTGCGCCTCTAACTTCTTGTTACTCTTTGACGAGCCTTTATATTCGGTGTACACGGGAAATTGGGTCGTAACACACACAGTATAAGGTTGAGATTTCAATGACAGCAGTGGTATACAATCGAGAACGCGTCTGCACTACACGATGTTACGTTCGAAGTTGTCAAACATAATCAAATATAATAATATGTAATACTACTCGACCAAGCCAACTAGACGACTGTCAAATTATGCTCTCTCGCTCTTATGCATTGCTAGCGACGTGCGTAAGTGCGAGAGAGCAAGCTTTGATATTCATCTAGTTGGCTTGGTCGAGTAGTATGCATTATATTTCTCGATGGTTGTCAAAAGTATGTGTGACGTCACTGAACGCTGATTGGTGTTTTGAAATACGTTCCGTTTCAAGCTACTTTTAATTCATATTTTTTGTAAGAAAACAATATTTTATAAAATAATAACCTTACAGTGGCCTTTCTTTAACATTTTTTTTAACATTTTAACAGCAAAATTTTCATAAATATTGTATTTGCATGTTCCCTATTGTTCGTGATATCCACTTTACCAGAAAGTGGTGAAACAGGTCTTAATATAATATTATGTTAAACGCAATAGTTATAAATATTCATTTTTCTCGTTAAAAATGTTCACGTAAACAGTAAGATAAAGTAAAAATAATTGAAGTGTCCTAAAAATCCAGCATCCTTCCCACACATCCGAGGAAAAAAGTATCAAAAACCACGAGAAATGAAAGGAAAATAGAAATGTTCTAATAACCGCGTAATAAATGGAAACGAAACAATTGGGCTGTCGTGACGCTAACGACTGTCAACGGTCCCGGCGGCCCGGACAGGCCTGTCATTTGACCCGGACAGTCCCGGATAACCGGACGGCCGGATACCGGACAATTAACTACATCGATGATGGTCGCGCTCGTTTTTGAGCTAGGCGGTTTCGGCACTCTGATTGACACGATTGTCGTCTGCTAAACGATCATACGAGTAATATCTGTTTCATTTAAATCGTTGTATTATGCTACGAATAATAAATGCGTTACGCATAAATGTGCTTGAATTATTAACTACCCTTTAACTTTTTTTATAATTAATACAAGCTGTCCCCGCAAGGGCATGTTATTTCAGGTGTAAAAAAGTAGAAGTTTGCCGATTCCTAGACCTAAATAACACAAAGAATTTCATCAAAATCGGTCCAGTCATTTGTAGAAGTATGGCAAGAAATATTATTAGTATGGCGAGAAAAGTTTTATAATAACATGAAAAAATATAAATATACTTACTCAATATTTTGTTTCAAAGTTTTTTTTTTTTTTTCACTTTTGCTTTAACATATTCTTATATTTCATACTATTGCAATAATAAATAATTAGTAATTACGTTTATTAGTTGTTCTCTATTAATTACTCAATGAATTTTATTTTCATGGTAGCTATTTTCGAAGTAAGTATAAAGTGGTAACTTATTTTAAGTACCTACACAATAAAATATACTTACTTAGATTTCATGCAAGTTCGACTACTGAAGTCACTCCAATTCCTTTTTGATTACGGAAACTGTCCCAACTCGAATGCGAAATCAGCACAATCCCGGACAGTCCCGGTGCGGTGACGTCAGTAGTCAGTAGACAATGGACTGATGCCGACAGAGATTGCAAATCACAAAGTCAGTGTAATATGACGTCACGTCGCTTCAAGCGTATACGTTGCTCTCAGTAGTGATGGTCATTTAGTGGAGGATTAGATAATAATTTCGATAGCGAATTTGGAAATTATTATAATTACTTGTTACGACAGACAGACACATTTTCGCATTTATAATAATATTAGTATGGATGTTGGATTATAATATTAAGTATGAATGTATAGGAGTTGTATTTTAGGAGGAAACGGTCCAACGCAATTCGAATCCTTATTACTATGCAAGTATTTGAAGTCAACTTTGGACAGTGTTACACAATAGTAAATAGAGATATTCGTAACCCTTTTGAAGTGGGCGGTTCTTTGTGTGCAAATTTTAAATGAAATGCAAGTCAAACCAAAAACCTAGCGTGTTTCATTAAAGTTTTATTAGGGCGTAAAAATCATCGTTCGTTAAGCACAAAATATTAAAATGTCACTCTTGTGTGTTTACACTTTAAACCATGTCGTCAAACAAAATCACGTCTAATCATTAAACAAACACACGCGCCCAAGTAGTAAACGACGTAATACATTCTGTATAATATACAGTATGTAATAATTATGTTTGTAATTATTAATTAATGTAAATATGTTGTGTTCTCATTAGTCGCGACAAAACACGATGTTTCGGTAAATTACGACGACGTAACCTTACGCCGCCGCGAGCAAGCAAATGTGTAACTATTTTATTTATGATAGTATAGGCATAAGTCGAGACGCAATACAATTTTAAGGCAATTGAAATTATTGACTACGTTAAAAGGTCCTTAAAGATTAAAAAGTAAATCGGAAATACTACACAATAATTAAATAGGAACTAATTAGAAGTTTTGCAATACAGCCTTTTTCCATTAATTAGTGTAAAATTTCTTAAACAAATATCCACAGCCGAACATATTATAACCTCCTCCTTTTTAGAAGTCAGTTAAAAATAATTTTTGACTTTAAAAACTTTCAAAATCATATTAATTATTATAAAGGCGAAAGTCCATAATATTTTGTTTGTTAGCTTGCTACACAGAAACGCTAAATCAATTCTGCTTTTTGGTATGGAGATACTGTGAGTCCCGGGAAAGGAGATAGGATACTTTTTATTTCGTAAAAATGTACGGTTC